>JANAVB010039219.1:2557167-2559667 GCA_029216955.1 Iris pallida
AATTGTCCTCTCCGCCCAATGCCTACTATGTTGTATCCACAACAATAACCTCTATAACCGCTAAGTCAAACTAGCATGCAACCTCTATTAGCGGTTATTCCTATCGCACGGCTTGTACGTACTGGTGGCCAGCCAGTCACGCACTTCCATATTCTACATACGACACACAACTTTCGTAGTATTACGTGTCAAGGCCATGAATGCAACACACAAAGGTGGTCCCTTAAATCTAGGTTTAATGTGTAAGAAAATAATACATAGCAGGAATAAATGAACAGTAAGTTCTAACAGGTTATGCCATGTATCACAGTTTATTTTGCATAAAGAAAATAATAACAATGCATGAAAATATGAGCTAAAATAAGTAAACAGCAAATGGCAATGTGTCTTGCCTGATAGTACGCCTGGTGTGCTGTAATGATCAATGTGGCACGAACTACAACTTCGGTGCAACAACTATGTAAGGTGACCTCTAATGGTGGCATAGGCAGTCCCATTGGGTCCAGAAGGGTCAATTTAGTTAGGGTGGACATAAGGTAGTCTCGAATTGGCGAAGGAATAGGAATAAGGGAGTTGAGTCACAGTCGGAAGAATAAAGAAAATTTTGACGAATAATAATTATATGATTTTAGAAAACTAACTTATAATACTTTGAAATATAATTTGTTAGTTAAAATAGTTTTAAGATAATCTTTGAAAATATAAGAATCATTGTAAGGCAGAAACCTGATTTGTGTCAAAACATAATTTGTAGGTCCAAATCTACAGATAAGACATCATAAAATAATAATAATATATTTCTATTCCAAAATACTTTTTGGAAATATTTTAAAAGTAAAAATCATTTTTAGCCTAAAAAAATTCTATGTTTGTAAAATATGATTCTAGGTAACAATATACTTCCTTAGTCCAAAATAATTATAGAAAATACTTAATAATCTAGATAGTTATTTTAGGGCTAAAATCAAATCTTAGTCAAATATAGTTTGAAAAATTTATAATATAAGATTTTCCCAAAATAATAACTTTAATGTTAATAGCATAATAAACTAATAGAAACAACAATATTAATATTCCTATACTGTAAATAATAATAATAACATAACAATAATAATAATAATAATAATAATATAATAATAATAATAATAATAATAATAATAATAATATAAAAATATCATATATCATTAAAAGTAAAAAAAACAAATATACTAACTTGTCTCTTCAGTACACTAGTAGTAACTTAGTGAAGGAAAGAAAAAGCAACTAACTTAAGGACATGAGTAGCAGAGAGAGAGAGAAAAGGAGATTGGAAGAAAAATTTCGAGCGTGAGAGAGCCGGAGGAAGGGGAGGCGGACGGTCGGTCGGGGAGACTGAGCATCGGTGAACGGCGGAGGAAGAGGAAGCGGGGGTTTCTGTTCGATCGAAAGAAAAAGGGGTGAAGGGGACGGCAGGACGCCGCGCATGCTCGAGGCGGCACCGGTGGTGGGTCGAATGGCGCGGCGCACGATGAGGCGGTTGGCGGCTGTGCACCAGTCCACGGCGGTGGCCCGCGCTGGGACGCAGGAGGCTAGGGCACGAAGGGGCGGCTAGGGGTTTTCTGGCGGCGGAGGGAGCGGGAGCTCAGGGAGGCGCGCCCGGGCGGAGCGACGTGGCGAGGAGGGTGGCGAAGCGCTGGATCGGCGCCGGGCGGTCGTCGGCACGGGGTGCGACTGCGGGGGCTTCGGGAAGGCTGCGACGCTGGGCTGAGGGTCGATTGGAGGGTTCGGTGCTGGGCTGCCGTGGCAGGGCGGCTACGGGCGGAGGGTGCGGCGCTCGACAGGTGAGTCTGGTCTGGGTTTTAAATTTTTTTGGGGTTTTTGTTTCCTCATGTTCCGGTGAATGGGCGCCGGCAACAGTGGTGGCGGTGGTGGTTTTGCGTGATGGTGGTGGCGGCGATGGGTTGTATCGCAGGTGGTTGGTTGGCCGTGATGGTGGATTTGGGTGAGGGAAGGCCGGAGTGGCTGGCTGCGGAGACGGGTGATGGTCGAGGAACCCTGGCATCCATGGAACAAGGCAGCGGCAAGGTCGGCCAGAGAAATTAGGGTTAGGATTAGGGTTAGAATTAAGGATTTGGGAATTTATTGATGTCGGGGTGTGTCCGATACGGGGAAGAAGATAAATAATGTACATGTAAAATAATAGAATAAGATTTTGGATGGACATAGACACGATGCACGTAGATTTATGGAGAAAATTTGTGGAAGATAAATTATTGAAAAATAATGAAGGAGTACCTGCCTATTTATAGGATGTGGGAATTCCCATTTGGATAGGATTAGGAATATTTAAAATCCAATTAGATAATTTGCAACTTAATTTAAAATCAATCCAATCTAAATCCAAATACAAATCCAATTTAAATCTAATTAAATTTTTTAAGTTTAGATCAAATGGCATAAATCAAATTACAATTATTTAACTATTTAAGTAAATCCATAAATTCAAATCAAGATTTAAATG
>JANAVB010039219.1:2564667-2887192 GCA_029216955.1 Iris pallida
GTAAATTTTGGAATTTTATAAACATTTAATTGAATAGTTATTACGGTAGAATGTTTTAAGTCATGGTTGAGTTTTGGAGTACAAGATGACTAGAAATCGTGACACGAATAGTGTAGTGGCGTGCCATGGCTAGTGTTTTAGTTATGCTAGGGAAGGCCGAGCTATATGTGTGTTCTAACTAGTAAAATTAGGACAAGTTGCGACTTAACCCCAAAAATAATTAAATTTGTTATTTATTAATGTTTTTAAATGTTAGGATGACCCGGTTGTATCAAGTTGGCCCAGACTGGACCTAAGCCTATGTAGACATGTAGTACATCCAAAAGTGTCCATGTAGATAATTTTGGGTGTAATTTAGTTAGTTTGATTATTTTTGTGGATAAATAAGTAATTTTATATAAATGAGTATTACATATATAATATATGTATCAGTACAAAAATGGATATTTTGTTTGCGAGTATATATCACCACAATCCCTAAGCTAATCCTTCTACATTTATGAACCTCGTTGAGCTCTTTTATCATGTATGATGATTATTAGTTTTGAAGTGGTTGGTAAGTAATAAATCTTTTCCCTTCAGAGATTAGATCATTTCTGGATTCTAATAGACATCCAGTCTTAGTCAACTTGACTGGATATGTTGTAGTGCTTATGCACCAGACAAGCAACCATTTTCACCTGATTGGAGTATGACAGGCTCAATAATGACTTCTGGACATGTTCCAGTACATATATTGCACCTGAACATTAACTAGAACACACCTTATTAAGTAGACTGAATTTAAAAACAATTATCAGTGTTCCATGTAATTGCTGAAAGCACTATTGTTTCTTAATAAATTTCTAATAAAGATATTGTTTACATTAACATTCACAATTATGGGGGAATATACTGGTTACAATTCGACATGGTTGGCATGATACTAAAGTTTCATATATTCTACCATGATGTTGATGATCACCCAACCCGAGCCTTGATAGCAACCCCAGCCCACACAAGCAATCCTAAACCCAGCAAGGAAGCCTAGCCAAGCTTCTCTCTTCCAGCACAGCCTATACTCCCCCACCTAAAACCCGACCCAAGTGTGTTGATATACAGACAACACACACACATATATATAGAGATGGAGAAATCGTAAGAGAGAGAGAGTAGCCAAAACCAAAACCCTAACCTAAGCACCACCCATGGCGGCTTGGCCATGCACAACACACGAGCGTGTGCCAGCAGGCAGCGCCGTCGGTCAACCGTCGGCGTGGCAGCACGGCGACGGCAGCTACGAAATAGGCCGCACAAGACGGAGCCAACAACAGCAGCAACATATTTTTCTTCTGAGTTCACAGGTAATTTCCTCGCCTGCCTCTCAATCAATTTTCGATTTAGTTGATTCAATAGATTCACAACATAACCGAGATTGGATCCCACTAATCATGTTTTGGGTTAGTTGAACCATCTGTCTAAAAAATTGATCCAAATATCGATTAAAACTGCCCAGAACAGAGCTTAAACCTGTCCCGAAACCCTAATTTGGAAGGCAAGTATTTGCTGATTCCTCGACAATTTAGAAAATCTACTTACACACATTTACAGTCTATACAACTGAGATTAAGACCCATAAATTGGTTGTATATATTCTGTTAATTCTTGATTAAAATTGTCCCAAAGATCACGAAAAATAGTTTTTGAAAATAATGAATTTCAATAAAAATCTCCAATATGGCATGTGCCTCGACAAACTGGGCGATGTGGTCACAATCTGTAAGCATCGAAAGGTGCGTACGGATTTTGTGGATGTGTAGGATTCGACGGAACTCGATTTCGTTGTGCGTGCACGACGAAACCGAAGCGTATCCGTCGAGATACCCCGTATCGATCCCTTTGCAAATTAGTCAATTACTTCGTGCACGTACGTCATCTCGAGACAAAACTTGTGCCAACATGACCGTGTCATGTTTTTGGTCCGGTATTTCAAGTTTTGTCCGATTCTGAGAAGGTAACCGAAACGCTATTTTGGCGGGCCCGCGACCCGATCCAACGGGCAAATTTGTGCACGGCCCACCGGAATCTAACTTTGGACATACAGTTAGATTCGTATCATCAAAACAAATCTATAGATATGTAGTTTGATGACTTTAGAGATCGTAGATACAGACATGCTTTTTGGTGTAAAGCGGGTCCAACAGCGGATATCATTTTGGCCTAAAATTACCGTTTTGCGGCTTGCCCCTATATCCAGAATTGTACTTATGGGTAGGCTATCCTAGCTAATTTGACTAATCTAAACACATTGGTAATATCTGTTTCAGCCCCGAGGAACTGTTGTGAGAGTTGACATTTGTGGCTCATCAATTGACAGAAATATTGTTGGTTCCACGTGCTACCACCAGGCAAGTATACGTTGTCTCCCTCTACAGTTTGTTGGATGCTTATTTCTTTATCTTGTAGTTATATGTCATCAGTTAGTTTTATTGGATTGATTTGATTGGTATGCTTTTCTTTATAACATGTATATTAGTTTATTGTCTCGTTTATATACCGTCGTTGCCCAGAGTTTAACATTATAGACTATACGAGAGTTCTTCTTACATGTATCTTGACTGAGTTGTACCGTGTCATCACATGTACCTTGATTGAGTCATATCGTGTCATTGAGTGAGTGCGTGTAACTGAACTGCTAATTCCTGTTTTGTTTTCTCAACCTGCGAGTCAACAATCGGCACGAGGGTTGACCGTTTGCACCGGCGAGTCCACACTCAGGACGAGGGTGTTTGTCTTATGGGTGAGGTTGTTTGTCGTGAACTAACCTACGAGTCCACACCCGGGGCAAGGGTTAGTGATTAGTTCAAACCTGCGAGTCCACTCATGGTGAGGGTTTGGTATCAGTTGATCTCTTGTTCACTTGTTACTGCCAGTAGTTCATTTATGCGTAGTTGTTCTCGTGTCCATGTTCATAGTCACTTGTCAGTAGTCACTTGTCAGTTTTTGTCCCTTTCCTATTTATTTCTCATGTATCATAAACTGTTAGATATGCATGTTTTATGTATCTTTCTAGTCCCCTAAGGACCTGATGATCTCTTCAGGTAGTTGATTGCACGGAGTAGTTAGCGGATCAAGATGGTAGTTGATCACATCTATATGATTCAGGTATTGTTAGTGATATTATTGTGTTATCCTCTCATGCCTTATGTTTCTTATCATGATATACTCTGCTTGTTAGTTTAGACTATAGACTCTTGTTATTTTTGTGGAGTCTAATCGAACATATATGCTAGTGGGCCGCGGACCATGAAACATAATTATTCATTCTTGTTTATATACTTCTTGTGGATTGAGATATAGATTTTCCTGACCACGATTTGGCACATTACCATACTCTAGATAGCATTTACGTATTCGAGTTGGGATGGAGTTCGCTTGATACGTAGCTGGCTTGTGCACACACTTACATCTCGAAAAGCGGATGCGGGTCTTGACAAGTTTTTTTGGTGGCCCATGCAGGTCAGAGCATATCATATTTGTTACGTAACTGTACTGATACGAGCCTACGAATACAATTAAACCTTAGAAATCTCAATCCACACTGCCTTGAAAATTCTCTTTGAAATTTTTCTACCATCCTTGCACATTCGTATTTGCTCTTGATTTTTCTTTCTTGCCTTACCCTTACCATTGTCTCTTGTCCCTTCCTATTTCGACGTGACGAATGATCGTGTTGTATACAATTTATCAGAAATTCTTAAGTTATATTCTAAGTTAGTTTGATTATTGATTTTTGGTTGCTTGATAGATAGGAGGGGATTATAGATGCCATATGCCATAGATATTTGTTGGTAGTAATTTTAGCAACTAGTTAGCAGGTTATAATGCTATGACGTCATATGTTTGAAGAGGGTAGTGTGATCAAATGTGGGTAGAAAGTCATGGTAAATTTTTATGATATTGGATTATGATAAAATAAATGTATATAGATAGTAGTAGATTTTGTAAGAGGTATATACAAAAAAAGGGATTTGAGGAGTTGTGGATTTTGACTTAGAATTTGAGGAATCTGTTAGTAAAATTTTGGTTTAAATTTTGAGAATATTTATGATTGGAATTAACTAAAATTTCGAAGAGTTTAATTTTTAAGGAGTTTAAACTTTGAGGAATTCAACCTTGGAAGGATAAAATCTTGAAAATAATTTTATGGTATGTAGATTTGTAACCCCTCTTCCCAAAAATCTTGAAAATAATTTTATTTGAATTAAATGGTAAATTTTGGAATTTCATAAACATTTAATTGAATAATTATTACGGTAGAATGCTTTACGTCATGATTGAGTTTTGGAGTACAAGATGACTAGAAATCGTGGCACGAATAGTGTAGTGGCGTGCCATGGCTAGTATTTTAGCCATGGTAGGAAAGACCGAGTCATATGTGTGTTCTAACTAGTAAAACTAGGCCAAGTAGCGACTTAACCCCTAGAAATAATTAATTTGTTATTTATTAATGTTATTAAATGTTAGGATGACCCGGTTGTATCAAGTTGGCCCAGACTGGACCCAAACCAAGCCCAACCCCATGTAGACATGTAGTACGTCCAAAAGTGTCCATGTAGATAATTTTGGGTGTAATTTAGTTAGTTTGATTATTTTAGTGGATAGATAAGTAATTTTATATAAATGAGTATTACATATATAATAAATGTATCAGTATAAAAATGGATATTTTGTTTGCGAGTATATATCACCACAATCCCTAAGCTAATCCTTCTAACATTTATGAACCTCGTTGAGCTCTTTTATCATGTATGATGATTATTAGTTTTGAAGTGGTTGGTAAGTAATAAATCTTTTTCCTTCAGAGATTAGATCATTTCTGGATTCTGATAGACATCCAGTTTTAGTCAACTTGACTGGATATGTTGAAGTGCTTATGCACCAGACTAGCAACCATTTTCACCTAATTGGAGTATGACATGGTCAATAATGACTTATGGACATGTTCTATTACATATACTACACCTGAACATTAACTAGAACACACCTTATTAAGTAGACTGAATTTAAAAACAATTATGAGTGTTCCAGGTAATTGCTGAAAGTGCTGTTGTTTCCTACTAAATTTCTAATAAAAATATTGTTTACATTAACATTCATAATTATGGTGGAATATACTGGTTGCAACTCGACATGGTTGGCATGATACTCAAGTTTCATATATTCTACCATGATGTTGATGATCACCCAACCCGAGCCTTGATAGCAACCCCAGCCCACACAAGCAATCCCAAACCCGACAAGGAAGCCCAGCCAAGCTTCTCTCTTCCCAGCGTAGCCCAGAACCCCCACCTGAAACCAGACCCAATTGTGTTGATATACAGACAGCACACACACATATATATAGAGATAGACAGATCTTGAGAGAGAGAGAGAGTAGCCAAAACCAAAACCCTAATCCTAAGCCCACCCATGGCGACGTGCATGCGCATACCACACAAGCGCGTGCCAGCAGGCGGCGTCGTAAGCCGACCGTCGATATTGAAGCACGGCGGCGGTAGCTACGAAATAGGCCGCACAAGACAGAGCCAACAACAACAGCAACCTATTTTTTCCTCTGAGTTCACATGTAATTTCCTCGCCCGCCTCTCAATTAATTTCTGATTTAGTTGATTCAGTCGATTCACAACATAACCGAGATTGGATCCTAATAATCAGGTTTCGGGATAGTTGAGCCATCTGCCCAGAAAATTGATCCAAAGATCCATTAAAAACTGTCCCAGAACAGAACTTAAACCTGTCCCGAAACCCTAATTTGGAAGGCAAGTATTTGCCGATTCCTCAAAAGTTTAGAAAATCTACTTGAACACATTTATAGTCTATATAACCGATATTAAAACCCATAAATTGGTTGCATATATTATGTAGTTAATTCCTGATTAAAATAGTCCCAATGATCATGAAATACAGTTTTCAAAAATAATAAAATTTAATAAAAATCTCCGATACAGCGTGCGCCCCGACAAATCGGGCGACGTGGTCACAATCCTTAAGCATCTAAAGGTGCGTACGTGTGGGATTCAACGGAACTCGATTTCGTTGTACGTGCACGATGAAACTGAAGCGTATCCGTCGAAATACCCCGTATCGGTTCCTTTGAAAATCAGTCAATTACTTCGTGCATGTTTGTCAACACGAGACAAAACTTGTGCCAATAGGACCATGTCATTTTTTTGGTCATGTATGCCAAGTTTGGTCCGATTCTGAGAAGGTCAACTGGAACGCTATTTTGGCGGGCCCGCGACCCGTTCCAACGGGCGAATTTGTGCACGGCCCACTGGAATCCAACTTTGGACTTACGGTTGGGTTCATATCGTCAAAACAAATATGTAGACATATAGTTTGATGACTTTAGAGACCTTAGATACTGGCCCCTTTTTTGGTGCAAAGCGGATCCAACGGCGGATATCGTTTTGGCCTAAAATTACCGTTTTGCCCCTATGTCCAGAATTGGACTTATGGGTAGGTTATTCTAGCTAATTTGATTAATCTGAATATGTTGGTAATATCTGTTTTAGCCCCGGGGGACTGTTGTGAGAGTTGACATTTGTGGTTCGTCGATTGACGAAAATATTATCCGTTCTACGTGCTACCACCAGGCAAGTATACCTTGCCTCCCTCTACAGTTTATTGTATGCTTATTTCTTTATCTTGTAGTTATATGTTATCAGTTAGTTTTATTGGATTTATTCGATTGGTATTCTTTTTCTTTATAACATGTATATTAGTTTTTTGTCTCGTTTATATACCGTCGTTGTCCAGAGTTTGACATTATAGACTATACGAGAGTTGTCCTTACATGTATCTTGACTGAGTTATACCATTTCATCACATATACCTTGACTGAGTCATATCGTGTCGTGGAGGGAGTACGTGTAACTGAACTGCTAATTCATGTTTTGTTTTCTCAACCTGTGAGTCCACAATAGGGGTGAGGGTTGACCGTTTGCACCTGTGAGTCCACACTCAGGGCGAGGGTGTTTGTCTAGATCTGTTTGCACCTGGTAGTCCATACTCGGGGCGAGGGTGTAACCTGCAAGCCCACACTCAGGACGAGGGTTAGTGATTAGTTCAAACCTGCGAGTCCACTCGGGACGAGGGTTTGGTATACGTTGATCTCTTGTTCACTTGTTACTTCCAGCAGTTCATTTATGCGTAGTTGTTCTCGTGTCCATGTTCAGTAGTCACTTTTCAGTTTTTTTCTCTTTTTTATTTATTTTTCATGCGTGATAAACTGTTAGATAGGTATATTTTATGTATTTTGCTAGTTTCCTGAGGACCTGATGATCTCTTCAGGTAGTTGATTACACGGAGTAGATAGCGGATCATGATGGTAGTTGATTACATCTACATGATTTAGGTATTGTTAGTAATATTATTTTTTTATCCTCTCATTCCTTATGTTCCTTATCATGATATACTCTGCTTGTTAGTTTAGATTATAGACTCTTGTTATTTCTGTGGAGTCTAATCGGACATATATGCTAGTGGACTGTAGACCATAAAACATAATTGTTCATTCTTGTTTATAAACTTCCTGTGGATTGAGATATAGATTTGATTTGCCATGATTAGGCACATTACCATACTCTAGATAGCATTTACGTATTCGAGTTGGGCTGGAGTCCACTTGATACGTAGCTGGCTTACGCACGCACTTGTATTCCAAAAAGCGGGCGAAGGTCGTGACACTCCTCCCATGATGCATAGAAAGTAGATTAAGGTCATAATGAATCCTATTGGGGTAATTTTATAGAGTTTTGTGTCCATTATAGAGAGACTACGAATTTGACCCCATAAGTGTTTGTGGAAATATCACAATGGCCATATAGGTTCTATTTTTCAGTTTTAATTGCTTGATATAGCTTGGCTATTCATTTGATAGGTGTTCAAGGGATTTCTAATATATATATATATACATTTATGAGATAAGGTGATGGTTGTGAGCCTGCATATGTGTACATATGTAGTAGAGGGAATTTGGGGTCGGGTATAGACAGCAGGTAGACTAGGCAATGACATGGTGTTTAAGATATTTGTAAGTGAATTTAGCATGTGTACCAGAGAGAATTCTGTGGCAGAAGTGGGGGGGGGCATGCAATGTGCAGCAGTATGGCCCTGCTCACTTGGCCATTGGTTATGACATTAGACCTTGGCTATCAGGTCATTTTCAGAGGATGTAGGTGCTTGAGTTAAGCTCTGCCACAGGGCAGTGGCAGCAGGAAAGTTGGCCTTTGGCCATGGATAAGTGGGTGTAGGCTTGTGTATTAAGGAATTGGTTAGTTTAGAAAGTATTAGATGTAAGTTTAGATTTATTAGTTCAGAGTATCAGAGAATGAGTTGAGCCATTTAGCATTTGGCCAGTATCTTGGCCTAGGCCATAGGCCTATGGGCCAATATATTGGGTGGTAGTGTCCTAGTAGCTGGTAATTTGAGTGTACTTGAGTGGTGTCCATGTGAGTTTGAGAGTGAGAGGCATTTGTGTTAAAATTTAATGAAGGGGGTCGAGTTTGACTCTGTACAGAGAAGCAGAGGATGGCCGTCCTAGGAACATGCAGCTGTGGCATTTGGTCACTTGAGCTTAGGAATTTGACCATTAGTTATGTTGGTTTCAGAGTATAGGTTTGTCATAGAGTTTAAGATTTGTTTCAAGGATTTGGAATTTGGTTCAGATTAAGGCTCTGGTCCTAAAAGGGACTTGAGTGTCAGAGTGTTGGTAGCAGTCAAGTGGACAGGTAAGCCTAGGGCTCGGGTTACAGATAATAGGGGGAGACTCATTACTTTTTGGAAATTTAGATGTAGACTGAACAACAGGACAGATGGCTTGGGTTTTGGTTATCAGAGTTAGAGAGTTGGTATCAGAAGTGGACTGATACATGAGTATCACTCATTAATACATATATAGGATACAATGTATATGTAAGAGGTATATTAAGATAAGTTCTATCTATATACATATGTATGAATGTTTATAGATATGTATTAATTTGAATATATGCATGTATGTGTGGATGTATTATATATATATATGTATATATAGAAGAGAAGTAGGTTGTGGACACAAAAAAAAAGAAAATGCTTTCTTTTCTTTATTGGCGTAAGTTACCACAAATCGAGTACGCCTGAGAGATCCTGCACTGAGGATCCCCGAGTACAAAAAAGAATTCTTGGGAATGGGACGATAGAGATCGAGCGGCAGTTGCTCCTTTACTCCGTTGACACTCCGATTACAAAAGTATGATAAAACCTAAGAAAATTGCTAACTCTCGGCTCACTGGCAAGAAGTGCAGCAATTTGGCTCTTGAAAATGCTCTCCGTTCTGTGTTTTGAAGAAGGATGAGGCCCTCCTTTTATAGTCGTTCTCGAGCTGGAACGATGTTATGCGCCCACATGAGGAAACACACTAGTTTTTATGTGGGCGCATAGTCCTGCTTTGGGCGCATAGGATGTAGGCGCATACAGGCTGCGAGATCGTGGATTGGTCGTGGTGTTGATGTGGCCGCATGCTTCGGTGCACAATTGCTCGTGGCGACTGACGTAGGCATATGCTTCGGTACACGTTTTGATCATGGCTTTGACTGAGTCAGGTTTGGGCGCATAGCCATGTCTCAGGCTATGTGCCCTCCTTTTGAAGGAGCTAGTCTTGGGCGCATGAGACTTCACTGGCTGGGCGCATGAAGCTTCACTGACTGGGCGCATGGAGCTTCACTGGCTTGGGCGTATGGAGCTTTACTGACTGGGCGCTTGGAGCTTCACTGGCTTGGGCGCATAGAGCTTCTTTGCTAAAATTTTTTCATGCTTCTACAAGATGCCCTTCAAAGATTTTGATACTTGAACAAGTTTAAAATACTTTGAAAGAAGCATGGATCGTCTTCAATGGGCGCATAGCATGACTCTCTCTTTGGGCGCATAGTGTTTGGCCAGCCTGTCAGAGAGATACGACTGTTGAGATCTTTTTCGAAATTCGAACTGATAGATTCATCGGGGTAGAATTTGAAGCAGTCCATCCTTCATACGCCGTCCACGTCAGCAAGAGACAGTCGCATAGTATACAAGAAGCTGATTGGGCATATAGGCCATTGTGGGCGCATATAACACAATGGGCGCATAAAGCAAGTGGGCACCTAGGAAGTGGCCCGTGCCTATAAATAGGCCCTGAAGGAGAGAGAAAGCCCATTATTCCTTCACTTAGAATTTTTTAGAAAACTCTTCATCTTCTTTCTTTGAGAACCATGTCTCCCAAGGTCGCCAAGAGATCCACGAAGGGCAAGGGGGCTGCGCCGAGTGACTCTCCTCCCGCAGCAGCGTCTTCGGCTGTCCAGGACCCGATTTTGGGTGAGGGCATGCTTTAAAAACAAAGTCTCGAGCGTTAATTTGTGATGCTCGGACTTTTCTTCTGCCGGGGCGCTTGGGTCTAGGGCACCATACTTCTGTGGGCATTATTTTGCGTCCACAGAAGTCATGCGCCAACATTGTGGTGTGCTATGCGCCCACATGTTACCATGTCATGCGCCCTCAAGTTGTGGCATGTTATGCGTCCACGTACTGTCCGAGTGTTATGCGCCCACATGTTTTGTTTCGGGCGCATATCCCTTTGGGCGCATAAAAGCTTTCAAAACTTAGTTTTTCCTGCGGATTTCTGAGTTTGACTTTCTTTCTGTCCCTTTTCATGTTCTGTAGGGATCCAGCTAGCAAATTTCTCCAGGACCGGTATCGATAATTCTGGGCATGGTGAAGATGCAACACTTGACACTCACATCAGAGAGCTCAGGACTCTTCGTGTTTTGGAAGGGTTTTCCTCAGATGGTAGGAAGAGCCTTTATATATCGAAGAGTCGGACGGTAATTGGGCATCATCGTAAAAGTTCTATTTTCATGGTTCTCCAAATAGGCAAAAGTAATACTAGAGATATTATTTTGAAGGTATGGTCTCTTGGAGAAATGGGCCCACGACGTCCGTAATATGGAGGATAGATGATCACCATTTGTAGATATTTTAGCATGTTATATTTGGCCTCCTCCGTGTAGCTTCTCGAAGGTTCAACAGCCCTGTTTGCTTGCTCAACAGTAAAACATGACCTCCTTCGAGGGCCATAAAACTGCTTTTCGACGAAAGCGTGGTGCTGCCAAGCTTTGTGTTGCTGATGAGTAGCAGATTATTTGTCCCAGGCTGCCATGACTGCCCCCACTTCTGCCCGTTTTGAAGAACAATTGGCAAAGTTGGAGGGGAAGCATCAGAGTCTGATCCTCTTTGAAGATGAAACCGCTCGTCAAGAAGAGGCATGACGCCGAGCTACTATAAAATCTAAGGCTGAGATTGTGGCTCTAAGGGACAGCATCAATCGCCTGTGTATCCCATAGATTTTGTAACTCTTTTCTCTAGCCGTCATGGCTCTTGTACCTTTTTTTTCTGTCTCTTGATAGACGTCAAAGTACAAAATAAAGAATCTTTTCAGAAGTGAATGTGGTTTTGTGAAATATCAATGCTAAAGGTAATGTGGACGTAGCAAAGATATTTTTGGTGGATATTCCGCAGGGAAATTTATGATGTGGACCTATTACCCATTTTATATTCAAGTTATTTGAATATTGATGATAAGTTGAATGAAGCTGCTAGTAGTGGTAATATGGACGTAATAGTAGAGGATGTTCTATATCTGACCAGAGGTAATATGGATATTGAAAGATATATAATATTAGGGGGAGTGGATAATTCAGAGGTAATAGGGACGTGATTATCCTTGATGAATGCTTTGCTCAGAGGTTATGTGGACGTGGTAAAATATTTAATTATTCTGCTGGAGAAATAATTATCAGAAAATAATTCAGAGGTAATAGGGACGTGACTTGTTTTCGTCAAACCGAGTTTAGACGGAGTCAAAAAAGGGAATGATTCAACTGGGGAAATACTTAGAGGACACATGTGAACATTATGTAAAAGAGGTTACACATAGTATTTCTTCAGGAAGTTATCGTTGATAGGCATCATGAGCAAGTCACCATCAGGCTTGGTTAGCCGGTACGTACCGTTAGAATACACTGATTCTATGATGAAAGGACCTTCCCATTTAGGCTAGAATTTTCTTTTTGTTTTATGCGTCATGACCATTGGTCTTCTCACTGCTAAGACCAGATCGCCGACTTGGAAGATCATTTCCTTCACTTTTTTGTTGAAGGCTCTGGAAAGGCTTGCTTGGTATAGCTCAATGCGCTGCTTAGCTAACAAGCATTTTTCGTCTAGCGCTTCGAGCTCCTGGAGTTGCAGACGGTAGCTTCTTCGGTAGTCAGCTCGTTGGCTAGGGCTACTCGAAAAGAAGGAATCTGAATTTCTAAGGGAAGAACTACTTCGCTCCTATAAACCAGAGAGAATGGCGTACTGCCTGTTGGAGTCCGGACCGTTGTACGAAAGGCCCATAGACATTCACCGAGCTTCTCGTTCCAATCGTACTTGTTTGAAGACACGAACTTCTTGAAAAGTTTTATGATAGTTTTGAAGGCTTCTGCTAGCCCGTTAGCTGCTAGATTGTAGGTAGTAGAGGCTACGTTCTGGATTCGATTCTTATCACAGAACCGATAGAATGTATAGCATGCGAACTGTGGACCATTATTATTGATGATCCTGCGAGGTAGGCAGAAGCGGTAGATGACGTGATGTTTGATGAAACTGATCACGTTTGACGTCTTCACTTCGGTGAGCGGTATAGCTTCCATCCATTTGGAGAAGTAATCGGTTATGGCTAGGATGAACCGATATCCTTTAGAGGATGACAGGCTAATTGGTCCTATGACGTCCATGTCCCAGGCTTCAAACGGCCAAGATGCTGCCGTCGGGTGTAGAAACTCCAAAGGTTGATGAATAAAATCAGTATGGAATTGGCAAGCTCTACACTTCTTTTTATATTCAACAGCATCTGCTATCATTGTGGGCCAGTAATAGCCTATTCATCTGAGGCGATCTTGTAGTTTGGGGCCTGGTTGATGTGCACCACAAACTCCATCGTGAGCCTCACAGAGTGCATGTTTGGCTTCTGTGTATGATAAGCATCGTAACAGTAGCCCGTCGTAGGAGCGTTGGTACAACATCTTGGTAGCTGTGTCATAGTAAAATCTGAGGGATTGCCTTTGGATGGATACTGCTTCCTTCGGGTCCTCGGGGAGGATTCCATAGACGGCGTAGTCTATCAAGGGAAATCTCCAATCTTTAGCATCGATCTTGTTTTCGTTGCATAACTGCGATGAATATGCAGGGCATCTTTCACACAGAATAGTTCTCAACCGGACACTGTGATCGACTGCTGAGTATTGGTTGGAACGGTCAAGTAAGCAACGAGACCGGCTAGAGCATTTGCTTCTATATTTTGTAGTCGAGGCACGTGCTCGATGAAAAATCCAGCAAAAGTAGACGCCAACTCGATTATTGCTCTTGGGTAGGGGATAAGATCTTCGTGGCGAACTTCATAATCCCTTCGGACCTGACTAACTATTAGCTTGGAATCGCCGTAAGCTTCTAGATAGCCAACTCCCAGTTGCTTCGCCAGTTGTAAGCCAATTAATAGAGCATTATATTCGGCCACATTGTTGGTGCATGGTTCCATGAGAGAATATGCACGGTGTATAACCAGATGATCAGGTGACACAAGCACGACACCTACTCCGGCCATGATATTTAATTTAGGTCCTGTTCTTGATGCACTGTCAAAGAACATTCGCCAAATGGGGATTTCGTCAGTTGCAGTGTTAGATTCCACCACTTCATCGGGGATTTTGTCGTAGAGTTTGGACGATTCCGGTACCGGATGAGCTGCTAGAAAATCAGCTAATGCTTTGCCTTTTACTGCCTTCTGAGGAACGAAGATCATATCGTATGGAGTCAACAACATCGTCCATGTAGCTAAATGGGAATTGAGAGAGCCCGATTTTGTCATGAGTATTCTGAGAGGGTTGACTTTAGATATAATATGGATAGTCTGCCCAGACACATAGTGGCGTGTCTTCTGGATGGCAAATACCAGTACGAGACATTCCTTCTCCACCGGTGTGTATCTGTGCTCGGCACCCACTATTATGCGGCTGAGGTAGTAGATTGCCTGTTCATGGCCGCCTTCTTTCTTCTGGGCCAATAGGGCACCAAGAGAATGGTCCATAGCACAGACATATAGTAAGAAGGGTTTCCCCATTATTGGAGCTACCAATACTGGAGGGCTTGTAAGGTATGCCTTGATATCGTCGAATGTGCGTTGACATTATTCAGTCTAGACGAAAGATACGTCTTTCTTTATGAGCTGAGTGAATGGTTGACACATTCCAGAGAGGTTCAAAATAAATCTTCTGATATAGGCTAGCCTACCTTGTAGTCCACGTACCTCTTTGAGGTTTTTTAGAGGATGCATGTCGAGGATAGCCTTCACTTTCTCCGGGTCCAGATGTATACACTTTAAAGTGATGACGAAACCAAGGAACTTGTCGTTGGAGACTCCCAGAAAAGACTTAGTTGGATTCATCTTGAGTTGGTGTGCACGCATCAGTTCGAACACCGTTCTCAAGTCTTGGAGGTGGTTGCCCTTGAGACGACTTTTGAATACGATATCGTCTATGTAGCACTCCACAGTTTTGCACAAATGATTCAAAAAATTGTGTTCATGGCTCGTTGGTATGTCGCCCCTGAATTCTTCAATCTGAAGGGCATTACCGTATAGCAGTATACCCCCAACGGTGTTCGAAAAGATGTGTGCTTCTCGTTGTCGGGGAACATCTTGATCTGGTTGTAGCCTGAGAATCCATCCATGAAGGACATCCGCTCGAAGCTGCAAGTATTGTCGATTATTACGTCGGTGATCGGTAGAAGGAGCTCGTCCTTTGGGCATGCAGAGTTCAAATCACGATAGTCGATACAGACTCGAACTTTACCGTTCTTTTTCATGACTAGAACGATGTTGGCAACCGAGTCTGGGTATTGATCTTCACGAATGAATCCACTGGCAATGAGATTCTTGACTTCATTCTCGATGGCTTCTATGACGTTTGGACGTTATCGTCGTTGTTGCCGCTTCACTGTCTTAGCTTTAGACGAAATGTTCAGGCGGTGCATGGCGACTGTAGGGTCCAAGCCTGGCATGTATTCATAGCTCCATGTGAAGACGTCGATGTATTCTCTTATAAGCTGTATAAGAGATTGGCATTCATCGCCAAATAGACTTTTGCTGATGAAGATTGGTTTGAAAGATGCTTCATCTCCTAGATTGACTTGGATGACTTCGTCTTTGGTAGGTGGTTCCCGTTGTTCGAAGCGCAGCTCCTACCTAGTATCCATCTTTTGAGCCCATTGTTCAAGCTCAATTGATTGGACATCGTCTGTAATTTGGTCAGTGGAAACCATGTTGACGGACAGAGTTGCTTTGAACATGTCGCCGATACTGGAGTCTGAGTCCCAGAGGGAGGAATCAAAGGAATGAGAACAACAATCTGCTGCATTATCTGATCTTTTAGGAGTTGTTGGAGGAGTGACATAGCCCAAACCAATACCGTTTTGTTGATAGTAGTTCTTGGGTTTGCCTGGAGGAGCAAAGTGTCGTATTGGCAACCGTCGTCCTCGGCCGTAATTTAGCCCTTTGTCACTTTTGATGTCATATCCCATGTTCTGGATGATGTTCTTGGCCTGCTAACTATACCAAAAAAGTTGTATTTTTCCAGAGTCATAGTCAGCTTCTGTGTTGTGCTTGGGAGAAGTAGAGTCTGGGATGAACTTTCTTTCGCCAATTATACGACCGAAGATGATTAGTTCTTCATCCTTCTTTCTGGCTGGAACGATGAGGTAGAGGATATCTTCAGGGTAAACGTTTTCCCGTAGGTGAGGCATCGTGACCGGCATGCAGAGGTGTGGTCCTATGCTGTTCTCTAGGGCGTATATCGTATCCATGTAGCGATTTACAGATTCATAGACATCGAAGTAATTCAAAGATAAACCTTTACTAAAGAAATACGCAAGTTCTTCAGGGATAACATCATCCGCTGAAGGTACATTATTATAAGTATTAATATACTCATTGAGAGGATCATCATCTGGAAGTGGAGCCACAGTCTTGGCAGAGTTCACCACGTAGGGTAATTCTTCAGGATTGGGAGGACAGGCATCAGTAGGGTCCTTCCGGGATATCTTGCTGAGAGTGATGGTCAATGGCTTGACCTTGTCAGGTTTCTTCTTTTTCACCCAAATTGTGAGAGGCTTCGGAGTACTTTTTGGAGTAGTACGTCCTTTGACTCGGATAATCAGGGGACCATCATTGGAGGATGGACTTGCTTCAGCTTCATTGTCAGCTTCGTTGTCGTCATCCTTGGGGGGCTAGGATTGGTAAAGTACCGAATCTCCATAGTAAGCTTCGATGCCCTTAAAAGGATCGACATCGACGAACTTCGTCTTTACGATACCGTCACTGTTGACGTATTTGAAGCACTGGTGAAGTATGGAAGAAATGATCATGTTCTCATGTATCCATGGACGTCCCAACAAGACGTTGTAGGATACATTGGCATCGATCACATAGCAGGAAACCTCCGTTCGGAGATCATCGATCTGGCATTTAAGATGGATCTTGCCCAGCGGATGGCTTCGACCAGTATTGAAAGCCATAATAGTTGTGTTGGTTGTAGATAGTTTGTGCAGAGGTATTCCCAGAATTTGAAGCAGACTTCTAGGAACGATGCGGAGGGAGATCTTGGATCGATGTGCATGCGGTCCACCTTGATCGCCCCGATATACCCTGTATAATATATGGGTCTATCATGATGATTATTTTTGAGTAGCATGTCCTCCTGTGAGAAGATGATATTGGGCACCACTTCCATAGTACTATGGCAGTAGGGACAGGAGACAGGCTCTTCAGCGGAGGCTTTGACTTCAGCAAGGTAAGAGTCGACATGTAGTAATGCCTCACTTAAAGCCTTCCGTGTTTCTTTGGAGAGTCGTAATAGATCGAATAGAGATAGCCTGGCAGGTGTATTGGCTAGCTGAGCCAGTATGTCAAAGTTGTAGGGCCGATCCATGCCTTCGAGAGCTGGCACCTTCAGAGACTTGTCAAACCGCGTCTCCTTCTGCTTGGCTTTGTCCGTAGTTGGAGGTTTAGACGGGCTGACTTCTAAGCTTGTGGGGGTAGCAGGAGCTTGAGGAGGTACTGCTTCTTCTTGTACGGGATCGTACGTCCGAAGATAAGTCTTCTCCGAACGCGTCTCGCCAGATAGAACCTCGTAGATAGGAGAGGATACCATATGGCATGACTTGTATTTCTTTCCCCTTTTTGCTTTAGAAAGTACTACCCCCTGCGTCACTTATTGCACAAGGTCCGGATGGACCTACGTGATCTCACCACATTCAGTCGTGAGCGGGACCAATCTTGAGTTATGAGCTAGCGGTAGGATGACGGCTTCCATTATTGCCTTGGGAATCAGGACCACGCCGTCTGGGACTTCTGTGGGAGAAAAGTCACCAAACTGAAGAGAGATCATGTTAGAAGATACGACTTTGTCTTCAGCTTCGAGGTTGATCACTTGGCTGTCGATAAGCTGTTGTATCTTCTTCTTTAGGATGATGCAATCCTTGGTGTGGTGATGCACGTACTGTTGATAGAGACAGTACTTGGGATCATTGAGTTGGCTCACCTCTGCAGGACGTCGTGGTGGAGGCAATGTCAGCTTATTATCCTTCGTCAATGTCTGAAAGATGGTAATGACATCGTCTTCGTCAAAGGAGAAGGTCTCCTTAGGCTTGTCGGAGACGTCCTGAGAATTGGAAGCTCCTTTGGATGTGTCGACCTTCAGGACTTCTTTCCTTTTACCCCCACGAACAGGGATAGTTTGAGGATGCTTGTCCTTATCTTCAGATTTGGGTATTTTCAACCCCAGTAGTTCCAAGTTAGGAACGTCATTTTCAGCAGCATCAGCGGGCCATGTATCATACTTATGTATACCCAGACAAAACTTTACTGTAGGAAGGAAGTTATGTCGACAAGTATTCATAAGTTCTGAATCTGGTATGCCGAAGGGCATCTTCAATGCTAGCCGCCCGAAGCGTTCGATGAAGGTGATGACAGACTCAGTCCTCCTTTGCTTGGTCTCGATGAGGGTGGACATACTAACATGCATGTCGCTCTCGTAAAACCTATTGAGGAACAATCTCTCTAAGTCTTTGAATGAATTGATACATCCGTTAGGCAGACTGCAAAACCATTCAAAAGCTGCCCCCTACAAGGTAATAATAAACAGCTTCGACAAGAACGGATCATCTCTGGGTAAGTACAGAGTCTGCATGTTAAAGTACGTAATATGCTGACGAGGAGAAGTCAATCCGTCAAATGAATTCAGCGTCAGCGGCTTGTAATTAGGAGGACAAGTAGCGTTCTCACACTCAGGGGATATGGTTGAGATATCCCCATCTTCTGAAGCTCGTCTTTGCATGAGATGGTGTCAAGACGAGCGACCAGGGAGTTAATTGCATCATGTTGATTGAACAGGTGTTGGAAAATGGCTGCTGAATAGTTGTCAGGCGTTATTGGCGAATGGCTACCCCCAACATTTGCAAGATTTGGAGGAGGCACAACAAAATGATACTCTTTTTGCAGTAAAGGAGGGTTATTGCTATGAGCCAGACTAGCGTAGGCTGAGACGTTTTGTTGAGGTAGAGGAACAACCCCAGCAGCTTGAACCGCCATGATACTGGTAAGCATATCGATGATCTTGACGAATGTTGTTTCAAGACCCTCTAGCCGTTTACTGGTCTGATCACGGGCTTCTTCAGGTTTTTCTTCGTCTGCCAGTATGTAGATAAGATGCGAGGAAGAACAGAGGAAATAGTACAACTGGTGCTGATACTGTCCGTCTTTGAGTGGACCAGTCCTTCATCTTTATGTAGAGGAGGCAGATAGGCACCATCAGATTCAGAGGGATCGTCGTCCTCTGGAAGGCTACGCCCAGTGTGAGGGTCATGCGCTTTAAACTCTGAGGGAATACTACCCCCAGGTTGGGATTCTTTGTCGTCTGTACCGAACCTTGCCTTTGATCGCGTACCAATATAAACTCCTTCAGATGTGACAACCTGCTGGCCATCTGTAGGTAGACTTCTTCTTCTTCTTCTCGCAGAAATGAGAGAGAATGTTGGGTTCATAGCCCACCGTCTTTGATTGGGGCTTCCGTAAGGGGGACCCTATGAAGCCATGTTGGATGAAACACACAGTGGCTTCTCATTGTCAGAGAAGTGCAGCCGTCGAAACACGGATTTTCTCTGAGGCACTTTTGTTGCTTTGGAGCAACAACAGTTGATAACAATACTGGTGCATAGATGTGCACTATGAATTGTTATATCCTCCCTCACTTTACGCTTATGATTTATCATGTCGCACAAGTCAGCGGAAGTGAGTTTTGCCTTACAACCCATGTTGCATGCATCGTCGAGCTTTGCATGCGGGTTCGTAAGGAGAGTAGGCGCATCCAGACTTAGTTCACGTGTAGGGAAAACCCCCGCACCAAAGTTTTGTAATATCCTTGAAGACAGCCCCGTGCTATACGCGTTGGGTCCTGCCTTTTTATTGTGGGCGCATAGGCTTTGGAGACTGGCCTTGGGGGCATGCTCCTTGACAGCTTGTCTGAGCATCCTTGAAGTGGGCGCATAGTATGGATCCAGAGAGCCTGGGCACATAGCCTTGGGCGCATGGCTTTGGATGCCCAGCCTGCTGAAGACAGAAGTGTTCTGGTTGGGGCTATACGCCCAAACACTCCCTTAGGCGTATGGCTTTGGACGTATTCTTGGTGGAGCAGCTCTATTTTCTCTTAGTTTTGCCTCCTTTGTTTGTGAGCCTCGTCAGGTTTGGCCAGAGTGTCGCACACCCCGATTCTTGGCATCGTAGTATTTTCCTTTGCCAAGTCTCGGGTGTTGAACACCCTGTTGTTGGTTATGCAGGGAAGAAGTCACTGGGCTAGTAGAGCCTGGAACGGTATGAGCCTTCTCCATTTGGGGAACTTCTGTGGCAGAGTCATACACCCATATGAAAGAGTCCTCCAGTTGTATATCTGTTATGACACTAGCAGGATATACACAGCGAGCCTTCGAAAGCCAAGTCTTACGAGACTTGTTTGGCTTTGCTGATTTTGAGGGAGTAGAGCCATCCCTCAAGAGCATCTCTTCGAATGCTTGATGATCGAACTTTACGATCAGCGTCTTCTGAGTACTCCCCACTTTGTCGGTATCGGATTGCGTCACCACCTTCCCGTCAAAGGAAAAGGTAATCTCCAGCAGAGTTGTCATTTTTGTGGACACACACAAAAAAGAAGAAGAAAACACTATCTTTTCTTTATTGGTGCAAGGCACCACAAATCGAGTATGTCTGAGAGATCCTGCGCTGAGGATCCCCAAGTACAAAAAAGAATTCTAGAAAATGGGATGATGGAGATCGAGCGGCAGTTGCTCCTTTACTCCGTTGACACTCCGATTACAAAAATGGGAGAAAACCTAAGAAAATTGCTAACTCTCGGCTCACTGGCAAGAAGTACAGCAATTTGGCTCTTGCAAATGCTCTCCTTTCTGTGTTTTGAAGAGGGATGAGGCCCCCCTTTTATAGTCGTTCTCGAGCTGGAACGAGGTTATGTGCCCATATGAGAAAACATGCTGGTTTTTATGTGGGCGTATAGTCCTGCTTTGGGCACATAGAATATAGCCCCATACAGGCTGCGAGATCGTGGGTTAGTCGTGGTGTTGACATGGCCGCATTCTTCGGTGCACCATTGCTCGTGGAGACTGACGTGGCCGTATGCTTCGGTGCACGTTTTGATCATGGCTTTGACTGAGTCAGGTTTGGGCGCATGGCCATGTCTCAGTCTATGCGCCCTCCTTTTGGAGGAGCTAGTCTTGGGCGCATGAGACTTCACTGGCTGGGCGCATGGAGCTTCAATGACGGGGCGCATGGAGCTTCACTGGCTTGGGCGCATGGAGCTTTACTTACTGGACGCATGGAGCTTCACTAGCTTGGGCGCATAGAGCTTCTTTGCTGAAAATTTTTCATACTTCTACATAGGTTAAGAGGGGCTTACAGTAATTTGTGTGTATGTATAGAGTGAGAGTGGAGGCAAAGCCTTGGCATTAGCCATAGGCCAGTATCTTATTTGTGGTGAGTTCAGAGAGAGTTTAATGTGTCAGATGGGGATAGAGTGTGTGTATGGCTATAGGAGGGTGCCAAATGCCAGAAAATTCGAGAGAGTGGAGGAGGTATCAGTTGAGTGTATAGGAATATAGGATTTTATGGGATTAAGTAAGTGGTATCAGAAGTATCTTAACTCTTAGTGCATGTATCATTCCTGTGCCAGTACAAATTAACTGACAATAGGAATGTGACATAACATATAGGAATGTAGCAGTAGGATTGGTCATGTGAGTGTGGGGATTTGGTAATATGAAAGTAATACAGAGAGTGTACTGCACTTAGCAGTGCAGGGTGTAACCTAGCCAGGGGCTTGTGCACCTGCAGCAGGGAAAGCCCATGTCATATATGCACAAGTGAGGCAGTGGGTTGCCTCGGCCTGACCTGGCCTGGCCTTGGCAAGGGTTTAGCTATAGCCACTTGGCCATTGGCTATGTGTTAGTGAGGTTAATGTTGGTTCAGTTGGTTAACTAGGCAATTGTGTTGTATGAGTTTTACCTATAACCATATATGAGAGAGTGAAGTGCTTTAGTGTCAGGTTAAGAGGGTTTGAGTTCAGCTAGTGAGTTAGAGGAAGGGATAACTAGTAAAAGGGGATGAGGGCTATGCAGTAGCAATAGCAAACCATGGCGGCAGGGAGGGGATCGCCTGCAGGGACTTAGTCCACTACCAGTTGGCAGCAAGTGAGTGTGTTATGAAGGAGGGGCTGGTATGTGAGGATTTCTGTACTATTTTGTATCATAGTCTATGTGGAGTATCAATTAGATACTTTGTATCAGAGTAGTAGCTTTGTGGCTCGAGTTGGCCACTTGGTCATCTTATTTGTGGGTGTCTTATATTGGTATTGTGTATTAGAGGATGATATGTATCAGTAGATTCAGAGGTTAGAGTGTTAGTTCATTAATTAGTATCCTTATGTTAGTATCACAGATCATTGGATATGTTAGTTAGATCCTAGTGAGTTAGGATATGGGTCAGTATCTTGAATGGGGTTTGTAGTATCAGAGATAAGTTAGGATTTGTTAGTTCAGTAGGATTGAGGGATTTGAGAGCTTTGGGCTTGTGGCTTTTGCTTTGAGGCTTAAGCACATAGCAGTATGCAGAAGCAGCAGCATGCAGTTAGAGCAGGGGATTGCTCTCCTTTGCAGCAGTTGCCCTGATGCACTTGGCAACATGGTTGACCCCCTTTAGGAATTTATGGTTGGCCATTAGGCAACCATTTGTGTCTCATGGGAAGCCATGCCCTCTGGGTTTGTTTGAGGCATTAGGTTAGGTATGTATATAAGGTATTTACATATCATAAGTTACCAAAGGAAATGAGTATATAAGTATATGGTTATCTAAATATCTAAGGTAGATAGTTACCTATCAATCAAGGTGGTATAGGGATATTAGCCTAGTAAGGGTTTTAGCCTGTAGTATAAGGTAATGTAGGATTTACCTAAAAGCCTAAGATAGATTGGTATACTATATACATAGTTATATACTTGTATAGGGTAATTTATAAATGGGCTATAAGGTGTATAGATAGGATATGGGTTGATATAGGTTAACTAGACCTAGAATAACCATGGTTGACCAAGGTTGACTATTTTGACTGAAAGTCAACTGTGGGTCAACGTTGACCTAGAATTGACCTAGATTGCATAACACACGCTAGAAAACCATGTCAAACATTGTTAAACCTCATTTCACACCTGTATATCTCATATATAGGTCTGTGACTCCACTTTGAGGCTCGATTCACATTCATTGCACAGGACAATAGACGAGTACATTCTCTGATAGTTTTTATTATTTTGATTACCACTATAATTCAAGTATTTAAAAATGCTACTTATGATTCTTGACACAATTGTACACGGATTGGTATTGTCATTGGATCTTCAGTCATGAGATGTTACCTTAACTCATCGCGATGGTATCGAATATTATTTTCATTGGTAGTGGATAACATTGGATATATATTGGATAATATTGGCTAGTAACGTGTCATGGTTGGATCTATCGTATCAGTCGGGACAGGAAAAACACTAGTTAGATATATGATCAAGAACTATCGACAAGTAGTGTAAATCATTGGCTACTAGCTATCATATATTGCACGTATGGTTGAGCTAGCCTTCCTTAGTGTAAATCATTGAATCTCCCAAGCCGATCACATATCTAATTGGTATTCCAAACACATGGTCTAATACAGCTTTATACGTTCAGTTCACGGTTACATTGCTCTATCTTGATATGGTAGTTCTCTTCCTGTCACGACCCGCACCCACTGTGAGGGGACAAGTACGTAACAACGCCCAGCCTACGCCGCAGTGTCGGCGGTAGAACGAAGTTCTAAGTCTCTAACTAACCATCAACTTATTAAGTATATAATGTACTCATCATGATCAACTCCGAACGAAGGACAAGTATAAGATATTGTAACTCAATCACAGTCTAAGCACGATAAGATAACACAGAAGAAATAACTAAGAAACAGAAGATAACTACTATAATAATAACAAAATCTCAACAATCTCAAACAACACAAGTCTCAAATCAACTACAACAAGTTCTACAAGAAAAACAGATGCAAGTCTACTAAACTAAAGCCCGATCACTCCTGAGTGTCGGGGCCAAAGGTAGCCATCCCGTCTCCGGGTCCATAATATATAGGGCATGTATCCTCAGTGCAGTATCTGTAGTATTTCAATAGGTCCAGTCAGGACAGGAACGAGCACAATCTTATCTAGAAAACCCAAGTAAATAACAGAGAACAATAAAGCAGTTATAGACAGTTGTATTGATGAACATGGCAGTTTATATTCAGGTGATGGTTTAGAGAGACAGATAAAGTACAAGGAAAGTAAGTAACTAAAAAAGAGGAGAATCATGATAATATAGACTCTAAAGTAGAAGTTAGCTGAACTAGAGTAACATGGTATAATTCCAGACAGTAAATGTAGACAAGTGTAACTCCAATGTGAGTCCAGTACAAGACGAATATAATACAAGATGAATCCAGTACTAGACAATTCCATTCATAGTGATCAATGATTCCAAGGTAAGTCCAGCCTATACTCTAACAGTGTGTTTTAAAATACCGAGGTCGACGTGCAAACGACTATAGGTAATTTGGCACATCACACACCTGGCCGGGTGTGAGATGGCTATCATTCCAGTTTGATTCCAGTATGAGGGTGATTCCAGAATTGGGGTATGTCTACATGTCTTACTCTAGTATTTCCCCATACAGCAAGTGAATCCAGAAATCCGATACAAGATTCAAGATGAGTCCAGCCAGAACGTGATGATACCAGTAAATGATTCCAGAATAATTCCAGTAATAGAGGCCAGACAATAAATGTGTGTTGCATACATGAATCCAGAAATATCCATACGTGTTGTAACAGAGAATCACATACAACTAACTAGAACTGAAGTACAGTAATTGACAAATAAATGAGAGAACTATCAGAGAATGTACTCGCCTGATACTCTGAAAAGAGTAGTGTAATATCAAATGTCTGCACCGGAGTCACAATGTCCTAAATAGAGCAGTACCGGTTATAATATGTTTAAAATAAGGTAAATGAAGTTTATGATGCAATCTACATGATTTCTAGGCCAATCTAGGTCAAAGTCAACTCTAAGTCAAACATGGTCAACTATCTAGGTCAAACTAGGTCCAAGTCAACCTTGGTCAACATCTAGGGTTACATTGCTCATCTTCCTAGCTAACTAAGTCAACAAGTCAAAATTGGTCAATCATCCTATATCAAGTCATACATACCTGAAATATCCTAACTTAGATAGCCTTAGCCAACCTTACCCCATACAAGTACATATATATAGATATGCCCAATCTAGGTCATCTATTACCCTAGGCTAGATAACTTATCATCTACTACCCACCATATCCTCTTCTTTAGTCTATCTAGGTAAACCTTTACTAACCTGTATTTCCTAGCTAGTAGGGTTAAACACATAACTTAACTAAATATTCTAGGTAACCATATACTAAATAGGTACTAGCCTAAACTACTCTAGGATACTAACTAACAATCAAACTAACATCTACTAACTAAACTAATCTTAGGATTACAAGAGTCTAACTACATTTAATTACCAAAATTGTATAGCCTAACATCTAATCAACCACCACACACACAAACCTAAATGATACTAACTTCTATACCCCCACCTTCCTATTCTCAAAACACTCAACCTAAACTCCCCCTCTCAAATCTCCCAAGCCATAGCCACATGGCCTACTCAATATAGCCTGCTGCTGCTGCTAATGCCACTGCCTACTGGCCACTACTCCTACTGCTGCTAGCTACTGCAAATACAAGCCAAGGCAGGGCAAGCATGTTGTCTGCTGCATGCTGCATGCTAAGCCACTGCCTACTCAACCTCTAATAAAATCCTAACAGAAACTAACTCCATTGCCGAACTCTGATACTCCCTAAACCCCATATCCTAACTCTAAAACCAATCCAAATAGGATACTCACACCCTCACTCTCCTATCTAATATCCCATACCCCTCATCATCTAGGGATTGCACCCAAGTAAATAGGTGGGACTGTTATGTGTATGTGAGCAACTACATGTGTGTGTGTAGTGAATAGTGTACATGTTCTCAAAAATTCAGGAAAAATAGTGAATGTCTGTGTGTGTGTATAGGACATAGGGAAATCAATGTGTGTACAACTAGGAACAATGTCCTGTCAACAATGTGTGTGTGTGTGTAAGACAGTGCTCATCACTGTGTCTCAGTGAGAAGTAGCTAGGTTAGTGTGTATAGGTAGACAAGGTTGTGTATGTGTTACATAATTGGAATTGTGTCTCAGGAAAACAGTGTGCAAATGTGTACCTGTGTGTGTAGTGTGATACATATATAGAAAATAGCGTGTGTGATTGAATAGGCTAGGGTGTGTCCATGTAAAACCTGTAGGCAGTGCAATATATGCTTGAAGGACATGCAAGGATGCAGGAAAATAGGTTTCAGTTTAACAGTGTTGCGAGAGTTCAAATTAGTTAGTGTGGCAAATCAGATTTTGTAGGTTCATGAACACATGAGTGTGTATGTAAATGTCAGGTTGTAACAGTGTAAATGTGTGTAGATAGATATTCAAATCAGTGTGTGTGTGTGTGCTCAGTGTTAACAGGAACAGTGTATCATTTACATTCAAATCAAAAGCCCAAATAAAAATTCGAAGCTAAAATTCCATGCAAATCAAAAACCCAACATGGTAGGCTAATTCTCAGATTACATATTCAAATCTCAAATTCACTCAAACTGGAAAATGTAAAGAAATTAGTGTAATCCATTAAAAACCCAACACAACTCATCTCAAACTTGTCAACTGAACAAATTTCAGTAAATATTACTCATTCGAAGAACCCATAAATCATGAAAACCAAATTGAAATACAAACTAATCTCAGGCAATGAGGATTGAATCTCATTTGAAATCCAATTTCGAATTCACCCTTTTTAACTCATTTAAAACTATCATTTAAAACATGTATCAGAAAACCTCTTTTTAAACCAAAAACCAAATCAAAAACCCAATGAACATTCGTATGTCAGGGGTACAGACATGGGGACATGTCATACACATCCATGTGTCCCAATGTGTCCAGGAATCGGGACACGAAGTATCCAAGAATGCTAAAAACTGAAAGTCAAGAAACAGCATCAGAGTGTCCTCGTGCAGCGAGGACACGGCCTCGTGTACGCGACATAGGGCACGGCACGACTCGTGCTCGTGCCCACGTGTTCCCTCCATATAGAGCTACATTTCTATGGCCCTGCACCATGTCCACGTGTCGCCGTGTCGAAGTTAAACGTGCGTATCGGTCTACGTTTTCACGCACGGGCAGTGACAGTGTGGGTCAGTGCGAGTTGATTTTCTTCATGCACACTAAACGAGAACCCATAAAATTTTGTAGGAGTGACGTCAGTGGGTGACCGCACGTCTCCACAAAATTTCATGGTGTCTCGTGCTGTGTCGTGTCCGCTAAGACACTCGAACAGTAGGGGACTACACGATGTCTGTGCACGGTGTCGTGCATGAGGTACGTATCTGATTTGGACACAAAAACCAACCCAAATCATGCTCAGTCACATACATACATAATCTACAAATGATTAGCTACCCAAATATATAATTTGTTTAGAAAACCAAGAACAAAAAGTTCTAAGAGGCATTTTGTTAAACACATAAACATACACATAGACACGTGTCCGATACGGACACCACACAGACACGAAATCAACCCAAATTCTAGGGACAACTAGGGAAAACCTAAATCTAGCCTAATATGCAAAAGAAATCGAAATAATAATATAATTTAAGGGGTTTTACCTATAGGTGCAAATAACAAGAAAAGCTCCAAAATGAAGTGTTCTTCCTTGCTAGCTCAGATCCCCAAATTGCTCAAAATCTGGGATTACTCTCCACCAACAGTAAATAAATAATAATTAGATCCTAATGCAAAAGACTAGAGTCAAAAAGGATTTGAAATGAATTTATTAGGATTTTAGGAAAATAGGGATTTACCTTTCCTTCAAAAATCTAGGTCAAGCACAAAAGAGGCAAGAACAACTTAAGAGAATACTTATAGGCAAGGGAAAACCCTAAGTAGCTGCCATGGGTGGGTTTGTTGGGGTTTGGGCTTAAGTCGTCGGCCTATGGCTCAATTACATATGTCATGAATTGGAAAAATTACAAGTCATTGAGTTAAGTCATAAGTCATGAAACAATTTCACTTAAACTTAATCTTCCTATTTCAAAACTAATTTCTAATGACTAAAATAGGTTAACTTAAGTTAGACTAGGGTCACCATAGCTAGGGTTAGCTTCTAGGGTAGTCTACAAGATCTCAACTAGTCAAAGTCAAAATCACAAGCAATGACTTAAAACGGTTTTAAATTGATTAAAAATTACCAAAAATCATAATGTGATATAAATACAAATAAATAATAACTATAATTACAAAAGTTCAAAATTACCCTTATTCCAGAAACTGGATGTTACACTTCCATTACATGCTCCTTCAGATTTTTCTCCAGTTCATACTGTCTCAGACATGTTTTCCTTCTTTGTATATATCATTCTCTATTTCACTGCTTTATAGTTTTTGACAATTTAAATGGAAGTGTTGTTAGTTTATGTATTCGCTCCATCCTGACTGGATATATTGACAAAAATATTGTAGATGATTTAGATGACTGTCCTATCCACTACGAAGCATATGAGGGTAGCACACAAGAGCATGAGGAGGATCCTGCATAGTAGAGGGTGCCCTAGACATATTTTAGAGTATTTATTATTCATGTTGTATCGGTTTGTTCCGATTGTTAGTTGAGACTTATTTATATTCAGGATATATACGTATTTGTCTTGAACTTCTAAACTAATGTGTGGACGACTTTACTAATTATTCAGTTATCTCTTTATCTTCATTTGAAATATTATGCTCTATCTTCCTTTAGAATTGTGATTGATATTATACAATTGGTATGTCATATTATTCCTCCGTACAAAGATGACAGGTTTATATTCATTATTGTTAGATGTTAGATGGTATAGATGACCTATACAGCGTTCTACCGCCGACACTGTGGCGTATGCTAGACGTACCCATGTCCTCGTGCCCCTAAACAGGATGCGGGTGGTGACACATTTTTGTGGTGGCCTATGCAGATAAGAGTCGAAACTAGTACGATTCATAGTGGTGCTCGACTTAAAGCGCTGCTACGAGCCTACTATTAAGATATAGATTATAGGCTATATATGGAGTCCTCAATCACAGTTAGGACTTCTTGAGAAGTTTCTAGGACAATTGTGAGACTCGTCTCACAGTATCAGTATTTATATATGAATACGTATTTTATAGTGTATTTCATATTTTCTTGGTTTTCGGAATGCTTCAAAAAAATTTCAACTTATAAAATTTCTCCTTTGCCGGCATACCGCCAGTATATCGGTTTATACTAAGGCATATCGTCCGGATAGATTTTTCATATTTTAGATATTTTTGATTTTAGATATTTTCATGAATAGTGTTTTCGATTCGTGCATAGTGTTTTGGATATTTTGATAAATAGTATTTAGATATTTTCGTGAATAGTGTAGATGCACCCTTTTATCCATTGGATACTTGATTTTCTTTGGATGGCCACGATTGACTTAGATTTTGACGTGGATCATGATCCAACGGTCAAGATTAATTTTTCCTTCTATATATACACTTTCACTTTCTCTCTCCTCTCTTTTCATTCTCTTCACTCTCTCTTTATTTCTTCTTTCCTTCTCTCCCCCTTGGAGCTTGCCAAGAGCTTGGCCTTGAGGCCTTGGGTATGGTGTCTAACCCCCCTAGGAGGAGGAGTAGAAGATTAGGCTTGGAGCTTAACCGAGGCAAGTACATCTTGCCAAATTCATTAACCAAAATATTTGTTTGTCATTTTTGTTTTTCTTGGAGTTAAATGCTTAGAATTGTCCTAAACTTATTTTGTTAAAAATATTTTCCTTGTGATCCTCGTCTATGTGCATGTTTCTAAAATTGGTTTCAAGTAGGTTTTGATTTTCTGATAAAACCTAATATTGACTTAGTAGAAAACTCGGTATCAAGAGTGATACTAGTGTTACCATCATGGATCTTGGCCATATATGCATATATGAGGCCCTCACCTAGTTTGTATACCATAAATTTTGAGTTTGGTGGATATCGAAACCCGTTTCGGTATCCCGTGAACCTATTTTTTGGAGTATTTTGATATATTAATCTATCAAATATTTTGATTTGTGAAAACTAATACTTCCATGTTGTAGGGTATTAAGTTCTATGCGATTTTGACTTTTGAAAATCCGAATTTCGATTTAAAATGAAGTTTTTATGGCCGAAATAAGTTTTGGCAAAAATCTGGATTTTGTTGCTGTTTAGAAAGTCGGAATTCCGACGGTATACCAAAGTATACCAACGGTATGCCGATTTTTGCACTAGAAACTTTTTGTCCTTAGGCCGGAATACCGCCAGTATACCGCCGTATACCGCCGGTATGCCATTTTAGGCTATTTTTGTCTGTTTTTGGTCCGTTTCTGCCTGTTTTTGTTCGTTTTTGATATTTTCTTTGACTATAAAGATTTCTTAACATGATTAGATGATCTTGCATAGTTAGAGAATGATTGTACACCCTATATACACTTGAAACGAGCACATGTTCCATCATTTTCTATAAAATGTACTTAGCTTTAATTATTGTTTCTCACATGCCATGATATGTCTTTTTGATAGATTATTTCTTACAAGCTATCATAATTGTTGACATGCCTTATTTGCTTACTAGATAGTGGCCCATCGTGGCGCACTCATGATACATGTCCTTCTTTGCTTACTTGATAGATACCCGTCGTGGCGCACTCGTGATACATGTCCTTCTTTGCTTACTAGATAGTGGTCCATCATGGCGCACTCATGATACATGTCCTTCTTTGCTTACATGATAGTGGCCTGTCATGGCGTACTCCTTTATTTCTCTATAGTGGCACGTCGTAGCGTACTCCTAGCTTCCAGTTTATTATATTTTTTAGTTGTGGCTTGTTATAGTGCACATTTTTGCTTTTGTCCAGTCTCGCATGTCTCATGTCTATGATGGATTATGCGGAATGCCACACCCATAATCCAACAAGAAAATGTTAAAGACTAAACAACTAGCTTGATTACCTAGATAATTAGAGATTTTTCTGGTTACCTGTTGCCCCTTTGGTCTTGGTCTTATATATATACATAGGATTTGGAGTTATCTGTCAGGATGAGCACACTTCCAGCACACCGTCGAGTTGGGCACCTCCTTAGGACATATGTATCATACTATAGTGTGTATGCTATACTTATTTTCTTTTCGGCTTGGATCATTCAGTTAGTAGCAGGCAGGTAATTGGACTTGGATTTCTTAAACTTGTATTTGTTAGTAATTAGGATTGTGACAACCCTAGTTAGCTAATGTATAAAGCCGTACTCATTGCTTGGCCGTGTTGGTTGTATGGAGTCTAGTCTAGTCTAGTTTGTCTAGGCAGTATCTGGATTTATTTATTTATTTTAGTACATCATTGTTACGCTTTACTTTTGTCGGTAAATGATTAGAGATTAAGTCCTGTTCAGGAGAAGGGTTACAACCCCGGTCCTTGTTTGGTTTACTGGTTGTAACTTGGGTTCTGGAATAGTTTCTAAGTCATCTAATCATTTGTCGTTCTATATAGACCTAACATGCGCACATGTTCCAGTTATCTAACATACTTACATATCTCAGTTACCTAACATGCCTACATGTCACAGTTATCGAACATGCTTACATGTCCTAGTTACCTTACATGCTCACATGTCCTAGTTATCTAACAGGCTTAGATGTCCACAGTTTAAATTATGTCACATGTCGTTTACTTTATGCTACATGTTTTACTTATTATCTCTTTCTATTCTCGGGATAAGTGCATTAGTAGGGCACAAGTCTCGATTAGCACTTACTTATATCTCTCTCTCTATCTGTTGTTTGGGTTAGTTATTACTGGTTTTAGTTCATAGTTTGGCTTCCTTTGTGGAACTTGCTATTGGGGGTCTGACCCCACTGGTTTTGTTTAGCCAGATATGGTAGAGATGCCCGAGGATCTTTCGTACCTTCCATTCGTTGGTGATTACCTATAGCACCAGAGTACCGGAGTAGGTTCCTTCTTTTCGCCCACTAGTCATGTACATTATTCTTTTGTGGCGTTTAGCCTCCGAGCACGTGTTTAGCTCATATTTTGGACTTGACATTTAGCCTACGTGCCTAAACATGATTTGCATATTCTAGACCATAGCTAGAGCTTATCATGTATGATTATTACTCTTGTTAGTCCTCCTTTTTGTATTACTAGACTCATGATCATCCATGTATATATAGTTTGGGACGCTTTACTATTTTACGTCTGATGATCATACATCTTGTACTTTACAAATTTGCCTGTGATAGAGATACCTATGATTCTTGACCTAGAATTGCCGTTGGATTGTAGTAGTAACCCCCATGTCTATACAGCTTATACGTTATTTCAGATTACTGGAGTACTTTGGTATACGTAGCTGGCCTGGTCCGTCCCTACTTGCCAGTATTCTGGTTCTGGGACGTGACATAGGTTTTAGTGGTGGCCCATGCAGGTCTGATTTATCAGATATGTGGGGGTTACTGATGTTTAGATATCTCACTCACAATTCTCCTTTATTAATATCCTTCGTGTTATTCTATATCTCTGATCCTTTGACCTAATATCTGCCTTGATCGTTTATCTTTCCTGTTCTCTCTATTTGATCCTTGTGTCCTTTAACTTTCAGGGGGACTGTTCTTAATCCTTTCTATCATCTTGTTTGGGTTCTGTCGATGGCAGGTCAGCATCCTTCTGTTGGGCCAGTTATGGAGGATCAGTCTCAGCATTCAGGGGCAGAGTTCAGAGTTGACCCGAGGACAGAGGTGTCAGTTCATCCTGATCATCTAGCAGGGTTAGTCCTGCCAAAGCGGCCAGAGAATGTTGTTCATGAGCTGGTGGGTGTTCTTAGGGCTTCATGGCATCGCAGCAGCATCAAAGCGACGTTCTCACCCAGTCAGTACAGATAGCCTTAGAGAGGGGTGGTGCTTAGGTCTACAATTTTGCGAGCAGTTTCAGACGTTTTCATCCCCCGTACTTCTATGGTACAGAGGATGCAATTACGTCCGATGCTTGGCTTCAAGATATTGAGGCCATTCTGGAGGTGGCAGGGATTCTGGCTGGAGAGCGTATGGCAGTTATCAGGTTACAGCTATTGGATTTGGCTCGCGATTGGTGGACGGCTCATGAGGTGTCTCTTGTGGCACCGATAGCTTGGGCCGATTTTAGCGAGAGGTTTCAGACTCGCTATTTTGATGCGGTGTCGCGTTATGATCTACAGCAGAGGTTCATTGGCTTGCGGCAGATGAGTAGGACCGTCGACGGCTATGCGACAGAATTCAGTAGACTCAGCCGGTTTTCTACTTCCTTGGTAGTAACCGAGTTGGACCGGGCGAGGAGGTTCCAGCAGGGACTTCATCTGGAGATCGTTCTGGCAGTTGAGCAGCATGAGTTCCAGACTTTTGATGCAGTGATGAGGGCGACGAGGAGACATGAGTATACCTCGCAGAGGATAGTGGATATAGTCGGAGGCCAGAAGAGGTCTCATGTTTAGAGGGGATCTTCTCCCCAGTCGTCAACACTAGCACCAGCAGTCCGGACATTGGAGAATGGATATGGATCACCTAGAGAAGTAGTTCCAGCATCTTTCTTTCAACAGTCATCTCATACATATCCTCAGCAGCAGATATTGTCTTCATCTATTGGATGTTCCTATTACGGGAAGTCTGGGCACATACATTTTGAGTGTCGTAGGGCACATGGGTTGTGCTTGGTTTGTGGAGCTTCAGACCATATGATGAGATCTTGTCCATAGAGGGCTAGTTTTTTTTCCTCGGAACATCCAGCTTTACCGGCTACCCCAGTAGTCCAACAGTATGTGGCTTTGGTACCAGTTCAGCAGCAGCAGGTCAGAGCAGCAGTTCTGAGACGTAGGCAGACAGAGTTTGGTATGTTAGATCAGGTTTTGGATGAGGGCGGTCATGTTGTAAGTATTGTCCTATTCTTCTTTCACTCTTATTTATCTCTTGGGTTACACATATTTGGTAAGTTTCTCGTCCCACTCTTCTGTCTTCGTATCTTGAGATACATGATATTTATCACATGTCTCGACTACGAAGATACGTCCTGGGTAGAGTCATGTCTTGGACTAAGTCATTGGTACCAACTTACTTTGAGACTTGACCCTATCTGTTTTTGAAGTCAGCGTAGGCCAGCGAGGCGGGTCCCTACTCAACTGACTCAGAAGACATATTTATTCGTATGCCTCCATCCCTTCTTTATTGTAGTTGTGTTATTGCTTGCGCATTTACTTATATTACTGTTGTCTTTATCTTACCAACATTCCATGCTTTGTTTTGATTGACATGATTTTTCAGCTCTTTGGTTTGGTTTTCACGCTTGACTAGATTTAGGAAATTTCGAGGACGGAATTTATTTTTAAGTTGTGGAGAGTTGTGAGACTCGTCTCACAGTATCAATATTTATATACGGATACGTATTTTATAGAGTATTTCGTATTTTCTTGGTTTTCGGAATGCTTCAAAAAATTTCCAACTTATAGATTTTCTCCTTTGCCGGCATACCGTCAGTATACCGGCGTATACCAAGGCATACCATCCGGATAGATTTTTCACATTTTAGATATTTTTGATTTCAGATATTTTCATGAATAGTGTTTCGATATTTTCGTGAATAGTATTTTAGATATTTTAATGAATAGTGTTTAGATATTTTCGTGAATAGTGTAGATGCACCCCTTTATACAATGGATACTTGGTTTTCTTTGGATGGCTACGAATGACTTAGATTTTGACATGGATCATGATCCAACGGTCAAGATTAATTTCCTCTTCTATATATACACTTTCTTTCTCCTCTCTTTTCATTCTCTTCACTTGTAGAAACATGAAAAATATTAGTTTTAGTCCCACATCGGAAAGGAGAAGAAGAAAGGGCTCACTCCGTTCTATAAATAGAGCCCCCTTGCCGCCTTCGAAAAGCACACCAACTTCTCCTCCCTCCTTCCAACTTGGACTCTTCCTACTACGCACCTTCAGTTGCTAAGTCGAAGAAGTCTAGGGCAGCCCGGGCTCGTCGAGCTCAGTCAACTGTCCCAACCACTGACCATCAGACCGTCCCGCTAACTGTTAAACGGGCCTCTGTTGGAAAGTTGTACAGAACTGCCCGTATCAAGCCCTTGGCGGCAAACGGACAGGCTTGTTCTCCAACTTGGACTCTTCTTACTACGCACCTTCGGGTTCTAAGTCGAAGAAGTCTAGGGCAGTGCAGGCTCGTCGAACTCAGTCAGCTGTCCAACCTCTAACCATCAGAGCGTTCCGCTAACTGTTAAGCGGGCCTCTGATGGAAAGTTTTACAGAACCGCCCGTGTCCAGCCCCCAGCGGCAAACGGACATGGTGGTTCTCAAGAGTCTCCCAACAAAGATCGAGGGCAAGTGCTTTTACTAGCCCCGCATCAGGGAGAAAACGAGATACCTACACACTCGTGTGCTCGGGATACCCGAGCCCACAAAGCGAGTGCAAGGGTTGATCGAGATGTCCTTGACTTGCGAGATGTGATCCTTCACAAGCGCAAGAAAAGAAGGGGATTTTCTATGCGGCTCAAAATCCCTGGGAGCTTCATGCGGCTCAGAAAGCTTCATGCGGCTCAGGAAGCTTCATGCGGCCTTATGCGGTTTAAAATCTGCCTATACAGCTGGCCATAATTACTCTGACATAAAGACGACAGCTCTGACAGAGATGATGGCTCTGACATAAAGACAAGACATGACATGCTCCTAAAAAGATGAAAAAATCATCACGATATCTGGCACAGTTCACAAGCTCCAAAGACAGCTCTTTATGCAGATCGCCTATACGACTCTCATGCGGCTCGGTCATGAGACCACTCTCATGCGGCTCGATCATGAGACCACTCTCATGCGGCTCGGTCATGAGATTACTCTCATGCGGCTCAGTCATAAGACCACTCTCATGCGGCTCGGTCGTGAGACCTCCCTCATGCGGCTCAGTTATGAGACCATTCTCATGCAGCTCGATCATGAGATAACTTTTATGCGGTCCGGTCATGAGATACTCTTCATGCGGCTCGACTATGGGACAGTCCTTCATGCGGCTCAGCCAGGATGTATCATTCATGCGGTTCGCCACAGAGTAGCAGTTGAGACACGTAGCAGAAATTGACCAAGTCTTAACAGTTCGGATTCAGTGCAACAAACAGATCATGATCAATCTTAACCAATCCCCAGCTGTCCACTTCTCGAGGCACAGTTATAAGGATGTGGCCCAAAATTAGCCACGTGGCTGTATACCCCATTACTCATGAATTCCTATAAATAGCAAGGTGCTATTCCCTTGCACACATACAGAGACATACAGAGAGAGCATTTCTTCGCCGGAGCCGAGGTTGCGTTCGATCGTCCAAGGAGTAAGGCAGAGTTGATAGCACTTTCCCGAGCCTCTACCGTTACCCCCCAGAATCAAAACTAAACAATTGTACATAGATTGCTTTTCTTAGATTTTGTTCCTCGGATCTCTTTTGTACAAGCGAGTTTGTAATTATGAGTTAAAGTTCAGTCCTCCTATAAAACTATTCTGTTCTACGATAATCAATGGCAAACACGATGGCGACTCTGCTGGGGACTAACTTCTCCACTGCTGAGAAGTTGGTGACGTAATCGGACGCAGCCAAACTCGGCTCCACGCAACAGATGCTGGTTGTTCACTTCGACCAGCAAGCGTTTGAAGAGATGATCTCCGAGGGGAGCGCTAGCCCCATCCAGAAGCGAGCCGGCCCAAAGAAGGCCCGCAGGGAGTAGAGTTCCAAAATCGTTGCCCCTTCCTGAGCTCTAGAAGAAGTGTTCTCTGCTGCCCAAGACGGCGAAGAAGACTCACATGCGGCCCCACGTCAGCCGCAGAGGACCTTGCTGTCCCCATGAACGGCAAAGGAAAATACTACGATGCTGGAGTTGAAGGAGCAAATGGAAACTCTATGCGGTCCAGGAAGAAGCCATACAAGGGTGCCAGCCGCATGCAGAAGGCTCATACGGCCACCAATCCCAGCCGCATACAGAAAGCCCTTGCGGCCACCAATCCCAGCCGCATGCATAATGCCTATGCGGCCACCAACCCTAGCCGCAGGAAGATGACCTATGCGGAACCCAATCCCAGCCGTCGGCCATCTGCTCTACGTGGCTAGGGTTCAGTCTTCGACCGCCTCTCATGCGGTCCTGACATCAAAAGCTCCAATGAGAATGTGCCAGATTCTATGCAGTACAGTTTGGACTCTTCCTACTATGCGCCCTCGGGTGCTAGAACGAAGAAGTCTAGGACAGCGCGGGCTCGTCGAGCTCAGTCAGTTGTCCTAACCTCTGACCATAAGAGAGTCCTGCTAACTGTTATGCGGGCCTCTAATGGAAAGTTGTACAGAATCGCCCGTGTCCAGCCCCCGGCAGCAAACGGACAGGGTGGTTCCCAAGAGTCTCTCAACACTGATCAAGGGCAAGTGCTTTTACTAGCCCTGCATCAGGAAGCAAACATGATACCAACGCACTCGTGTGCTCGGGATTTCCGGACCCACAAAACGAGTGTAAAGGTCGATCGAGATATACTTGACTTGCGAGATGTGATTCTTCACAAGCGCAAGGAAAGAGAAGAAACTTTGGTGTGCAAAGAGTCCTTCCATGGACATCACTGCACTCAAGTCATTGTCAACTACTGCTACAACAAGACAATAGTATAAGAGGACCGGCAGTCCGTCTTCCAACGACTGCAGCAGCCAGGACCGATCCTAGAACAAAGCTCGGGAGTCGAGGCGCTTCCTTTAGCCTTCTGTAACTCTGTCCGAAAGGTCCCTATCGGCAAAGGAGGAAAGAAAATAAATACCTCCAGTCCGATGACCTCAACCAGCACGGCCAAGAAACTCTCATCTAGGGAGTTGTCCACAGCCGTCACCGAGGGGGTTTATCAAGGTACCCGTACAAAGAAAAAAGCCTCATCATTTGGAGATTCGTCATCTGCATCCCTGCGGGTAGTTGGAGGTGGGGGTAGCACTCCTCGAAACATCCACAACAATTCGGTGTTCCAAGAAGAAGAACCAGGAAAAATATTTCCCCCAGCAGATACAACAGAGTCTTACGTCCCTAAAGACGTCGACAAATCCCAAGACGAGGCAACCTCCTATGCAGGGGGTGGCACCTCCTCCGAGTTTGAACCGGAGGAGAACATTACCACATACCCCGACGACTTCTCTCTGCAAGGGTATGATTTGGAGGGCACATCTTCTACCATACCTTCCACTTCTCCTCACGTGACGACAATATTCATGACTGGGAATGATCAAGATGGTCCCAGTGATCGGATGTAAAACCCCTAAATTTCTACTGTATTTTTTTTTCTTTTAATTTTGGTACTGATTTAAAAATTTGTATTGTACGTCGCAAAATCGTATTGTATGTCACGCGCGACATTTTAATTTTCGAAATTGCTCGACGAGTGCGAATATGCGCGAGCGTACATATTTCTTTTAAGAATATTTTTCTATTTGTATCAATTCAAAATAATATATATAATAATTATTTTTAGCTACCAAAATTTCTAAATTTATGATTTTATTTATGAGAAGTCTTTTTAGACAGTTATAATAAAAAAATAATATTCTTATAAAATTTTATTTTAGAAAAGTATATTTATGTAAATATATTTGGACATTAGTAAATAATTATTGAGTTTAATTGTAAATAATAATGTATTTTCAAAATTATTATATTAGTATTTTTGAAAAATATATTTCGGAATTATTATGGCGATTTAAACCTTGATTTGAAATTTTGGATTTATTCAAATTGTTAAATATTTGAAATTTGATTTATATCATTTGATTCTTAAACTAAAATTTAATTGGATTTAAATTAAGTTTGGATTTAGATTAGATTTGGATTTGAAATTGGATTTAATTTATTTGTAGCTAATTATCTATTATGGGGAATTTAAATCCTAATCCTTATCTTATGGGAATTCCCACCTCCTATAAGAGGAGAGGTACTCCTCCATAATTCTCTCCACAACCAAACTCTCCACAAAATTCGTGCAACATGCTGTGCATCGTGTCGGTGAGGCAGAGTCTTATTCCAATTTTTTTTTACAGTCATCCACGTCGTGTCCACAGCCCGGACACGACGACAAAAATCATACAACCGACACCACCATCACCCAATCAAACCCCGCCCATCGCCGTCCCGTCTCTACCACATCGTCCTCCCCGACACCCCCGCCACCATCCTCGCTGCCATCACCGCCACCACGTCGTCATCACCATTCTGAAACACAACCCCCACCTCGTCTACTCCACACGCCCCGCCATCTCCGACCAAATCCCATCAACACCACCCCGACCTCTGTCCATCAACCTCAACAACCCCGCCATGGCCATTCCCGGCCGCAGCCAACACCACCATCGCCAATCCAAAACTCACCCTCACAGAAGAAATAGAAGAAGGGGGAGAAGAAACCTAACCTCGGCCTCCACCGGTGTTCTCCGCCTCTTCCGACCTAAGCCGCCGTGTCCTCCCATCCGCCATCAGCCACCCGCGGTCCACCGACGAGCTGTCCTCCACGCTCCCACCGTTCCCGCTGACCGTCGGCGGCGCCGTCGACCTCTTCCAGAAATCCCCGCCGTCGACCCCCTTCCTCCACCGGATCACCCCGGCCGCCTCCGCGCCAATCCACCGCACCTTCCTCCGCCGTGATTCCTCCAGCCCCGGATCCGCCAGATCCGCCGCTCCCCCAAGTTCGGCCAGCCGGACCCCGACGTCGGCGAGTCTCGCGCCGCCACGCATCCAGCGCGCGGACCTCCACGAGATCAGCGCCCGGTCGCGTCGGCCAACCTACCGCCGCCGAGAGATCCGCTCACCGGCGGCGACGATCGACCCTCGGTGAGCGCTTCCCCCTTCCTCTCTCTCTCAATTTCTCTCTTTCTCTCTCGTTTTGACTGATTTGGGGGTGGGGAATGAAGTGATAGGTTGCTAAGGAATTATTAACATTCTTATTTTGCTATTAATATAATATTAGTATTAGTAATATTAATACTGTTATTTTTATGGTTATCATTATTTTTATTATTATTATTATTATTACTAATATCATTATTATTATCACTGTTTTTAACATTAATATTATTATTATTTTTATCCTATCAATTATATTTGGAGAAAATTATTTATGTTGTATTAGTTTTACTGATAAAACTATTATTATTATTATTATTGTTTCATTAAATAAATAGATTAATAATAATTTCCAAAAAGTACTTTTACAAAACTAGGTAGCCCAAAATATTCTTGCAGATTTCTAAATATGTTGACTAATGAGAAGTTAGTTTCTACAAAAAGATATTTTTACAAACTTAGAAAATTTAGTCCAAAAGCATTTTTACGTTACTTTTCAAGGATTTTTGCAACTAATAAAAAGGGCACTTTTCAAAGCTATAAATGATCCTAGTATTTCCATTATTTTCTAAATTTTTACTAATAAAAGCCTAGTCTTCAAAATAGTTTAAAAAATAGCAACTGTACCTCTCCCTCAAATTCTTTTCAATTCATCTTAGATGGCCATGACTAATCCCATGTTCCTATTTTCTCGCGATTCGGACCACGTTGCGTCGGCTATGGCTATTGGACATAACAGGACTTGTTGGATCATTGCACCACACCAGGCGTAACACCAGGCAAGACACCTTGTCCTTACTATTTAAATTTTCTGCTCAATATCATGCATGTTTTAGTTTCTTTTTAAATTATATGTAAATGCAAATTACTATATTTTATGCAATTGACTTAGAGTTAAGGGACTACCGTCAAATTTAGTGTGTCTCATTGACTTGTCACGATTGTACACGAGTTGTGTGTGAGAGTTGTGAGTATCATGTAGTGGTCACTTGCGTGTTGGCTGATCACCCGTGCGCATGCGTAGGAATAACTGTCAATAGAGGCATGTTAGAAGACTTGGCAGTTATCAAGGATTAAACAGTGTCGTGGAGTCGACACATGTATAGTATCATTGGGGGGAGGGGACAGTTATTAGCGTAGGGGCTACATTTTATTTTTACACATTTTGGGCCGAGGGTGACTCTCATGAGCACTACCTTCTGCCCAGGTCGATAGCGTCTCGGATGAGCGCTACGTGCTGGCCACTTTCTATTACTTGCTTGCGTGAATCCGTTACAGCCCCTGCGTAAACGTTGTCCTCAAAATGCATGTCACATAGAATGGTTAGGAACCTTTACTCATGCATACATTTTCTGTTGAGCTTATTTATTCAGTTTATTGGCATGATATTATGTGTCTTGTTACGTCCCTCTGAGGACCTGATTTTTCCCCAGGTGTGTGATTTCTTGCAGGTGCTCTAGCTAAGGCCATTCCTTCCCTCGTGATGGTTGCTTTGGACTCGTCATTTGCTTCGCTCGACCAATCACTTTCTTTGTATATTTCTTCTCTGTTTAAATTAGTTGGTAGTGGACTTTGTCTCCGCCCAACGATTGTATCATAAATATTCTAGTTGATTTTTATATTATTATTCCTTTCATTGTGGATGAGATTTAGTTGTCTTGGATTACTACATTTACAGCTTATGTATACATACGAGGTCCATGTATTTCGTATGTATACAGCTGGCATGTCTACGTACTTGGTCCTACGTATTTTGGGGCTGGGGCGTTACATGTTTTTGTGGTGGCCCATGCAGGTCAAGTTTGTCACTTCGGCTATGTAATTGTACCGAAGTGGGCCTGCAATATAGGATTAGAGTCTAGAATCTCATCCACCTACTTGACATCCTTTCTTGACTTCAAATTTCGAACTCTCATTTGACCTCCTTGAATTGCATCTTGTTTGACTTCTTCTACCGTAAATTTCTTAGTTTCGTGTTTAGTAAGATGACTACACTAGTATATGCCCATAGGGTAAACACATGGCTAGATAGATTGCATTGGCAATTAATATCCATTGAGGTTATATTTGAGTATAAAGACATTTATTTTTCCTAGAGATATGATCATAGGGATTAGTTAATTCCAAGTTGGGTAGTAGCATATTACCGCCATCAAAGGATAGTTGAAATTTTACTTTAAATTTGCAAGTTGGCATACACAAGATGATAGCTAGATCAAGAAAGTAGATTTTTTATGAATTTTGAAATTGTGAAATAGTTATATTGTGACACTTGATTTACGATGATAGAGTTTATCTCGAGATTATTTAAAGAGTTCAAATTATGATTTCCTAGAAAACTAGAGAGATGAAAGTTTAGAAGGGAGAGAACTTGAGGTTTTAAATTGCGCATACGATTTATAAAGTTTATTAAATTTTAAAGAGATGATGGAAAATTTTGTTTAAATTTTTTTTGGAAGATATCGACTTTGAGGGAAAAATTCAAATTTCTAATTTTGTCCTATGATCTATGATTTATGGAGTTATTTAAATTTCGAATTTAAAGCCTTGATTATGGATAATAAAATTTTAGTAAAAAAAAAAGAAAAGTGTATGTTCATTTTGCGATATACAAGGACTATTTCGAGATTGATTAGAGATTTAAATTAAACTTGACAGTCTAAGTTAATTGGTAATTGTGGCGGAGTATCTTGAAAATATTATTAAGAAACTTCGAGGAACTTGAATTTTAGATTAGATCATATAGGTAGAGGACAAAGAAGCAAGGAAGGTCACCCTAGTGAGATAGAAGTATTGTACATTAGATTGCCATGCCACTTATGATTATGATATTGCATATACACAAGTATAGTTAGTCATCGACCAAACCGATGAACATATCTTTTGACTTACTCGACCTTCTCTCAATTCTAGATCTTTTGTCATGACCATCTAATCAATTGAAACTTGAAATGGTTAGATTGTTCCTTGATCATACACCATCTAAGTGGCTATCATATCTCTAGAAATTGTATTCCTAACTTATTTTACCTTGATCTACTAGAATCCAAATTATCTTTATTTCATGCTTTAACTTGGTCAAGTATTTTGTGCGTTAATTATTATCTCATGAACTCCCACTTTCTATTTTAAATTCTTTTGTATCATTTACCGTGACTTTGATATTTGGAGCACAACACTAGACTTTTCTTTCCCACAAATTTCACAAGCAAGACCTACACGAGTCCACCTTCATGTAGGTATATCACGTGCCACTAAAACACGTCTCCTTGTACTCTAATTTCATATTGCGACTTTCGGGTCAAACGACTGTACTTTAATCCCTACCATGAAACCAATATACTTTTTAACTATAGATGAGACTCAACCTCGACTAAATTCTTTCGACCCGAGGAGTGCTTGTGATTCATTTAATTCCTTAAATACTTAACTTGTGGCTTATCTTGAATACTAAATCCATTGTTTCATCACGCTACTAGCTTAACTCTTGCAAGTTAAGTAGAATGCCTCACAGTTTAGTATTTCCATTGTCCTTATAACTTATTGAGGAACTTAGACTGTTTTTACTATCTAGCGTACTTATATTTTGACTGGCTCGACTAAAACGCCACAATGTAGTCTAGTTTTGCAAGCTCACCCTTTATCAAGCTTGTTCACGACATATGTTATTGGAAGAGCTCCCACTAACATATTGTCTAATCAGAACCGGTGCATGATGGTCTGATCAACCATAGTGCGCTTGGTTCGCCTTTTGTATATTGTTCAACGTGGATGGGGACGTAGTTAACTTGGCCCTAGAGTCTCCCCCACGACTGCCTTGGCAATTCTTTTTGAACTTATTTTGACGCCTTTGAACCACGTATTCGTAATTGATTGTATCGTCAGTTGAACTCCTTAATTACGTTCGCTTTCAAGGACGAAGGCGTCGTACTTTTCTCGGCCCTATCACGACTTTCTAATCGCTTAAATATAGGAGTGAAATCTAATTCGCTCTCTAAATCGTGCCCTCAACCTACACTCAAGAGACCATAACGGTAAGGTCTCAAATTTATTTTATTTTACTTGAACCCATACTATTGCTTATTGCGCGTCATCTTAAAACATTTTCTTTCTTGCGTTAATCCATGGTTATCTTCGCATTTATTAAATTCACGACACTAATGTCTGTTTTCATTCAACGTCGGTTCCTTGTCTCGCCCGATGAATTGACTGTGCTTCCTTATCGCTATACCCTTGTACCTTCTCGCCCCCTACTTATTCTTAATTTCGAGGACGAAATTTTTGTAAGTTGGGTAGGATGTAAAACCCCTAAATTTCTACTGTATTTTTTTTCTTTTAATTTTGGTACTGATTTAAAAATTTGTATTGTACGTCGCAAAATCGTATTGTACGTCACGCGCGACATTTTAATTTTCGAAATTGCTCGACGAGTGCGAATATGCGCGAGCGTACATATTTCTTTTAAGAATATTTTTCTATTTGTATCAATTCAAAATAATATATATAATAATTATTTTTAGCTACCAAAATTTCTAAATTTATGATTTTATTTATGAGAAGTCTTTTTAGACAGTTATAATAAAAAAATAATATTCTTATAAAATTTTATTTTAGAAAAGTATATTTATGTAAATATATTTGGACATTAGTAAATAATTATTGAGTTTAATTGTAAATAATAATGTATTTTCGAAATTATTATATTAGTATTTTTGAAAAATATATTTCGGAATTATTATGGCGATTTAAACCTTGATTTGAAATTTTGGATTTATTCAAATTGTTAAATATTTGAAATTTGATTTATATCATTTGATTCTTAAACTAAAATTTAATTGGATTTAAATTAAGTTTGGATTTAGATTAGATTTGGATTTGAAATTGGATTTAATTTATTTGTAGCTAATTATCTATTATGGAGAATTTAAATCATAATCCTTATCTTATGGGAATTCCCACCTCCTATAAGAGGAGAGGTACTCCTTCATAATTCTCTCCACAACCAAACTCTCCACAAAATTCGTGCAACATGCTGTGCATCGTGTCGGTGACGCAGAGTCTTATTCCAATTTTTTTTTACAGTCATCCACGTCGTGTCCACAGCCCGGACACGACGACAAAAATCATACAACCGACACCACCATCACCCAATCAAACCCCGCCCATCGCCGTCCCGTCTCTACCACATCGTCCTCCCCGACACCCCCGCCACCATCCTCGCTGCCATCACCGCCACCACGTCGTCATCACCATTCTGAAACACAACCCCCACCTCGTCTACTCCACACGCCCCGCCATCTCCGACCAAATCCCATCAACACCACCCCGACCTCTGTCCATCAACCTCAACAACCCCGCCATGGCCATTCCCGGCCGCAGCCAACACCACCATCGCCAATCCAAAACTCACCCTCACAGAAGAAATAGAAGAAGGGGGAGAAGAAACCTAACCTCGGCCTCCACCGGTGTTCTCCGCCTCTTCCGACCTAAGCCGCCGTGTCCTCCCATCCGCCATCAGCCACCCGCGGTCCACCGACGAGCTGTCCTCCACGCTCCCACCGTTCCCGCTGACCGTCGGCGGCGCCGTCGACCTCTTCCAGAAATCCCCGCCGTCGACCCCCTTCCTCCACCGGATCACCCCGGCCGCCTCCGCGCCAATCCACCGCACCTTCCTCCGCCGTGATTCCTCCAGCCCCGGATCCGCCAGATCCGCCGCTCCCCCAAGTTCGGCCAGCCGGACCCCGACGTCGGCGAGTCTCGCGCCGCCACGCATCCAGCGCGCGGACCTCCACGAGATCAGCGCCCGGTCGCGTCGGCCAACCTACCGCCGCCGAGAGATCCGCTCACCGGCGGCGACGATCGACCCTCGGTGAGCGCTTCCCCCTTCCTCTCTCTCTCAATTTCTCTCTTTCTCTCTCGTTTTGACTGATTTGGGGGTGGGGAATGAAGTGATAGGTTGCTAAGGAATTATTAACATTCTTATTTTGCTATTAATATATTATTAGTATTAGTAATATTAATACTGTTATTTTTATGGTTATCATTATTTTTATTATTATTATTATTATTACTAATATCATTATTATTATCACTGTTTTTAACATTAATATTATTATTATTTTTATCCTATCAATTATATTTGGAGAAAATTATTTATGTTGTATTAGTTTTACTGATAAAACTATTATTATTATTATTATTGTTTCATTAAATAAATAGATTAATAATAATTTCCAAAAAGTACTTTTACAAAACTAGGTAGCCCAAAATATTCTTGCAGATTTCTAAATATGTTGACTAATGAGAAGTTAGTTTCTACAAAAAGATATTTTTACAAACTTAGAAAATTTAGTCCAAAAGCATTTTTACGTTACTTTTCAAGGATTTTTGCAACTAATAAAAAGGGCACTTTTCAAAGTTATAAATGATCCTAGTATTTCCATTATTTTCTAAATTTTTACTAATAAAAGCCTAGTCTTCAAAATAGTTTAAAAAATAGCAACTGTACCTCTCCCTCAAATTCTTTTCAATTCATCTTAGATGGCCATGACTAATCCCATGTTCCTATTTTCTCGCGATTCGGACCACGTTGCGTCGGCTATGGCTATTGGACATAACAGGACTTGTTGGATCATTGTACCACACCAGGCGTAACACCAGGCAAGACACCTTGCCCTTACTATTTAAATTTTCTGCTCAATATCATGCATGTTTTAGTTTCTTTTTAAATTATATGTAAATGCAAATTACTATATTTTATGCAATTGACTTAGAGTTAAGGGACTACCGTCAAATTTAGTGTGTCTCATTGACTTGTCACGATTGTACACGAGTTGTGTGTGAGAGTTGTGAGTATCATGTAGTGGTCACTTGCGTGTTGGCTGATCACCCGTGCGCATGCGTAGGAATAACTGTCAATAGAGGCATGTTAGAAGACTTGGCAGTTATCAAGGATTAAACAGTGTCGTGGAGTCGACACATGTATAGTATCATTGGGGGGAGGGGACAGTTATTAGCGTAGGGGCTACATTTTATTTTTACACATTTTGGGCCGAGGGTGACTCTCATGAGCACTACCTTCTGCCCAGGTCGATAGCGTCTCGGATGAGCGCTACGTGCTGGCCACTTTCTATTACTTGCTTGCGTGAATCCGTTACAGCCCCTGCGTAAACGTTGTCCTCAAAATGCATGTCACATAGAATGGTTAGGAACCTTTACTCATGCATACATTTTCTGTTGAGCTTATTTATTCAGTTTATTGGCATGATATTATGTGTCTTGTTACGTCCCTCTGAGGACCTGGTTTTTCCCCAGGTGTGTGATTTCTTGCAGGTGCTCTAGCTAAGGCCATTCCTTCCCTCGTGATGGTTGCTTTGGACTCGTCATTTGCTTCGCTCGACCAATCACTTTCTTTGTATATTTCTTCTCTATTTAAATTAGTTGGTAGTGGACTTTGTCTCCGCCCAACGATTGTATCATAAATATTCTAGTTGATTTTTATATTATTATTCCTTTCATTGTGGATGAGATTTAGTTGTCTTGGATTACTACATTTACAGCTTATGTATACATACGAGGTCCATGTATTTCGTATGTATACAGCTGGCATGTCTACGTACTTGGTCCTACGTATTTTGGGACTGGGGCGTTACATCGGCAGCGCCTCGAAACTCTCGAGGCCATACTTTATACCTTGGTTAAGTCAGTGGACGAGATCAAGGCAGCCTTTCCGGCTCTACAAGTAAGGACACCTGGTCAAACAAGCTTGGGTTCCGCCGCCAATGCGGACTCAAATACGACCGCACCAACCCCGGGCGATAATCCACCCGGAGTATCGGCTTCCACTGCTGCAGAAGAGGCTAGGAAGGCAAGAAGAGAAGTCCAGGAGCTCCGGGCAATGTTTCGTGCCCGAGAAACCTCTCAGGACCTCAGGATACGACAGCTGTATCCCGCTGCATGGAGATATGTCCCCTTCCCTCCCCGATACAAACCATTCAATATTAATCTGTATGACGAAAAGACCTCTGCGAGCCAGTACATAACCTACTTTGAGGTCACAACAGACCATCTGCCGTATGACGATGCCATCCTCACGAGGTTGTTCATTAGGGCATTAGAGGGGGTCGCATTTGATTGGCTCCGTAACTTGCCGGATAACTGTATACATTTCTTCGCCGGCTTTAAACATATATTTTTGAAAAGGTTCTACGAGGTGGGACAAGATGTGACAATGTCAACCCTCATAGACGTTGTCCAAGGAAAAAAGAGCTGACAAGGAATTACATTGAGCGGTTTCGCCAAACCGTAATAAAATTCCCCTCCGGTAACCCGGACTCTTCTTTAATTGAGATCTGCCAAAAGAGGCTGCTCCCCACAATCCGCCTCTGGATGGGCGAAGATCAATTTAAAGGCTGGAAGGCCTTCATCATAAGCGCCACTAGCGCAGAAGAAAAATTGAAGAAGGCTCGCCAACTGGGGCTGCATATCTCGGATGGAGAGGATAAGAGCAAACGTCATAATTCCAACAACAACAACAACGGCATGTTCCTCAAGAAAAATGATGACTAAACAATATCTTCCAACTATCTCTCAGATTGTGAGTTATGTATCCTCTGGTATCGCTGAACTTATACTCTGACCCCAAATCTCCCAGATTGTTGAGTTATGTACCCTTAAGTACCGCTGAATTTACTCTCTGACCACTCCGAGTGGATTCATATCGCATCTCCTGGGCAGCAAGTCATGTATGATCATACCTCTGAACTTTCACCCCAAATGTTTTTCCCCACCGGAATCTCCTTAAAATCTATTACCCGCACCACCAGTACGCAGAAGGGTGATAGGACCATAAAACTTATCCTAATTTATTACCCGCACCACCAGTGCACAGAAGGATAATAGGTCCATAAAAGTTATCCTAATCTATTACTCGCACCATCGGTGTACCAAAGAGTAGTAGGTCCACAAAATATCATTAGAATCTATTTGCTCGCATTTTCATATATACAAAAGGGCAATAGGTCAACAAAATTCTCCAACGGAAAAAACAACCATGTCCATATTACCACTGAGTTGTTTTCCCGTCCATCACAAACAAATCACCCAATACATAGAACTTCTACGTTGATAACACCTCTGAGTTGTTCTGTGTAAACCCCATTTGGCCTACTCCTACCATGTCCTCACTATCTCTGAGTAGAAAGGCTTTGTTTTAACCCATATTTACCACATCCTCATTACCTCTGAGTAAATGTATTGTTTTCTCTCCACTTATTATCAGTACTCGCATCGCCAGTACACAAAAATGGTAATAAGTCCATAAAAATTATCCTAATCTATTACTCGTACCACCGGTGTACCAATGAGTAGTAGATCCACAAAATATTATTCGAATCTATTACTCGCACTACCAGTACATAAAAAGGGTAATAGGTCCACAAAATTCCCCAACGGGAAAAATAATCACGTCCATATTACCTCTGGGTTGTTTTCCCGTCCATCAAAAACAAACCACCCAATACATAGAACTTCCACGTTGATAGCACCTCTGAGTTATTCTGTGTATCCCTATTAGGCCCACTCCTACCACGTCCTCATTACCTTTGAGTAGGAAAGCTCTACTTTAGACCCATATTTACCACGTCGTTATTACCTCTTAGTAAATATGTTGGTTTTCTCTCCACTTATTATCCGTACTCGTACCGCCAGTACACAAAAAGGATAATATGTCCACAAATGTCCATTGTTGACCACAAATGCTGCATTAGGACCTCTAGTGCATGCACCCCTTTTTTTCACAAACATACGTTTCTGGAACCCAGTTGTTCCGTGGCATTCATTAACTGTTACGTAGAACTTCCACGTCCATATTACCTCTGAGTTGTTCTATATATCCTCAACTGAGTCCACTCCCACCACATCCTCATTACCATCAACCCTATATTTACCATGTTCTCACCACCTCTGAGTAAATATGATGGTTCCCTCTCTGAACTTATTATCCGTACCTAAAACCAAGGTACGCCAAGGATGATAAGTCCACACAAAATCCCCAGCGAAAGTACCCAAACCTATCACGTCCATGCTACCTCTGATAGGATTGCCACACCAAAATAACTCTACTTTCCATGCTTCTTATTCAAAGTATTCCAAATTTGCAGTTTGTAAACTTTGAAGGGGGTCTTGTAGAAGCATAGAAAATATTACTTTTAGTCCCACATCGGAAAGGAGAAGAAGAAAGGGCTCACTCCATTCTATAAATAGAGCCCCCTTGCCTCTTTCGAAATGGTAACCAACTTCTTTTCCCTCTTTCCAACTTGGACTCTTCTTACTATGCACCTTCGGGTGCTAGGTCGAAGAAGTCTAGGGCAGTGTGGGATCGTCGAGCTCAGTCAACTGTCCCAACCTCTGACCATCAGAGCGTCCCGCTAACTGTTAAGCGAGCCTCTGATGGAAAGTTGTACAGAACCGTCCGTGTCCAGCTCCCAGCGGCAAACGAACAGGGTGGTTCTCCAACTTGAACTCTTTCTAATACGCACCTTCGGGTGCTAAGTCGAAGAAGTCTAGGGCAGTACGGGCTTGTCGAGCTCAGTCAGTTGTCCCAACCTCTGACCATCAGAGCGTCCTGCTAACTGTTAAGCGGGCCTCTGATGGAAAGTTGTACAGAACCGCCCGGGTCCAGCCCCTGGCGGCAAATGGATAGGGTGGTTCTCAAGAGTCTCCCAACAAAGATCGAGGGCAAGTGCTTTTACTAGCCCCGCATCAGGGAGCAAACAGGATACCTATGCACTCGTGTGCTCGGGATACCCGTGCCCACAAAGCGAGTGCAAAGGCTGATCCAGATGTCCTTGACTTGCGAGATGTGATCCTTCATAAGCGCAAGAAAAGAAAGGGATTCTCTATGCGGCTCAAAATCCCTAGGAGCTTCATGCGGCTCAGAAAGCTTCATGCGGCTCAGGAAGCTTCATGCGGCCTTATGCGGTTCAAAATCTGCCTATACAGCTGGCCATAATTACTCTGACATAAAGACGACAGCTCTGACAGAGATGATGGCTCTGACATAAAGACAAGACTTGACATGCTCCTAAAAAGACGAAAAAATTATCATGATATCTGGCACAGTTCACAAGTTCTAAAGACAGTTCTTTATGCGGATCGCCTATGCGACTCTCATGCTGCTCGGTCATGAGACCACTCTTATACGGCTCGGTCATGAGACCACTCTCGTGCGGCTCGGTCATAAGACTACTCTCATGCGGCTCAGTCATAAGACCACTCTCATGCGGCTCGGTCTGCGGCTCGGTCATGAGACCTCCCTCATGCGGCTCAGTCATGAGACCACTCTTATGTGGCTCGGTTATGAGACAACTTTCATGCGGCCCGGTCATGAGACACTCTTCATGCGGCTTGGCTATGGGACAGTCCTTCATGCGGCTCAGCCAGGATGCATCATTCATGCGGCCCACCACAGAGTAGTTGTTGAAAAATATGACAGAAATTGACCAAGTCTTAACAGTTTGGATTCAGTATAACATACAGATCATGATCAATCTTAACCAATCCCTAGCTGCCCACTTCTCGAGGCACAGTGACAAGGATGTGGCCTAAAATTAGCTACGTGACTGTATACCCCATTACTCATGAATTCCTATAAATAACAAGGTGCTATTCCCTTGCACACATACAAGGAGAGATAGAGAGAGAGAGAGTGAGCATTTTTTTGCCGGAGCCGAGGTTGCGTTCGTTCGTCCAATGAGTAAGGCAGACTTGATAGCACTTTTTCGAGCATCTACCGTCACCCCCAGAATCAAAACTAAACAATTGTACTTAGATTGCTTTTCCTAGGTTTTGTTCCTAGGCTCTCTTTTGTACAAGCGAGTTTGTAATTGTGAGTTAAAGTTCAGTCCTCCTATAAAACTATTTTGTTTTACGATAATCAATGGCAAACATCACTCTCTCTTCATTTCTTCTTCCCTTCTCTCCTCCTTGGAGCTTGCCAAGAGCTTGGCCTTGAGGCCTTGGGTGTGGTGTCTAACCCCCCTAGGAGGAGAAGTAGAAGATTAGGCTTGGAGCTTAACCTAGGCAAGTATATCTTGCCAAATTCTTGAACCATAATATTTGCTTGTCATTTTTGTTTTCCTTGGAGTTAAATGCTTAGAATTGTCCGAAACTCATTTTGTTAAAAATATTTTCCTTGTGATTCTCGTCTATATGCATGTTTCTAAAATTGGTTTTAATTAGGTTTTAATTTTCTGATAAAACCCAATATTGACTTAGTAGAAAACTCAGTATCAAGAGTGATACTGGTGTTACCATCATAGATCCTGGCCACATATGCATATATGAGATCCTCGCCTAGTTTGTATACAATGGATTTTGAGTTTGGTGGATATCGGAACCCGTTTCGGTATCCCGAGAACCTATTTTTGGAGTATTTTAATATTTTAATCTATCAAATATTTTGAAAACTAATACTTCCATGATGTAGGGAATTAAATTCTATGCGATTTTGACTTTTGAAAATCCGAATTTCGATTTAAAATAAAGTTTTTAGGCCGAAACAAGCTTTGGCAAAAATCTAATTTTGTTGCTGTTTAGAAAGTCGGAATTCCGACGGTATACCGAGGTATACCTACGGTATGCCGAAGTATACCGATGGTATACCAATTTTTCACACCAGAAACTTTCTGTCTTTAGGCCGGAATACCGTCGGTATACCGCCGTATACCATCGGTATGCCATTTTAGGCTGTTTTTGTCTGTTTTGGTCCGTTTCTGCCCGTTTTTGTTCGTTTTTTATACCTTCTTCGACTATAAAGATTTCTTTACATAATTAGATGATCTTGAATAGTTAGAGAATGATTGTACACCCTATATACACTTGACACTAGCACATGTTCTATCATTTTTTATGAAATATACTTAGCTTTAATTATTGTTTCTCATATGCCATGATATGTTTTTTTGATAGATTCTTTCTTACAAGCTATGATAATTGTTGCCATTCCTTCTTTGCTTACTAGATAGTGGCCCATCGTGGCGCACTCATGATACATGTCCTTCTTTGCTTACTAGATAGAGACCCGTCGTGGCGCACTCATGATACATGTCCTTCTTTGCTTACTAGATAGTGGCCATCGTGGCGCACTCGTGATACATGTCCTTCTTTGCTTACATGATAGTAGCCTATCATGGCGCACTCCCTTATTTCTCTATAGTGGCTCGTCGTAGCACTCCTAGCTTCCAGTTTATTATATTTTTTGGATATGGCTTGTTATAGTGCACATTCTTGCTTTTGTCCAGTCTCGCATGTCTCATGTTTAGGATGGATTCTGCGGAATGCCACACCCAGAATCCAACAAGAAAGTGTTAAGGACTAAACAACTAGCTTGATTACCTAGATAATTGGAGATTTTTTCGGTTACCTGCTGCCTCTTTGGTCTTGGTCTTATATATATATACATGGGATTTAGAGATATATATCAGGGTGAGCACACTTCCAGTACATCGTCGAATGGGACACCTCCTTAGGACACATGTATCATACTGCAGTGTCTCTGCTATACTTGTTTTCTTTTTGGCTTAGATCATTCAGGTAGTAGCAGACAGGTAATTGGACTTAGATTTCTCAAACTTGTATTTTTTAGTAATTAGGATTATGATAACCCTAGTTAGCTAATATATAAAGCCGTACTCATTGCTTGGCCATGTTGGTTCTATGGAGTCCAGTCTAGTCTAGTTTGTCTAGGCAGTGTCTGGATTTATTTATTTATTTCAGTACATCATAGTTATGCTTTACTTTTGTCGGTAAATGATTAGAGATTAAGTCCTGTTCAGGAGGGTTACAACCCCGGTATTTGTTTGGTTTACTGGTTGTAACTTGGGTTTCGGAATAGTTCCTAAGTCATCTAATCATTTATCGTTCTATATAGACCTAACATGCTCATATGTTCTAGTTATCTAACATGCTTACATATCTCAGTTACCTAACATGCCTACATGTCCCAGTTACCGAACATGCTTACATGTCCTAGTTACCTTACATGCTCACATGTCCTAGTTATCTAACATGCTTACATGTCTACAGTTTAAATTATGTCACATGTCGTTTACTTTATGCTACATGTTGCTTTACTTATTATCTCTTTCTATTCTCAGGATAAGTGCATTGGTAGTGCACAAGTCTCGATTAGCACTTACTTATCTCTCTCTATCTATTGTTTGGGTTAGTTATTGCTGGTTTTAGTTTATAGTTTGGCTTCCTTTGTGGTACTTGCTATTGGGGGTTTGACCCTACTGGTTTTGTTTGGCCAGATATGGTAGAGATGCCCGAGGATCTTTCGTACCTTCCACTCGTTGGTGATTACCCATAGCACCAGAGTACCTGAGTAGGTTCCTTCTTTTTGCCCACTAGTCATGTATATTATTCTTTTGTGGCATTTAGCCTTCGAGCACTTGTTTAGCTCGTATTTTAGACTTGACATTTAGCCTACGGGCCTAAACATGATTTGCGTATTCTAGACTATAGCTAGAGCTTATCATGTATGACTATTACTCTTGCTAGTCCTCCTTTTTGTATTACTAGCCTCATGATCATCCATGTATATATAGTTTGGGACGCTTTACTATTTTATTTCTGATGATCATACTTCTTGTACTTTACATATTTGTCTGTGATTAAGATACCTAGGATTCTTGACCTAGGATTGTCTGTTGGATTGTAGTAGTAACCCCCATGTCTATACAGCTTATACGTTATTTCAGAGTACTGGAGTACTTTGGTATATGTAGCTGGCCTGGTTCGTCCCTACTTTCTAGTATTCTGGTTCTGGGACATGACAACAATTCTTAAGAATCTCATGATAAACTATCTCGATATTCGATTCCAACCGTTTCTATCTGCCCTTCCTTGTTCGTTGTTGAATTTGATTCTTGTTGTTCATTGATTTTTTACCAAGATAAAACTTTTGGACTAAGTTACCTCAGTTATGATACCTAGAATCTTTCCCAGCCATATTAGCAGGCATGGCAAAGGCATAGAGTCTGATTTTGGATGTATTTCTCGAGTTGTAGGAATTTAAGGTTTTTGTAGCCAAGCATGCGGCAATACAAAATTGTTAAATACTACGATTTTAGAGGTATGTACCTTAGTTGCGGACCCTATGGTTTAGCGCAGCCATACTTACTGGCGTAATGAGAATTCTGGTAACATGATTTGGGATAGACGGGTATGGTTATCAGATTAGATACCCTACAGATGGTACCCGAGTATATGGAGTGAGTATAAGTATGGATGTGACTTGAGTATCATGAAGTAGAGAGAAGGAGTTAGGCCACCTGTGGCACCGTATCATGCCCAGCACCACCAAAGGGAGATCCCCCAACGGGACAGGGCTTTTGTGCTGGCGGTCGAGGAGGTCGATGCTACAGGTGATGGGTTAGCAGGTTTGTCTTCATGTTCTTGTTTCATCCTTCCACCTTGTTGTATGTTTCAATAGCACCTCTTAGATTTTGATTTGTGCTATGTTAGATAAGTATAGTGACCCTGATTGAGACTGTGATATCACGACCAGTAGGACCATCTTGTGTGTACTGTTAATAGATTCTTGGACTTAATTGATGGGGGTTTGACCTAGAGAAGAATACGATTAACTTAAATTTCGAGGACAAAATTTTCTAAGGAGGAGAGATTTGTCAATACCACTTTTCTAGGACAAGGATATTTTAGTCATTTCACAATTAGTGTATATTTTTCCTTTTTAAATGATGGTTGTATTTATTAGTAATCTAACTAATCATTAGTCAAGGTAGACACCATTTTGATTGCCATGACCAATTAGTGTGACTAATTAGACTCTAGTCATGACCAAGTTAGATGGAAGTCTTGATTAGGGCCAAACCACTTAGCCCATTCAAGGACCCACCTAATACTAAGTGTAATGTAGAGATTAGGGCTAATCAAATGCCTATTTAATCCCATTTTCCCCCAAAACGGGAGCCACACTTAATTTAGGGTTCCCATCCTTTCCTCCATTCCATACCTCCCCGAATTTCCTCCTCTTTCCTCCATTTGTTGGGCAAAGGATTGGGGAAGCTCAAGGAGGCTTGGATAAGGCTCTAGCAAGGATTTGAAGGCTCATTCTCCGTCCATCTTCCCCAAATTCGTAGGGCTTGGTAGAGGCTTCATTCCACTTAGGTATAACTCTATAAACTTCTATTTCTATGTCAAATTTCATGCACTCATATAGAAGACCCCTCCCATGACTCATAGGAAGTAGATTGAGGTCATAATAAATACTATTGGGGTAATTTCATGGAGTTTTGTGTCTATTTTAGAGAGACTACGAATTTGACCCCATAAGTGTTTGGAGAATTGTCACGATGGCCATATAGGTTTTGTTTTTCAGTTTTAATTGCTTGATATAGCTTGGCTATTCATTTGATAGGTGTTCATGGGATTTCTAATGTATATATATATATATATATATATATATATAAATATATATAATTATGTGATAAGGTGATGGTTGTGAGCCTGTATGTGTGTACATATGTGTACATATATAGTAGAGGGGATTTGGGGTCGGGTATGGACAACAGGTAGACTAGGAAATGACATGGTGTTTAAGATGTTTGTGAGTGAATTGGGCATGTGTACCAGAGAGAATTATGTGGCAGAAGTGGGGGGCATGCTATGTGCAGCAGTATGGCCTTGCTCACTTGGTCATTGGTTATGACATTAGACCTTCGCCATCAGGTCATTTTTAGAGGATGTAGGGGCTCGAGTTAAGCTCTGCCACAGGGCAGTGGCAGTAGGGCAGTTGGCCTTTGGCCATGGGTAAGTGGGTGTAGGCTAGTATATTAAGGAATTGCTTAGTTCAGAAAGTATCAGATGTAAGTTACGATTTATTAGTTCAGAGTATCAGAGAATGAATCAAGCCATTTGGTATTTGGCCAGTATCTTGGCCTAGGCCACAGGCCTATGGGCCAATATATCGGGTAGCAGTTGTTGACCCAAATCATAGTCAACCAAATATTGATAAAATTGACAATATGATACTTGTCATAATTCAATATGACACATCAAGACAGAACTCAGTGTAAGACGGACGTCGGCTCTCTCCTATAGCGAACTCGATTTTTGAGTCTGTATTTTTACATTTATTGAGTCTAGCTAAATGTAAACTGAGTAGCACTGAGTATTCTGGGCCTATACCTTATCACCAAACAAAACCAAAAGCTCCACCAAACCAAACTAGCCCACAAAAGCCCAGTTGAGCAACTTTGTCCTATGGAGACAGAGTTCGGGCCGAACTCTGCCTCCACACAGAGTTCGGGCCGAACTCTGTCATCTAAATTACATGACCCTAATTTTTAGTGTTTGTTGTATGCTAGTTGTCCAATGGCCAAAAATTTGAATTCTTGACACAGAATTCTGGCAGCATTCTGCCTATTCTGACTAGTATAAATAGGCCTTAAATTCTCTCATTTTCAATCATCCAATTATCTTCTCTTCTCTTCTCTATAAGCCTCGTACAAGCCTTAATCTTCTCATCGACTAGCCACAAGCTTCCTAAGCCTCAAAGTGCTCAGTGCTATTCAGTTAGGAGTTTGTGTAAGAGTCAAAAAAGTCGCTTGAAAAATTCCAAGCATTGCCACAGCGATCTTTGTAAGAAGTTGACGTGCTCTTTCGAAGAAAAGGCACATGATGTAACTACTATTTCACAAATAGTGGATATAATCCTGAGCTAGAGTTCTCAGGCCTGAACTAGTCCTCAACGAGGGAAACCAGGTTAAAAATGATTGTATTTGCGTATGCTCTCTTGCTCTTTCTATTTTCGTTTTACTCTGATTATTTACTGTTGGTGAAAAGAGTTTAATTTTTATTTGACTATTATTGTTATAAACTCTATTCACCCCCTCTAGAGTTGCCTACATGTTCTTCAATTGGTATCAAAGCTCCGTTCTCTTTACAAGGACTAACATCCTAGAGCTGATCCATGGCAACCACACAATCTATGTTTTCCAATCATGGTGAAGGACAGTCCACTCATAGGCTACCCCTATTTGATGGAACCAACTACACCTATTGAAAAACTAGGATGAGTTTCTATCTCAAGTCTCTAGACTTCGACCTGTGGACCATTGTCACCGATGGTTACAAAAAGCTCGCCAGAATAGTTGTCGATGGAGATCTCATCGAGAAACCCAACAAAAAATATTCTGACGAGGAAAAGAAACAGGGAAGTCTAGATGCTAGAGCTATTAATGCTCTTTTTTGTGCAATAGACAGGAATGAATTTAACAGGGTCTCGACAAGCACCACCTCGCACGAAGTATTAAAGCTTCTAAAAGTGATGCATGAAGGAATCACTCAAGTCAAGGAATCTAAAATTAGTCGTCTTACTCAAGAACACGAGGCATTCAAGATGAAGCCGAATGAGACGATCACCCAAATGTTCACAAGGTTCCTTGACGTCATCAACCCTCTGTCATCTCTTAGCAAACAATATACAAATCATGAGAAGATCCGCAAGTTACTTAGGGGGCTACCGAAGATCTAGAACCCTAAGGTAACAGCTATTATAGAAGGCAATGATCTCACCAAGATGTCTATAGAAACTTTGATGGAAAAGCTGATGACCCGCGAGCTCGACCTCAAAGACTTCGAAGAACCTGCTCCAAAGGCAAAAAAATTGTCCTAAAAGCTCATCATCGAAGGGCTGACCCTGAAGAGGCTAACGACGACAATTTTGAAGGTGACGATCAAGCTCTTCTAGTCCGCAACTTCAAGAAGTTCCTTTGTTTCAATCGAAGATAGAAGGAACAACAAGAAGACGACGAGGAAGAACCAACGTGCTATGGCTGTAAAAAGACTGGACACGTTCGAAAGGACTGTCCCTTCGCAAAGAAAGGCAACAGATATGAGAAGCCCTACAAGAAGCCTTCTTTAAGAAAGTATGCCAATACTAGTACTTAGCACGAAAGCGAAGCAAGTGATTCCGAGGAAGAAAATAACTCTCCTCAAGATACCGCTAATGTCTGCCTAATGGAAACATCCGAAAAGGTAACTAGCAAAACTCTCGATGACTTTACTTTTGATGAACTTGGCGATGCGTTTAATGATTTACTAATTGACCACAAGAAAGTCATTAGTAAATATAAGCATGCCAAGGAGAAATCAAAGGCTATGAAATAGAGATTCAAAATCTATCTTCCCTACTTGATAATGATAGAGACACTCCACCTATGGAAGTCACTTATGAGGTATCCAAGCTTAAGTTAAGCCTACATGATGCTGAAGCACTTATTGAAAAGCAAACACATGAGATCTCAGCACTCAACAAAGAGATTGCTGAAGAAAAGAACAAACACAAGGTCTCTATTGCTAAGATTGATGGTTTAAATGCTAAGTGTAATAAACTAAATGCTGTCTCTAAGAAATTATAGATTAAATTAGGGAAACATGTTGCTCAACCTCAAACCCAATCACACAGTCACAAAACACACACAAAACACAAGACCACTAATAATAGTAAAACATGTCACCCACATGCAGTACGTAACCACGCTTATATGTACACGTACTCCCATGTAGCATATAAACCACATGCATATAGACATCATTCTCAATCTACTCATAAATATTATCCTACGACTACATATAGTCACTATCCTGCTAACGATCACCATGCTGCACATAGACATAACCATTATCCTGCTACTACATATAGTCACTATCCTGCTGTCCACACAACTATCACCATGCTGCATATAAACATCACTATCAACCTGTTCCCAACACAAATAGACATGCTACCATACTGTGGATTACATGGTCATATCTTACCACAGTATAGAATTAGGAAATTAGTTGATATTAGTCTATATGCATAGGTACCAAAGACTAACATTTCAGGACCCACAAGAACTTGGGTACCAAAGGTCACATCTACTCGTAATATAGGAGGACCTTCCTTTATCAACTAAAAGCAAGAGGATTCTCGATAATGGATGCTCGCGACATATGACGGAAGACACAAATCTTTTCGCATCACTATCGATGAAGAGGGAAGGATATGTATCCTTCAGTAACAATTTAAAGGGCTAAATCATAGGTAATGGTACTATTGGTTATCCTCATTCTCCTGTAATAAAGGATGTCTACTTAGTGACCGAGTTAAAGCATAACCTGCTCAGCATCAGTCATCTTACTGATCATGGATATGATATTAACTTTGAACAAAATAAATGCTATATTTATGATAGGTCAATGGGAGACATTGCTTTTGAAGTGATAAGAGAAGATAACATTTATATTTTCTATCTATCTAGAAATACTAACAGTAAAGGAAGATGCCTCTACGCCCATAAGGTTAAGAGACTGTTGTGGCACCAGCGTCTTGGTTATGCCAATATAGATACTATGTCCAGGCTATCGACAAAGAAGCTAGTAAGAGGTCTGCCTGACATCATATTCAATAAGGACACGGTATGTATCGAATGTGAACTGAATAAGGCAACCAAATCTTTATTTCATTCTATAAATACTGTAAGTACTACTAGACCCTTATAATTACTGCACATGAACTTATTTGGTCCCAGTAGAGTACCCATTCTTGGTGGAAAACTCTATGCTTTTGTTATAGTAGATGATTTTTCTAGATTTACTTGGGTTTTCTTCCTTTCAAACAAAAGCGATACGATTTCAGTTTTCAAAATCTTTGCCAAAAAGGTCTAAAACGAAAAAGGCTACATGATTACTCGAATTCGAAGTGATCATGGAGCCGAATTCAAAAATTCTAATTTGGAAAAGTTTTACAAAACAAATGGTTTTGATCATAAGTTTTCTTGTCCTCGAACTTCTCAATAAAATGGTGTTGTGGAGCGGAAGAATAGTACTCTTGGCGATATGGCTAGAGTCATGTTGAATAAATTTTTACTTCCGAAATATGTTTGGACAGAAGCTATCAGTACAACATGTCATATTTTAAATAGAGTGCTTATTCGACCTATTTCGAAGAAAATACCCTAAGAGCTTTGGTTTGGGAGGACTCCTAATGTCTCATATTTTAGAGTATTTGTTTGTCATTGTTTTATCCTAAACACTAAAGACAACTTAGGCAAATTTGATGCCAAAGCTAACGATGGTATTTTTCTTAGTTATGCTACCAAGAGTAAGGGATATAGAGTGTTCAACAAACGCTCAACAATTGTACAAGAATCTACTAATGTAACTTTTGATGAAAAAAATAGTGCAGCAGCTATTCTCGACGATGATGTTGAACCATCAACTTCTACGCCGATGAATACCACCCCTGAAACCAATTCTCTGGAGGGCTTACCGAAGAAGTTCGCATTCAAGCCATTACACCCAAAAAACTTGGTAATAGGTGAGGTATCACGCGGAGTAAGTACTCGATCATCGTTAAGAAATTCTATTGCTAGCACTGCTTTCATTTCGAAAATTGAGCCTAAAACTGTTTTAGAAGCTTTTAATGATGAGTTTTGGATTTCAGCTATGCAAGAAGAACTCAACCAATTCGAAAGAAGCCAAGTTTGGAAACTTGTTCCTAAACCAGCTAACCATTCGATCATTGGTACTAAATGGGTTTTTCGTAACAAAGTAAATAAAGATGGTTCAGTCACTCGCAACAAAGCTCGTCTAGTAGCTCAAGGATACAACCAAGAGGAAGGTATCGACTACGATGAGACGTATGCTCCTGTTGTAAGACTTGAATCCATTCGGATGCTTTGTGCCTTTGCAAACTTTCAAAATTTTAAACTTTTCCAAATGGATGTTAAAAGTGCTTTTCTGAATGGTTTTATTAAGGAGGAAGTTTTTGTAGAACAACCCCCTGGTTTTGAAAATCATAAGTTTCCTGACCATGTTTTCAAACTCAAGGAAGCGCTATATGGCCTCAAACAAGCCCCAGAGCTTGGTATGAACGCCTAAGTAATTTCTTACTAGATAAAGGTTTTTCAAAAGGGAAGATTGACACTACACTTTTTACAAAAAGTTTTCAAGACACCATTCTTTTAGTGCAAATCTATGTCGATGATATCATATTTGGGTCCACTAATGAAAATTTATGCCAAGATTTTGCTAAGTGTATGCAGAACGAATTTGAGATGAGCATGACGGGGGAGCTCACCTACTTACTTGGATTTCAAGTCAAACAAACTTTACAAGAAACTTTCATCAGCCAATCAAAATACACAAAGAATATGCTGAAGAAGTTTGATCTTGACAACGTCAAACCAATCAGCACCCCTATGGCTACTACGACCAAGCTAGAACCTGATGAAAGCGGTAAACCTATTAACTAACGTAAGTATCGAGGTATGATTGGTAGTCTACTTTACCTAACTGCTAGTCATCCTGATATCATGTTTAGTGTTTGTCTGTGTGCTCGCTATCAAGCTAGTCCTAAGGAATCTCACATGTCTGCCGTTAAGCGTATCTTTCGATACCTTAAGGATACTGTTACAGTGGGCTTGTGGTATCCCAAATCCACATCCTTTGACCTTATTGGTTATTCGGATGTTGATTTTATGGGATGCAAAGTCGACCATAAAAGTATAAGCGGCACGTGTCATTTATTAGGCAAGGCTCTAGTCTCATGGTTTAGCAAGAAGCAGAATTCTGTTGCACTATCCACAACAGAAGCTGAATATATCGCAGCTGGTCGTTGTTTTACACAAATTCTATGGATGAAGAAAACTCTTGCAGACTATAACCTATCTTTTATGCACATTCCTATATTCTGTGATAACACTAGTGATATCAATCTTACTAAGAACCCTATATGTCACTCACGCACGAAACACATTAAAATTTGTCACCATTTTTTGTGTGATCATCAACAAAATGGCACTATAAATTTAGAATTTATTGACACTGATCATCAGTTGGTAGATTTTTTTTTACAAAACCACTATCCGAAGAGTGATTCAACTTTTTTTTATCGTAAATTAGGAATTTTGGACGAAGTAGTTATTCATTAAATTAGCCTGCATAAATATCGATTATGTTACGGTTCTTTATGATGACTTTGCTATGGGTACAAGCCGAAAGGGTCCTTCTGACAACAAGGCATAAAAGTCTAAGTGACACGGTACACTAGTCTTCGGACTACCGCTAGCTGGGATCCGGCCCCTGCAGCTACCCCATGGCAGTTTTACCATACTAATTTGTGTTATATGGTTCAATTTCATTTATAACTTGACACATTTAAATTTTCTAACTTCATTTCATTTACTCTGTTCAGTTTTTATTTGCAAGTTTCTATCTTGGCCATTTACTTTTGAATTTCTTAAACATTTATCCCTCCTATTCATTCTTTTAAACTTGGCATTGGTTTCAAACTATTTTTAAACTGGTTTCAGTTCTGGTCTTAGAACCCAGAACTCGGGCCGAACTCTACCTAACACAGAGTTCGGGCCGAATTCGGTCTGGCTGTTCCAGAACTTCCAGTGGCTCTCAGCCATTCATCCGTTTTGATCCTATGGTCCAAGATCCACCCGACCATCCGAACCCCCTTTCTTAAATTCGGGTTCTTCCTCTCCCTCCTCTCCATTGCCTCCTCCAAAACTTTTCAAACTCCTTTCTCTTCAAACCCTAACCCTAGAATTCTCTATCTAGTATGGATTTTTTCTCCAAACTCAAGGAGAATAACTCTTGCATCATTCTTTTCCATACTCCACAATTCTCTTGAGGTTTAATTTTTTCTTTTTCTCTATCTCAATTTCAAATTTCCTTCATTGTTAAATGGCACCTAGGTTGTTTAATAGAGGAAAGAGGATAGAACCGAGGGTGCTTCCTCATCGAACCCTCCTTCTCGTAATGATCAACCTATTCATCCTCTTTTCAATCTAATACGACCCAATGACCCTGACACATTCGATGATCAAATTTTTGTGTCATTGGACGTCTCAAACGAATGGTTCAATAATTTTCGATCATGGCCCGTGTGCGTGGGTCATCCCATCAACTTTACTATATATGACTCATTATTTCATGATATTTGTCTTGATGAATTAGTTTCTACAACTTCACTTATTTACTTGAATGCAATCCAAATGTTTTATTGCAATCGTACATTTGATGACACACGATTATATTCTCGTGTTGCTGGAATTGACATCTCGTTCGATGATTTTGAACTTGCGAAATATCTCAAGATTTCGGAACCCAACTCTTGGGAGAAGCTTTTCAATGAACGCAAGTTTCAATTCCCCGATAGGTCTTCCCTTGAGAGTTTCAAGGACGATTTGTGTACCCCGAACACACGTCCACGCAAGTTACTTGCAAAATTCTTTAACCCTTATTTCTACGAGCTTCATCGTATTGTCTTTTCCATGATCCTGCCTAAAGCGGGATCGACTGATGAAGTTTCGTATTTTAAGATTTCTACTTTGTATCACCTTCACTTCCATGTCCCGTTCAACCTTCCACGTACTATGATGGACTGCATGATCAATGCAAGGAAGAGGCCACGATCTTTGGTCTATGCTCTCTATTTGCCTATGGTTTTTTGTGCTTTTTATGTCCCTCTCGATGAGTGCCAATTCCTTCCAGCTCCTGCCTTTCTATCTAAGGTAAGGCGGCTTCAGGCAGCTGTAGGACCTCCTGCTGAGTCCGAGCATTCCAGTTCTGATGCTCAGGCTGATGCACCTGCTCTTTTGCAGCCTGTGCCCGCACCTCCTGCTACTCTCGAGTCTATCCAGACCATGCTTCGCTATCGTTTCATTTTGGAGGACGACCGCTGGACCCAGCTCGACTATCGTACCACCTTGCAGATGAGTGCCATCAGAAACTCATTGTATGATATCCGATACTCTATGTCTCGGCATCCTTCTATGCTACTTCCTATGGAGCGGGATCAATCTCGTGACGGGTACCGTATCGATGACCCTTGGGTTATGCGATATCTGGATCTGGATGCAGCCTTCGTGGATCTACGTCGTTCGGATACTGATCCATCTGACACAGCTGGACCATCTCGTGCTCTATGATGGTTGTGGTTTCGTACCTGCTATTTCTGCTGATGATCCTATTTAGTTTTTATGCATTATAGACTTCTATTTATGTAGTTGATTTTATTGTATGAGTACACTCTATGTGTGGGTCTTCAGACTTTATCTGCAGTTTATCATTACTATGGTGTGCTTGCCAGTTACTTTCTTCTATAGTTTTCTGTTTGTTTGAGTTTGCTATTCCTATTTGCTATGCATCTTTGATAAATGACAAAAGGGGGAGATTTATTTGATATTCATATTTTTATCATATCCTATGATATCTATGTTTTGGTAGAGATTATGTTTATCAGGATAAGGAACATTGGCTTACAGAGAAGCTATGTTTATGGAGGAGCTATTTTTACAGGGGAGCTACTGCTTCTATGCATGACTACTACTTGTGTCCAGGTATGAACATTAAATATACAAATATTATTTTGTCAATTATTAATATGGGGGAGATTGTTGACCCAAATCATAGTCAACCAAATATTGATAAAATTGACAATATGATACTTGTCATAATTCAATATGACACATCAAGATAGAACTCAGTACAAGACGGACGTCGGCTCTCTCCTACAGCGTACTCGATTTTTGAGTCTGTATTTTTACATTTATTGAGTCTAGATAAATGTAAACTGAGTAGCACTGAGTATTCTGGGCCTATACCTTATCACCAAACAAAACCAAAAGCTCCACCAAACCAAACTAGCCCACAAAAGCCCAGTTAAGCAATTTTGTCCTATGGAGACAGAGTTTGGGCTGAACTCTGCCTCCACACAGAGTTCGGGCCGAACTCTGTCCCCTAAATTACAGGACCTAATTTTTAGGGTTTGTTGTGTGCTAATTATCCAATAGCCAAAAATTTAAATTCTTGACACAGATTTCTGGCCGAATTCTGCCTATTCCAACTAGTATAAATAGGCCTTGAATTCTCTCATTTTCAATCATCTTCTTTTCTCTTCTCTATAAGCCTCATACAAGCCTTAACCTTCTTATCTACTAGCCACAAGGTTCCTAAGCCTCAAAGTGCTCAGTGCTATTCAGTTAGGAGTTTGTGCAAGAGTCAAGAAAGTCGCTTAGAAAATTCTAAGCATCGCCATAGAGATCTTTGTAAGAAGTTGACATGCTCTTCCGAAGAAAAGGTACGGGGTGTAACTACTATTTCACAAATAGTGGATTTAATCCTGAGCTAGAGTTCTCAGGCCTAGACTAGTCCTCCACGAGAGAAACCAGTTTAAAAATGACTTTTTTTGCGTATGTTCTCTTGCTCTTTCTATTTCCGCATTTACTCTGATTATTTACTGTTGGTGAAAGAGTTTAATTTTTATTTGGCTATTATTGTTATAAATACTATTCATCCCCTTCTCTTGCTCTTTCTATTTCTGTATTTACTCTGATTATTTACTGAGAGCTTTGGGCTTGTGGCTTTTGCTTTGAGGCTTAAGCACTTAGCAGTATGCATAAGCAGTAGCATATAGTTAGAGCAGGGGATTGCTCTCCTTTGCAGCAGTTGCCCTGCTGCACTTGGCAGCATGGTTGACCCCCTTTGGGAATGTATGGTTGGCCATTTGGCAACCATTTGTGTCTCATGGGAAGCCATGCCCTCTAGGTTTGTTTGAGGCATTAGGTTAGGTATGTATATAAGGTATTTACATATCCTAAGTTACCTAAGGAAATGAGTACATAAGTATATGGTTATTTAATATCTAAGGTAGATAGTTACCTATCAATCAAGGTGGTATAAGGATATTAGCCTGGTAAGGGTTTTAGCTATAGTCTAAGGTAATGTAGGATTTACCTAAAAGCCTAGGATATATTGGTATACTATATACATAGGTATATACTTGTATAGGGTAATTTATAAGTGGGCTATAAGGTGTATAGGTAGGATATGGGTTGATATACGTTAACTAGACCTAGAATAACCATGGTTGACCAAGGTTGACTATTTTGACTAAAAGTCAACTGTGGGTCAACGTTGACCTAGAATTGACCTAGATTGCATAACACATGCTAGAAAACCATGTCTAACATTGTTAAACCTCATTTAACACCTGTATATCTCATATATAGGTCTGTGACTCCACTTTGAGGCTCGATTCACATTCATTGCACATGACAACAGGTGAGTACATTATCTGATAGTTTTTATTATTTTGATTACCACTATAATTCAAGTATTTAGAAATGTTACTTATGATTCTTGACACGATTGTACATGGATTGGTATTGTCATTGGATCTTCAGTCTTGAGATGTTACCTTAACTCATCGTGATTGTATCGAATACTCTTCTCGTTGGTATTTGATAACATTGAATATATATATTAGATAACATTGGCTAGTAACGTGTCATGGTTGGATCTATCGTATCAGTCGGGATGGGAGAAACACTAGTTAGATATGTGATCAAGAACTATTGGCAGGTAGTGTAAATCATTGGCTACTAGCTATCATACATTGCAGGTATGGTTGAGCTAGCTTCCTTAGTATAAATTATTGACTCTCCCAAGCCGATCACATATTTAATTGGTATTCCAAACACATGGTCTAATGTAGTTTTATACATTCAGTTCACCGTTACATTGTTCTATCTTGATATGGTAGTTCTCTTCCATTACATGCTTTTGCAGATTTCTCTCCAATTCATATTATCTCAGACATGTTTTCCTTCATCGTATATAGCATTCTCTATTTCACTGCTTTATAGTTTTTGACAATTTAAATGGAACTGCTGTTAGTTTATGTATTCGCTCCATCCTGACTGGGTACGTTGACAAAAATATTACAGATGATTTAGATGACTGTTCTATCCACTACGAAGCATATGAGGGTGGCACACAGGAGCCTGAGGAGGATCCTGCATAGTAGAGGGTGCCCTAGATATATTTTAGAGTATTTATTATTCATGTTGTATTAGATTGTTTCGATTGTTAGTTGAGAGTTATTTATATTCAGGATATGTACGTATTTGTCTTGAACTTTATAAACTCATGTGTGGACGACTTTACTAATTATTCAGTTATCTCCTTATCTTTATTTCAAATATCGAGCTCTATCTTCCTTTAGAATTATTATTGAGATTATACAATTGGTATGTCATATTATTCCTCCGTGCGGAGATGACAGGTTTATATTCATTATTGTTAGATATTAGATGGTATAGACGACCTATACAGTGTTCTACCACCGACACTGCAGCGTAGGTTGGACGTACCCACGTCCTCGTACCCCTAAACATGGTACAGGTCATGACATTTGGACACATGAAAATGGTGTCTGCTTATTTATACCAATCTGCAATATATGTGACTGCTTATTTATACCAATCTGAAAAATATCCATATCTCGTATCTACTTTGTGCTCTTATCCGTATCCATGTTCATATTTGTGCAACATAGATGCCAAGGTAAAGTTGTGTTGGAGAATTAGCGCAGAGCAACAAAAGTTGTGAAAATTTTGGCATCATAGATCTTTGGCATGCTCTGCAGATATGACTCAACTTAGATGTTATAGTTTTATCGTTTGTATGATTTATATCTTCCATGTCTATATTAGAGGAGCTAGTTTTATTGTTATGTTTTGGTTTATCTGTTTCAGTTTAGGTATTATATTCAAGTGAACCATCAGGTCCAAGTTGAAAGTCAAAATATTAATTCTCATTTTTTGGGTGCAGATCGATTGATGAGTTAGGATTAGGTTCGAGTTTGATGCTTGAAAGAGATAGGCGCTAATTAGTACTAGTAGAAATTGTTATATAATAGAAATAGACTTTTTTGTTGTACTTAATATTATTTTTTATTAAGAGTCTGTATGGATTTGAGATATTTTAGTATATATTATTGTTGGTACATTAAATTTTTATTATTTGTGAACTTGGTTATATATAATTATAAGAAAATAATATACAAATAAAATTAATTTATATTGCATACACTTTGATGATATTTCAAACGCATTTAAAATGTGTCGTTGAAATGAGGTAGATGACACATAAAAGGTGTCATGACATCAATGATATCTATGATTTGCATTTTTAGATTACATATAAAAAGTGTTGTAAAAAATGTCTATAACAATATGATGATATCAATAAACTGTCGTGAAATAAGCATTAAACGACATTTTAAAAGTGACTTCATAAAGTTATTACATGGCATTTTTGTCGTGTCGTTAAAATTTTAAAAAAAATTATGACGACACTTATCAGGGCAAGTTAAGATAACACCAGTATCATGCCATGAAATAAGCATTACACGACATTCAGAAAGTGTCCTCATAAATTTATTACACGGCACTTCTGAGGTGTCGTTGAAAGTAAACAAACATTCTATGATACCCCCTCTAGACAACACTAAACAAGTGCCATGGAAAGTCATTGACGACACTTTTGGAGTGTTATTAAAACAATTTTTGTTATAGTAATATGTTGCAGTAGATTTTTGTGTTCTTGTATATTTTTTGAGATTGTCATTGTCCAGTACTATGTTATATATTATGCCCTTGATTGACTTGACCTGGATTGATTGACTTGGCATGACGACTTGACATTGATTGACATGACTTAGACTAGTTTCGATTGGGGGTTCTTGTATTGATCAGAACTACAATTGAGATACTCTATAAATTGGTAGCGCTTGCCTTGGCTACAGTCTATAGGATTTACTTAACACTTGTATTCTTTTAGGAGAGAATAATGATACTAGGATTGGCTACCTTAACCATTCTCGATTGAGAATCACTTGCCTTGGACTATAATTGAGATATACTATAGATTATGAGTGCTTGCCTTGAGTACAACCTATAGAAGTATCTTGATTTGTTGTTAGCTACGTCTGGTATTGCGCTTCTCGATGATATGTCATTTCTTGTATGCCTTTCTTATACTGTTTTATATCTTCCATGTATGTTACTATTATATTTGACATGTATATTATGTATCTTGCTTTGTCCCGTGAGGACATGCTGATCTCTCCAGGTTATTATTGAGATCTGAAATAGGCATAGTAGAAGCCACATCTTTGGGATCTTCAGGTATCGTTAGTGATTCTATTCTATTCTTCCTTATTCATATCTTTTCATAGTTCATAGTGTAGTTACGTACTGTTGTGGATGTTATTATGATTATGTGGACACCTGTTCTGATTTACACAGCTTATACGTATTTAAGTCGGACTTGAGTCTGGTTGAATATGTAGCTGGCATGTTGATGTATCATAGTCCTATGTATTCTGGGACTGGGTGTAATAATAGCTCAACTAGATAGGCAAGTGAAGATTAAAAGAATTGGTAAAAAATAATAGAGAATTCAATGCATATTTAAAGGTTTATTAGAGATCGAGTTCGGACAAAGTTCGATCCCCTAACGTACATAAATTCGAATGTTAGAAGCCTGGTCTTCAGGAAGAGAAGGCTGACTAGGGAACTGGGTTTTACCCTGACCGAGTTAAGGCAGAGTTCGGGCAGAACTCGGTCCGAGTTTGGCCACTCTATTTTCAAAATATTTATGGTCTGAGTTTAGGCTGATTTGAGTAGACTATGAATATAGTTTGGGCTAAGGTTTGAGTTTCCTAGTGCCAATATGATCCAATGCACATCTTGTCCTATAAAAAAACATAAAATACATAATAAATGATAAAATCTAGACGTCCTTGTTGTATGAGAATATTTGAGATATGCAATGCTGACTTTGTGCTGATGTGATGACTATGTCGCATCGAGTCATATCAAGTCATGATTCGATCAATATCAAAATCAAGTTGACCAGTGACTATTTGGGCCAGCACATTCTATATCACATTATTGTTTGACCCATGTAGGAAGATTCATGTCGTAAGCGACATCTATCCTAATGCATAAAGTATAGTCACTGTGGGTAATGCTCAGCCCATATATTAAAATATGTGGGGGATTGTTGGAGTTTTTTTATTTTGAACCCTAGATAATAATCCCACATCCATGTGGTAACCCCAAGTGTATTTCAATATAAGATTCATCTTTTCTTGACTTATGCACATGGGGAGTGTCCATGTGGTTGAGGTGGTGGGTTTTTTTCTAGAAGAAAATGATCAAGACACCATAGAAACATTTATGGATTTTGCCACTCATTTTTTTGAGATTTTTTTGAGGAGTTAGCCCCGAAGGGATTTAGTGACTCAGACTCGGACTATGGCGGCACTGAGCTTTGATAGCGTACTTTGCACATCACATGATTGTAGCATGGATCATCGCGTAGGCACGTTGGCGCGTGGCACGTAGGCATTAGGCGCTCAGGCATGGGAAGTTGTACCCAGGGCCTCGCATAGCTGCATTTCCACACGGAATTGCTGTTGTGCTGCATGGAAATGACTTTTGTATGGAGCTGCATGTAGCAGAATTTTAATGCATAATTTCTGTTATTCTGTACGAATTTTTTTACATTCATTGTAACTGCAGAAACAACAAAGCCTACCATCTTACTTGTTAGAAATGGATTGTACTTCACTGACCAGTTCTGCGAAGTTGAATGTGTCGTCGAGGCTTGAATTGTGCATTTAGCAGCACTTTCTTTAAAGTGTTTCGGGCACTCCGATAACGTCTTGGAGTCAGCACGCCAGAACACCAAGGATAAGACAGCCTTTATGCCGGAGGTTCACTAGACGCTGTGAGACACCGGCGTAGGGAAGAACACCTTTCTGGAAACATTGGAAGAGAAAAGAGAGAGGAATAAATGCTCAGATTCTGTGTGTTTTGGACTCAGAAATCTGTTGTATTTATAGATGAATTAGTGTTGTTTCGTGAAGTCGCGACCCTTCCGAAACAACATTCATTCACCTGTTCGCAGATTCATTCACCCTTTTGTTGTGTGGGCTGCTGCAAAAAATAGGAATTCTCGGGGCGAGAATCGCCGCGAGTAGCCCGAGGCCCGAGGGCCGAGCCTACGCCGCTCGCCCGATGCCACGTTGCCTAAGTGCACAAGTGCGTCTACAATGCGCCACTATCGCCTCTACGTCCAAGCCCGTGCCCGATCCCAAGCCCGAGCCCGAGCCCGAGCCCGAGCCGGAGCCGGAGCCGGTGTTGCCGGTGGCAACACCGGCTACATTTTCATGAAGAGGTTAAAACAACAACCATTGGTCACCCACTAACAACCCTTTGGTTGTTGCACACTCCACATGAGTGCACATTCCTATTTAAGCATTCCCAAAACCTTTCTCTTTTCCGATATGGGACTAAAGTCCTTTTTATTTCCTTTTCATCTTTTAAGAAAAACACAGGAATTAATTAATTCCAACAATCCTCCACTTGTTCCATAAATGATGGAAAGGAATTCCAGAATACATCACTTAAAGAATGTTAATACAGTTAGGTATCTTTCGATTTGAACCTAACCTTAGTAGATGCAACACAAGATATTATCGGAATCTCTGGTAGCTGGGCTTTGAACCAGTTATTCCTTGTGATAAAATCGGTGTTATTTTACACACATTCTTTTGTAGTTCTTCGCCTACATCTCTCGCTTAGCACTATTAATGGCCATGTGCTGATCCTGTCTCGTGAATTTTTATAAGATAAACTCCAGATCTTACTGAGACGGCACCATCTCTAAATTTACATAGGTGAAGTTCTTTCAGTATCTCTGTTGCTTTACAGATACATGTTAACATTACTGAACTTCATTAAGAGTTTTATAAACTCAACCCTCAAATTGCAACAGTCGACATAATCATGTCGTATACATCCAAATCAACAGTTTATTGTTACCCATTGAATCTAAGGTTAAGGTTTTCTTAACATTAGATTGGGTTGCCACTGTTGTTGGAACTCTTACTCAAGGAGTTTCAATCCCATACCTCTCGAGGTAGACTTTACTAAATCCCTAGCTAGTGGTTTAGTAAAGGGATCAGCTAAGTTATAGCTGGTATGCACATACGTAAGAGAAATGATTCCATCTTCGATCAATTTCCTTACGTAGGTATGTCTTAGACTTATATGTCTAGACTTCCCATTATACACTTCGTTGTAGGATCTTGCTAGAGTAGCTTGACTATCATAATGTATTGACACTTTTGATACATTCTCTTTAGCCAGCGGAACTTCTAATAGAAGATCCCTCAACCACTCAGCTTCTTGTCCTGCAGAAGCTAGAGCCACAAACTCTGACTCCATGGTCGAATGGGTAATGCACGTTTGTTTCTTGCTCTTCCAAGAAACTGCCCCTCCGGCTCCCTTAAATATCCAACCTTTCGTAGATTTGTTATCCCCGACACTTGATATCCAACTAGCGTCAGTATATCCTTCTAATACGGCAGAAAATCTACCATATTGTAACCCAAGATTCTTGGTTTTCAAAAGATAACCAATAATTCTTCCGATAGCCCTCCAATGCTCATTACTAGGGTTGCTAGTAAATCTACTCATTTTACTAACTGCAAATGCTATATCAGGTCTTGTGCATTGCATTAAATACATAAGACATCCAATAGCACTTGCGTATTCTAATTGAGCGACGGCTCTTCCAGAATTCTTTTCTAGCTTAACACTTGGATCAAATGGAGTGTTCACTTCTTTGAACTTTAGGTGTTTGAACTTGTCTAACACTTTCTCAACGTAGTGCGACTGCGTAAGTTCAAAACCCCCACTATTTTGTATTACTTTGATCCCCAAAATAGTGTCAACTTTTCCAAGATCTTTCATTTTGAATGTGGAAGTTAGAAACCTCTTCGTTTCTGTAATTCCACTCATCTCGTTGCTAATGATCAACATATCATCAACGTAGAGACAAAGAAATATCATAATATTTTCATATACTTTAGCGTATAAACACTTATCACAAACATTGTGAACAAAGCCATTAGAAATTATGACTGAGTCAAATTTCTGATGCCACTGCTTTGGTGCTTGTTTTAATCCGTACAAGAATTTAACAAGTTTGCATACCTTTTGTTCATTTTCCGGGAGCACGAACCCTTCCGGTTGCTCCATGTAAATCTCCTCATCGAGATCTCCATTTAAGAATGCCGTTTTGACATCCATCTGATGAACATTAAGATGATGTAATGAAGCTAACGCAAACAATATTCTAATTGTAGTCGTTCTTGCTACTGGTGCATATTTGTCAAAATAATCAATTCCTTCTTTTTGTCAAAATCCTTTGGCTACTAGTCTAGCCTTGTAGGTGTTTAAAGTACCATCACTATGATACTTTTTCCTGAACACCCACTTACATCCAATAGGTTTTGAACCTTTGGGCAGATCGACAATTTCCCAAGTGTGGCTAGACATTATCGAATCCATTTCATCTTGGATAACATCTTTCCAAAAAGATGAGTCCCGCGAAGCTATTGCTTCCTTAAAGGTTTTAGGATCATCTTCCACCTGAAGAATGATTGGAATCTTTCGAATAAATTTTTCTGTATTTCCTTCCACTAAGTAAAAGAAAATAAGTTAAGAATCTATTTCGTCAGGTCCTAGATCCTTAGCCTTTCGAACTCTCTTGCTGATTCGAAGCTCGGGTTATTTTTCAACTAACCGTGAAGAGCTCTCCTCACGAGACTCTTCATTAGCAGGAATTTCAGGATCCTTATTCTTAGTAATAAGATTCTCAAAAAATTCTACATCTCTAGATTCGACAATAATGTTAGACTCTAAGTTTAAAAGTCTATATGCCTTACTATTGGCAGCATAACCTACAAAAGCACTTTTGATTCCACGAGGACCTAATTTGGTCCTTTTAGGATCCATATTTTTGTAATAAGCTATGCACCTCCACACTCTAAAATAACTGATATTAGGCTTACGGCCTTTCCATATCTCATATGGTGAAATACCAGTTTTCTTCAAAGGAATTCGGTTCATTATATGACATGCAGTAAGTAAAGCTTCTCCCCACAAACTAAATAATAATTCAGAATGCATTAGCATTGTATTTATCATTTCTTGATACGTTCTATTTTTTTTTCTGCTAGTCCGTTCTGTTGAGGTTCCATGGTGCAGAACATTCTTGAATAATACCGTTTTCTTCACAGAAGGTATTAAATTCAAAAGAAAAATATTCACCACCTCTATCACTTCTAAGTATTTTAATCTTTCTACCAAGTTGATTTTCAACCTCTGATTTATATATTTTAAAAGCATTAAAGGCTTCAACTTTATGCTTTAATAAATATACATATGTAAATCTAGAGCAATCATCAATGAAGGTAATAAAGTATTTATTACCTCCTCGAGATAATGTGCCATTAAATTTACATAAATCAGAGTGAACTAAATCTAGTAGATTGGTATTACGCTCTACACTGTGAAAATGTTTTTTTAATCATTTTGGATTTTGCACAAATTTCACACTTATCTAAATCTTCAGAATTGTATGAAATTAATTCAGATTTAATTAACCTTTTCATAGTGCTAATACCTATATGCGCTAATCTACTATGCCATAAAGTAGAAGACTCAATCATGTAAGTAGAAGTAGAAACTTTATTGATATTATTCTCAACGATACAAAGTTTTATCATACCCTCATCGGTATATCCCTTTCCAACAAACACTCCATTACGGGTCAATATTAATTTGCCCGACTCAAAGACAGACTTTATTCCTGGTTTATCCAACAAGACTCCACTGACGAGGTTCCTACTCATATCCGGGACGTGAAGTACGTTAGTCAGAGTTACTTTCTTCCCGAAAGTGAATTGGATTTCCACATCACCTGTTCCGACGACCGTTGAATGTCCTTCATTTCCCATCTGAACTTTTTGTCCATCATTGACTTCAGAGTAGGTCTTGAAAGCTGCTTTGTCGTATGAAACATGAACGGTAGCACAAGTATCGTACCACCATCCTGGAGCCTTCCCTTTGACCGTCATGAGTTTGCTCACCGTAGCAATTATGTCATCTGTCTCAGTGAGATTTACCTCGCTGTTTTGGGTCTTTCGAACCCGACAGTCTCTGGCATAATGTCCTGCTTTGCCACATACAAAACAGCCGATCTTGGGCCCTTTAGCGGTGCTGGAATTCTTGAACTTTTGTTGGTCCTTCTTAGGACCGAGAAAGTTCTTCTTTCCTGCAGGTCTCTTGCCTTTTGCGCTCACCACGTTGGCTTTAAAAACTCCGCTGTTCTCGGATTTCTGTCTTTCCTTCGATTCCTCTTCGATTCGAAGGTATTTTTGAATCTGTTCCAGTGAGAAATCCTCAGAGCTGTGAAGTAGTTTCTTCCGATAACTATTCCAAGATGCTGGCAATTTAGTAATTATAGCACCAACTTGGAATGGTTCCGGAAGTTCTATCTTCACAGTCCTGAGTTTGTTGACTAGAACTTGTAGTTCGTGTACTTGGGCCAGTATAGGCTTTGTATCAACCATTTTGTAATCAAAATACTTTGATATAAGAAATTTCTTTGTACCTTCTTCTTCTGCTCTGAATTTGAATTCCAGAGCCTTCCAGATGTCAATTGCCGAAGGATATTTTCTGTGTAGAGGTCGTACAGTCTGTCCGACAGGGTGTTCAGAATGTGACCACGGCACACGTCCTCTTTGCGCTTTTTGCGTTCTGCCTTGACCGCATCAGAATCTGCTGCAGTGGGTTCTGGAATGGGTGGCAGATCTGGATCGAGGACGTAGTAGATCTTCAGTGCTGTCAGGAGGAAGATCATCTTGTCCTGCCAGAGTGTGAAGTTTGTCCCGTCGAAGCGATCTAGTTTTACTAGATCCTGATTCATGACCTTGATGTTCGAAATCGCAGCCTCGGACGCCATTATTTGCAACACTTTAAGATTGTTAGAAATGGATTGTACTTCACTAACCAGTTCTGCGAAGTTGAATGTGTCGTCGAGGCTTGAATCGTGCATTTAGCAGCACTTTCCTTAAAGTGTTTCGGGCACTCCGGTAACGTCTTGGAGTCAGCACACCAGAACACCCAGGATAAGACAGCCTTTATGCCGGAGGTTCACTAGACACTGTGAGACACCGGCGTAGGAAAGAACACCTTTCTGGAAAGGTTGGAAGAGAAAAGAGAGAGGTTAAAACAAACGTTGGAAGAACATTCTTTCCGGAGCCGGAGCCGGTGTTGCCACCTCCGGCTACATTTTCATGAAGAGGTTAAAACAACAACCATTGGTCACCCACTAGCAACCCTTTGGTTGTTGCACACTCCACATGAGTGCACATTCCTATTTAAGCATTCCCAAAACCTTTTTCTTTTCCGATGTGGGACTAAAGTCCTTTTTCTTTCATTTTCATCTTTTAAGAACAACAAAGGAATTGATTAATTCCAACATTACTTCCGTCACCATCACTGCCACCATCTTGCTAATGAATGAACGAACAAAAAAGCTGGACGAAGGGACCTCCTATTTTCCTTTACAAGTAGGAAACGATTATGAAGGGCCTTTCCTTAACATTATTACTAGTGGTTCTACACCTTAGCTCAGTCCTATACTCCTATTAGCGCTCAGCTTTCCGTTTGATGGAAGCAAGTCGTTTCATTTGATTGCCTCACAATACATTAAACTAGTCCTCGAATGACAAGCAACGGAATGCAAGTAATCCTCCTTCAGTCCCCATCGTCTCTGGTGAAGGTTCTTAAGTTGAACAAGAATGCCCACTAGCTTCTTAAGAATGCCCACTAGCTTCTTGCAAGGGTTGAAGGATAGCCTATTAGAAATTGGATGATCGATGAGAGTTCTTTGAAACCCGAAGCTTCTTGCAAGGCTCCAATAAGCTCTCTAGTTTCATTTCTAAAATATACTTTTTTGGATGTCCACTAGTTCACACTGACTATCATAATTTAAGCTAAGAAGTAAGAATGCAAGATCTCATGGTTGGCAACATAGGAGGCACACAAGGTGGGATAATATTATGATTAGGGCTCATTAGTGGCTCAAATATTGAGGAGACACCAACATGGCTTAAACTATGATTTGTAGTGCCTTGTGGTCCTTGCACCTACTACTTGGCATCATTTTTAAGTCATCTAAAGTTGAGCTTGAGGCACTAATATTATGAACATATAATATGACATCCAACGACTTTTTTCTTCAAGCATTGAGAATATATAGGCATTAATATTGCTGTTAATGACCAGTGACCACTACAACTCCAATGAACAATAAGCCTATGTGGCTTAGTCCCTTCTAGCATTCAATACAAAAGCCTATTTGTTTCCTTTTTTAGGTTGATTCTACAATTTGCATTAATGGAAAACCAAGCAAGATTTCCCTTGGGCACTTGATCAGGTACCATGCACAGCTCCACTTAATGTCTTAAATCCTTTTACACTTGCCAATACAATAATGGCCGTGATAGCATTATCCTTATTTGGAATATCTTGCTCTTCATATAGGATGCTCCATAATTTTATAAGGTCCTTTATAGTTGGATTTTCAACGCCTCTTTCCTATTACAAATAAAATCTAACATCAAGGTATAAAATTTCCTTTCGGAAATTTTAATATCTATTGGTTATCTTTAGTCTAAAGATAACAGATAACCTAAAAAAATAATGAATGGCCCACCTGGAATGCATAAGGAAATAAACTAAATGTTCTTTCTTTACCTATTAAAGATGTGTACATAACCACTATGGTTCATATTATAATTTTTGGTAAATTTGTGTAAGATCTGTTAGCATGGATGGGTTCTCACATAAACTCACAAAGATGTAATTGTAAAAGGACAACCAAAATTTCGTTTTCGTTAGTTTTCGTTCAGTCACCAGGGCCGGTCCTGAGCTCGTGGGGGTCCAAGACGAGCTTTCAAAATAAGATCTCCATACATAATGTAAAAAATATTTTAAAAAACTTTTAAAAAAAATTAGCTACAACCAAAAATTGAACTTAGGAGTTTTAGTAAGGAGTCTAAACTACTAACCACTACACCACAATAACTTTGTGTCTAAAATGGCCCATGGTATATACTAGTTCTATTTGGAGATACAAAATTATTAACATATTTAACTTGAAACTATTTTTTTGGGCCCCTCATGATCCGGGAGCCTTGGGCGGTCGCCGTGGCCACCCTGTTTCAGTCAAAGTTTATACTTTCATATGGTATGATACATGTTATTTATTATAGCTCCAACTTGAATGCAAAGACCATTAGAGTTCTAACTCATGTCATTCCACATTCTAATTCATTACCAGCTGTTTGGTTCTAATTTTAAACCCAACTTTCTGAGTTTAAACAGAGAAAATGGACTAATCTTTGTTTGGTAGATTTCATTCAGACTTTGTTTTCAATTTTTTTTAAAAAAAAATCAAAGTTATAACTTTGTTTTGGGAAATGTGAGCAAAGTTGTTATCAAAGTATTATTTCTCACACTAGAAGGGGGTGCCACACCCCCTCCTAAATCCCCTCCCCCAACTCTCTCTCTCTCTCTTTCTCTTGCAAAATTTCTCACGAGCTCCCCTCACAAAAATTCAAACCCTAACTCCAGCGCCGGACGAAGACGACGAAGACAAAGACAAAGCCGAGCGTGAGACGAAGACGAAAACCATAACCCTAACTCTAGTCTCATGCTCGGCTCTTTCCGTCTCGCGCTATGCCGCCTCGCGCTCCTCCCGCCTCGAGCTCGGCCGCCTCTGTAATGACCCGCTCCGTCCTAGCGGAACGCCGATTCAAACGGCAAGTGCAACGACTCAAACGAGCCGTCGACCCGAAGAGTTGGCATCGACCTGATGAAGAATCGATGCAAGACTTACATTGGCCCATCGAAGCTGAATCCATACTTAGACTTTCAAAGGCGCGCTCGGTGTATCGCTCGGCCGATGCGAACATCGCTAAGGTGGGTGGCTCCGATGTGTTTGCCATTGATTATAAAAGAACAGAACAGTTTTACGGGAGGACTGGACTTTTACTTCACAATACAAACTCGCTCGTACTAAATTTCACGACCCGCACCCTAGAGTAATTGCACGAGACGTGGGTACGTCTAGCCTACGCCGCAGTGTCGGCGGTAGAACGCTGTCCTAGGTCTCATGCATCTAACAGTATAAGGCTAAACAGTTTATACTCCCCGAATGGGGGTGACATAGCAGAATGTAAACTCAATCACATCTAAAGTAGAGCATAATGGAAGATAGATAAAACACGAAATCCAAAAGAGATACAGTAGATAGAAGTCTAAGTGTCTAAGATACACAAACCCAGAAATACATCTCAAAGCTCAAATACAGTAATCCATAAATACAACTCAAGACAACTAAAAATAAGCTATAAGTAAAACCCTAGCTATCTATACAACCTCTACTGTGTCTCCTCTAGGCTAGCAGACAACCTCCAGGCTATCTGTAAAATTTATCAACAGGTCCAGTCAGGACAGGAACGAGCACAATACATCTCAACAGTTCATAGCAGGTTAGAAAATATGATCATGCAGTAAAGTAAGATACAGGTACTGAAAGAAATACAGTATGTAAACAGAGAGAGAGAACTGTAATAGAAATATCTACTATACAATAGAGAACTAACAGTAGCTAGTGAGTCAGAGTACAATATAGACATGTAAATGGCTAGGAGATTCTGATGCTACACTATGGAAAGATTCTGATGCTACACTACTTAAATAATATTCACATGTCTACTTCTACTCCCCCGTACCCCCAATCAATACACAAGGATCCAGCAAGATTATGTTATGATTCCATGCAATGGCCCACAAGGGGTGATACATAGATGCCCATAAATGGGTGATTCTAGGAATGCCCATAAATGGGAGATTCAAGAAGACTCTGTGATTATGAGAGTACATGTCACAAGTGATCAATGAACCAAGAAGCATAGTGATACACAATGTAAGTAAAATGCACAGAACATGTAATATCCGATGCTCCTGAAGGATAACATCTCAAGAAGGGATCCATAGAGTACCAATCCGTGTGACCAACGTGACAGTATCAAGTAAAATAATTTAAAGCAGGAAAATAATTCTAAGCAGGATATGAAATGATCAGAGAATGTACTCGCCTGATAACCTGAACAGCTGATAGGTATAGGGGTCCAACTGAAGCCACAGAGTCCTATTTAAAGCAACACAGGTTACAAGGTGTTTAAGTTGTAATAAATGAATCTCTACAAGCAATCTATATTATCCTAGGTTCTTCTAAGTCAAATCAACTCTAGGTCAACTCCGGTCAACAATCTAGTCAAACTAGGTCAAGTGTTGACTTACAGTTGACTTTGGTCAACTGGTCAACTCTGGTCAAACAGGGTCAATTCTAGTCTAATTATTAAATATATAAAGTGTACTTCGTTATTCGTACGTCGAAACTTACGACACGCAAATCGAGATAAGATAATTAACGGTAAAGTTAATAATCTTATTATAGTGATCCACGTGTCCATCTTGCCAATTTCAGCGATGTGAGATCACTGGAATTGACTGATCTCAGTTCCGTTGTACTAATCCCGAAATACGAATATTATAAGAATTAATTATTAATTATTTATAAAAAGGTTAAACTCAGAGAAATTATCAACAAACATTGTCGGACGATGAAATAAACATCGCCAACGTGTCCAGAATGGTCAAATTAGCTACGATAGCCTATCCATCGGTCCAATTTAGACACAAGGACAAAAAGGTAATTTCGGGTCAAAACGGTATCCGTGTCGGAGCCGTTTTGCACCGAAAAACGTGCAAGAAAACAAGTCTACAAAACATAATAAATTATATGTTCATGAAACCAGAATGGCGATACGAACCCAACGGTATATCCAGAATTGGGTTCCGTTGACCCGATCTCAATTTGGTCCGTTGACCAGAACTTGGAATTCCAGTTTGCACGAAAATGCGTGCCGGAGCCAATGTTCTCCAAACTCGGCAAACTATATGTCAACGAGTCCAGAATGACGATACGAACTCAATGGTATATCCGGAATTGGATTCCGATGAGCCAATCTCAAAATGATCCGTTGACCCGGATATTGGTATCCGACTTGCACCGAAATGCGTATCGGATCCAATGTCCACCAAAACCTAACAAATTATATGTCAACAAGTCCAGAATGACGATACGAACTCAACGGTATATCCAAATTTGGATTCCGATGAGCCGGCATCAAAAAGTCCAGTTAACCCATATTGTAGGACCTACTTTGCATCGAAATACGTGCCTGGGCCCATGTCCTCCAAATCTAACAAATTATATATAAAAATATGCCAGAACGATGCCACGAGTCTACTGGTGGTGTCAGAAATGAAATCTGGAGTCCCGTGTTCAAAAATGGAATTTTATAAGTTAGAAATTACGAATTCGGACGGCCAACTTTGGCGTCGAATTCAACCAATCAAACAAGCTCACAATGAAACAAAACTGGAGGAGTAGCAAGAGGGTTATACCAGCTTCACACCGGAACTGGTAGCACGCCAAATAGAGCTACGGTGGAGGAGGTACAAGCTGACGAAGTTGACTCCGCAAAACTGTCCAAAATTTATACAATTAAAAAGGTCAAATTGGTGGCCGGTTTTGATGTATCAAACGATAAAATTAACGGACAAAAATTGACAGGAGTGAAGGTGGATATACCGATATTGTGACGGAGCAAAGAAATTGCCGATCCAACGGTCGAATTTCTTAAAAATCGTGCACGAAGTTGCTGCGACGGGGTGCCAAAACGGACTTGATTTCGCGCGCGTCAAGGCGGGAATTCGTGCGAAATGCACGAATCGTCTATACATCGCACTGGAGAAGGAGATGGCAGATCCGGAGGGGTCGTCGGAGGGGCACCCAGCCTAGGGGGGCCCGGCTACGGCGGATGTGGCGGCGGCGGCGGCACCTGCACCGTCGGCCAGGGTGGTACGCGGCCGTTTGCACCGCTGTTGTGCAAGCGCTGGCTGCTACTGCTGGGGTATTGCGCGGCGGCACGGCCATGCACGGCGAGGGCAGTGGTGGTGCGGCACGGGTACGACGAGGGTGGTGGCGTCGGATGATGGAGGTGGCGGTGGATTGAGGTTGATGGTGTTGGTTGTTGGAGAGCTCGGTTTGATGTGGTGGAGGAGAGGGCTGCTCGGCCTGCTGGTGGTGGTGGCCGACGGCCGAGCTTGGCCAGGAGGAGGGGAGGTCGGGCTCGGCCAGGAAGAATGAGCTACTGTGTGGGAGTTTGATGGTGTGTGGAGTTGTAAGGAAAAGTAAAGGAAGAGAATATTAAATGAGAGAGTGAAAGAGTTATGTGTGTGGGAAATTAATGAGAGAGAGGAAAAAGTCATTCCTCAATGTTAGGGTCGGTTGTAGCTACTAGTGTGGGAATTAAAGGGAGTTGGAGGGAAATTGATGGTGAGGATTTATTTGGAGAATCCAAAGGCTAGGATGAATATGTAGGAAAATAGGTTATTCCTATGGGGATTTTAAAAACAGAATTTCTATCAAATATTAAAATAGGTAGAAAGAGTATTAATATTATTTTTGGGCAAAGAAAAATGGGGTGTCATGAGAGAGGGTAATATAAAGTTGGGCTGGACTTGGCGGAGCCGGATTGGGTCAAAATCAGTCATTACGCAATAATCGAATTAAAAAATAGGTGTTGATGATCATGGGTAAATAAGTAGCACGTGGGGATTCTAATAAATGGGACACAAGTGTCGTGCGAATAGTAGGCTCAATGTGGGCCTTGTCCATATTTGGGGCAGACAGGTTTTGGTCGACAGGGTACCTACAATTCAAGTCAGAAAATAAATGTGACACCGTGGGGTGAAATAAAATCGGGTCACTTATCAGAAAAGTTGTGTGAAGCAAATAGAGCACAAAATTGTGTGTCTGAGTGGGACACGAAGGTCATGGGTAAAGAGCGTCTCGAGTAGATCATGCATGATGAGTTGGTTTCAAGAAAATGACTGGTCTGGTGCTCCTAAATTAAAAGTTACGGTAACGTGCTAATAATAATCAAGGAAAAGAGTGAGAAAATTAATTAATAATCAAATGGTCTAAATCGACTCGAAGTTGTGCGAAGCAGAAAGAGTACAAGGAAACAAGTTTGAGTGGGATAATATATACCAAAATGAAGGTAATTCCGTCCACTACAAAACTCGTGAAGAAGATTTTAAGAGTTGAACATCCCTGACACTCCAAATATCAAAGGCACGAAAAAGTACATTTAAAGATAATAAACAGATAAATTAATTGAAACTAAATCAATCAGAAAAATAAAAAAAATTAACTCGAAATTCAGGGTGCTCACACAAAGAAAGCCTAGGAATAAAACTTAGGTACAACAATCTAAGTACGATTGTTTATTTTTGACTCTGGGGGGTGACGGTAGAGGCTCGGGAAAGCGATGGCAGCTCTGCCTTACTCCTTGGACGATCGGACGTAGTCTTGGCTCTGATGAAGAAATGCTCTCGGAATGTGTGGGAAGACTCTTCTGTACGTGCCTTTGTCTTTTTGTGTGTAGACCGGGGCTTTACAAGGGAATGGCACCTTGCTATTTATAGGAGTGGGGTGTGATCATTAGGGTTTACAATGATTGCCCGTTGAAAAGTTGACGATTTGGGGATTAATTACCATTTTCCTTGATCCTGTTTCGTTGGCAATTAATCTGGGCCGTTAATCTTGACCACAACAAATCTGGGCAGTTAATGTTGATTGCGCCAAATCCGTATGGGCAATTAATGTTGATTGCCGCGAATCTTTGTGATTTGTTATGACAAGCTCGGATCTCCTGCCACGTGTTCAATCTGCTTGATTGCAATAAATCTGATTTGATCCGGGTAATTATGATGATTGCATTAAATCAGGTTGTTGGGATTTGTTGATAGTAACACATCTGAGTGGATAAATCTTGATTGATTTGGTGCCACGTGTCCAACCATCATTATACTGCGAGCCGTAGGGACGCGGGAGGAACTGATCTTCTACCACGTGTCCTAACCACGAGCCACAGGGACAGGGTGTCTTGACAAAGCCGCATGAGGGTGGCTTCTCAGGATTTAAACCGCATAAAGGTAGCAGCCGCATAGGTGTGGCCTCCGACATCTGAGCTGCATGAGCATGGTTTTCAACTGAACCGTATAAGGCTGGCCATGTGTCAAGGCTGCATGGACGTGGCCTCTCAGCATTTGAGCTACATAGAGATGGTCCCCGTGATCCGAGCCGCATGAGAGTAATGGCCGCATGGGGGTGGCCTCCAACTGAACCGCATAATGATGGCCACGTGTTCAGAGCCGTATGGAAGACCTTGAAGTGATTCGCATGAAGAGCTTTGGAATTTTGGTGGATCGTGCCAGCTATAGAGATTTTATTTATTTTCCTAGGAGTACGCCATTATGTTAGAGTCATCATTGCAGTTTTATGTCAGAGCTGTCAATTCTCTTTTATATCAAAGCTGCCTTGTTCCGTTAGAGTATTAAATGAGGCCATTGCTTGATGGCCAGCTGTAAAGGCGAACCGCATAGGGCCACGTGGCTTTTACCCGAGCCGCATGGAGCTATTGGGGATTTCTGAGCCGCATGAGGCTCCGAAATACTTTTGAGCCGCATGAAGCTCTAAAGGACTCTTGAGCCGCATGAAGCTTTAAGAGATTCTTTGAAAGGCATGCGACTCCCTCTGTTTTGGGCCGCATGGACTTTCCTGTTGATTTTGGGCCACATAAGGCCCCCTGCTGCTTTTGGGCCGTATGAAGCTTTCTGAGCCACATGAAGCATTCTGGATTTTGAGCCGCATAAAATCCTCATGGGTCGCATGGAGCTTTCTGGGTTTTCAGCCGAATGAGACTCCCCTTCTTTCCTTGCGCTTGTGAAGGATCACATCTCGCAAGTCAAGGACATCTCGATCAACCTTTGCACTCGCTTTGTGGACTCGGGTATCCCGAGCACACGAGTGCATAGGTATCCTGTTTGCTCCCCGATACGGGACTAGTAAAAGTACTTGCCCTTGATCATTGTTAGGAGACTATTGAGAACCACCCTGTCCGTTTGCTGCCGGGGGCTGGACACGTGTGGTTCTGTACAACTCTCCATTAGAGGCCCGTTTAGCGGGACGCTCTGATGGTCAGAGGTTGGGACAGCTGACTGAGCTCGACGAGCCCGCGCTGCCCTAGACTTCTTCGACTTAGCACCTGAAGGTGCGTAGTAGGAAGAGTTCAAGTTGGAAGGAAGGAAGAGAAGTTGGTGCCCTTTTCAAAGGAGAAAAAGGGGGCTGTATTTATAGAATGGAGTGATCCCTTTCTTCTTCTCCTTTCCGATGTGGGACTAAAAGCAATATTTTTCATGCTTCTACAAGACCCTCTTCAAAGTTTCCAAATTGCAAATTTGAAATACTTTGAATAAGAAGCATGGAAAGTAGAGTTGTTTAGATGTGGCAATCCCATCAGAGGTAGCATGGACGTGATAGGTTTGGGTACTTCTGTTGGGGATTTTATGTAGACTTATCATCCTTGGTGTACCTTGGTTTTAGGTACGGATAATAAGTTAAGAGAGGAAACCATCATATTTACTCAGAGGTGGTGAGAATATGGTAAATATAGGGTTGATGGTAATGAGGATGTAGTGGGAGTGGACTCAATTGAGGATACATAGAACAACTTAGAGGTCGTATGGACATGGAAGTTCTACGTAACGGGTAATAAATGCCACGGAACAACTGGGTTCCAGAAACATATGATTGTGAAAAAAAAGGGATGCATGTACTAGAGGACCTAATACAACATTTGTGGTCAACAGTGGACATTTGTGGACATATTATCTTTTTTGTGTACTGGCGGTAAGTTCCCAGGATTTTACCGACGTGTAGCGACTTTCAACACGTCGCTAATACACCGACGAAACAACGGTAGACTTCGGTAATATCCAAGTATATACCGACGTAATCATACGTCGGTGAACGTCGGTATTTGCGACGTTCGGCGACGTTTTAAAGATCAGCGACTTACGTTTCTGCGACAAGTCCAAAACGTTGGTAATTGCGTCGATAAATATTTTTAGTGACGTAATTTGTCGTTTTAACGACGTCTTTAGGCGTCGCTAAAATGACTTATTCTGGTAGTGGAATAATAAGTTGAGAAAGGGAACCATCATATTTACTCAGAGGTAATGAGGACGTGGTAAATATGGGTCTAAAGTATAGCCTTCCTACTCAGAGGTAATGAGGACGTGGTAGGAGTGAACTCGAATGAGGATACATAGAACAACTCAGAGGTAATATGGACGTGGAAGTTCTATGTAACGGGAAATGAATGCCACGGAACAACTGGGTTCCAGAAGCATATGATTGTGAAGACGGGGTGCATGTACTAGAGGACCTAATACAACATTTATGGTCAACAGAGGACATTTTTGGACCAATTATCCTTGGCATACCTTGGTTTTAGGTACGGATAATAAGTTTGATAGGGATACCTAGAATAACTCCGCGGTAAGGCAGATATGGAGGTTCTTGGTATCGGGCAAAAGAATGCCATGGAACAGCTGGGTTCCAGAGGCATGAGATTTGTGAGAAAAGAGGTACATGTACTAGAAAACCTAGTACAACTTTTGTGGTCAACTGCGGACAATTTTGGTCAATTGTGGACATTTCTGGTCAACTGTGGACATTTCTGGTCAGCAAAGGACATTTGTGGTCAACAGAGGACGTTTGTGGGCCTATTATCCTTGGCATACTCCGGTCTTGGGTACGGATAATAAGTCGAGAGAAAACCAACATACTTACTCAGAGGTAATGAGGACGTGGTAAATATGAGGGTTTATTCAATGGAGCCTTCCCACTCAGAGGTAATGAGGACATGGCAGGAGTGGGCTCCATGAAGGGTACATAGAACAACTTAGAGGTAATGAGGACGTGGAAGTTCTATGTGAGGGGCGGTTTGTTTTTAATGGAAGTGAAAACAACTCAGAGGTAACATCGACGTGGTTATTTCGGGAAATTTGTGGATCTGTTACCCTTTTTATGTACTGAAAGTATGGGTATTAGATCATGAGGGGGGAGCTCTTTTAGGAGAAAAGTTCAGAGGTATGATCATACATTACTTACTACCTAAAAGATGTGATATAGATTCATCTGTAGTGACCAGAGTGTAAGTTCAGCGGTACCTGCAGGTACTGTCACGACCCGCACCCACTGTGAGGGTATGAGTACGTAACAGCGCCCAGCCTACACCGTAGTGTCGGCGGTAGAATGCTGTCCTAGGTCAATCATTTAACAATATATAAGGTACCTGTACAGTATATACACTCCGAATGGAGGTGACATAGCAATAGAGTCTCAATCACATCTAAGGTGGAATACGATAAAGATAGATAGATATGAATAGAAGAAAATCCACAGAGGTACAATCCAGATAAAGACTAAGTGTCTATGATAACATCTCTACCAACATCCAAATGAAACAACTCCCAATATATATACAATAATGTATCCATGAGAAAGACAAGTAAGAGAATAAGCTATCTATACTAAACATGGGTATCATCCTCAGCAGCTGCCTGAACCTCCCAAGGGGTCCAGGTCGCGAGTGTCATCTAGGCAAGCTCCAAAGTAAGGGGTGTCGGGTTCCTCATCATCCTCTGTAAAATTTTCAACAGGTCCAGTCAGGATAGGAGCGAGCACAATACATTTCAACAGATCATAGCAGGTTATAAAATATAAACATGCAGTAGAGTAAGATACAGGAAACTGAAAGGAAGCACATGATGTAAAAGAAGAGAAATGTATGTAAATAGCTACTGTATATAGAGAACTAACAGTGGCTAGTGATGTAGAGTACAAGATAGCACATGTGAACAGGACAGATTAGTACATAATCTACACTAAGGAGTTTCACATGATCTACACTACTATAGAATTTATTCACATGACTATTTGTACTCCCCCTTTTCCCCAATCAATACACAAGGATCTAAGCAGGTTATGTTATTATACATGATATCACATGAAGGCCCATGAAAGGGTGCATATGATAGTATACATGAGGGCTCCGTGAACATGAGAGTACATGATTCACAAGAGTGTACATATATGGTGAAAGCACAGGAGTACATGATGAAAGTGAAACGCATATGACACAATGTACCCGATGCTTCCGAGGGGGATAACATCGCATGAAGAGATTCATATAATACTAATCCGTGATAATGTCGTAACAGCATCAAGTAAAGTAATCTAAAGCAGGAATATAATTCTAACAAGTTATGAAATGATCAAAGAATGTACTCGCCTGGTATCTGAATGTCTGAAGTAAATGTACTGTTCAAGATGAGGTACCTAACCCCTAGTTAGAGCAACACAAGTCAAGATATACACAGGGAATGATAAATGTAATCTATTATGCATCTATATGCTGTCTAGGTCAAACTAGACCAAAGTCAACTCTCGGTCAACTCTAGTCAACTAGACTAGTCAAACTAGGTCAACTAGGTCAAGCTGAGTCATACTAGGTCATACTGGTTCATACTAGGTCATACTAGTTCATACTAGGTAATACCAAGTCACTGGGAGTCAATCCAAGTCAAACTAGGTCAAACGGGGTCAAAGGTTGACTCACAGTTGACTTTTGGTCAACTGGTCAACCCTGGTCAACTTTGGTCAACTCTAGGTCAACCCTAGGTCAAACTAGTCTAATGTTGACCAACTGTTGACTTTCAGTCAACTGGTCAACTCTGGTTTGGTTTCGGTCAAATCTAGTCGCTTAAAGGCTAAGTTTGACTCTCAGTTGACTTTTGTTGACTTTTGGTCAAAATGGTCAACCGAAGTCAAAACTAGTCTAGGAGCACTATATTTGATCATTACCAACCAAGGGAACCAAGTTCTAACCATGTCTTAGACTCTAAACTCAAATACCTTAGTTCTAGGTAAAACATATATTACCTTACCAAGGTAAATCCCAATACCTTGCCCAATACAAAGGAAATCTCGCTAATATCCAAGTTACTAGCCTAGACTCCTTAGGGTAGCTAGATACTATCCTATCTAAGGTTTACCTACCAATAAATATAGGTATCCTAGGTATCTAGCCTATGATAGAATACATGTTGGTTTACCATACCCCTTTACCTTACCAATATCATATACTATCCTCACATCACTCTAGCACTCACCCACACAACTCACTCACACACAACACTCATGATACCACACTCATATAGGTTTTTCTCTAGGTTTACACATAGGCTAACCTATAGGTTATTAGCTATACTCATTTAGGCTCTCACACACACACACACAAACTCATAATCACACTCACACATAGCCTAATAAGTGGACTGATTTATGGGTGTATCAAAGGGGATTAGATGGGCTAATATTGGACTGATATTGAGGGCTAATAAGGGATTTTATGACAGGTTATGGGGAGCCATTGGGTTTGTGTTTAGGGGCTGAATTGTGGCTATGTTATGGCAGCATATAGGACTGAACTAGGACAGCCATATAGGTGCCAACTAATGGCCTGTCAAGTGGTCTAGAGGGGGCTGATTTGGTACTATGTTGGGACAGTAAGGAGTGGGTTTAGGGACTGAAATTCAGAGGGTTAAGTGACAGGTTTAGGACAGCTACTAGGCTTGAGTTGAGAGGGCGGTCAATGGAGAAATATGGACAGCTATGTGTGGGTTAACATAGACTGATTAGGACAGTTATATGGCAGCATATAGAGGCTATTTTAGGGACAACAATAAGGGCAGCAATGGGGGATAATTGTGGTAGCAATGGAGTGGATTTATAGGTGTTGGGGACAGCCACATATAGGACATCAAAGGGCTAAAATGGACAGCCATCTAGGACTTGTTAAAGGGGCATGAATAGGCATGTTATGGGGCTGTGTATGGGCATGTTTGGGACTAAAATTTGGGGGCTGATTTCAGGGGTAAATGGACTGTTAACAAGGGGTTTGGGGACAGCCATTAGAGTGCTAAAATGGACTCCCAACATGGTAGTTAAGGACTGCTACTAGGACAAGAATATGGGTTGTTGGGGACAGCCACATTTTGGCTTGTTTAGAATTGTTCAGAGGGTATTAAATGGAACTAAAATATATAGTGGTTATGGGGCATACCAAGGCTAATTAGGACAGCTAATAGGCTGTTTAGGGAGGCTGTTATGTGGTGCATACATGGGCTGTAAATGGACAGCAAAGGGCTTGTGTAGGACTATTTTTGGGACAGTAAAGGAGTGGTTTGTGGACAGCATATGGGGCTAACCTGGGACATACATGGACTGTTTTGGTGGTGTAAAGGACAGGTTTTGGGGTTGCATATATGGCTGAAAACTGGACTGCATATGGCAGCCAACAAGGCTTGCTAAGGTCTGAATCATAGGCAATGATAGGACTGATTCATGGACAGCCAAAGGCTTGAAAATGGCTGAATGTTGGAGCATGAATGGGATAGTTTTTGGACAGGAATGACAGCCAATAAGTGGACTGAATAGACTGTTTTGTGGACAGCTGAAGGGCTGATTTTGGATGATATTTAGGACAGCCATGGTGATGGTTTTGAGGACAACAATATACTGCTGTCCTGCTGCTGTTAGCAGTAGGGTATGGGTGTTCCCCCCTTTGAACTCCTCTCTCTATACCACAATCTCTCTAACCCATACACTCAAACACCACTCATACACTCTCCAACACACAAATAATTCCTACTCCTTGGCCGAAATCCTCATGCCCCCAAACCAAACACAAAATCACACATACCATATTATATACCATAGTATATATACATATATATGTATATGAGCCATAATATATATATACATATATATATATATATACAGAGAGAGAGAGAGAGAGAAAGAGAGAGAGAGAATGATATATATACAACCATATATATACATATATAGATTTAATAATATTATACAATATGATACTTAGGAAAACATATCTCTACACACCTAGAAATCTGAGAATAAATATTAAAACATCATTAAATCAATATCTAATAAATCTACATGTGTCCAAATAGGGGTTTTCCTACTAGGACACGATCCTACACATAGGACATACCTAAAAGTCTCTAAATGGACACGAAATGGACACAAATGGAGACACAACCATGGGGGTCATTCCTATGGGTCAAAATCAACCTAAATGCATGAGAAAAATGAAAAGGAGAAGGGGTTTATACCTCCCGGTAGATCGAATCGAAGATAAGCCTTCCCGATGCGACACCGACACGTAGGAACCCCGAATGGACACGAACGAGCTCGACTCCTCTCAAACTTGGGTAGCTTCTTCCTTGGCTTGAGTAGAGAAGAAAAGAAGAAGGTTGGGTGGAAGAATGAAGAGATTTGGTGGAGAAATCAATAGGAACTCTCTCTAGAAATTTGGGAAAGAACTAGAGAGAGGAAAATGAAGTGGAAAAAAAATAACATGAGTCTCTCTCCACTCCCTTGTTAGGGCCGGCCAAGTATGGGCTATTTTCTCCCTATTTATAATGTCTAAAATACCCCCACTAGCCTATTTAATTAAATATTAGGAAAGGGTTTAAGTCGGGGGCTAGTTTAGTCATTTAAAGTCCCAAATCTAATTAAACCTACCATAAAATAATTAGTCTAACCACTAACTAAAATAAATGTCATGTGGGCCATGGCTAACTAGTGTGTGGGCACACTAGAGTCAAACTACCCCGGGTCCCCGTTTCAAGTCGGATTGAACTGAAATTCGAACCCGACTCAATTAACCCCAAAATAACATTATAAATAAATAAATAATTTCAAAAATATTTTAAAAAGAAAAATGACAAAAATACCCCTATACTAGAAATGATAAATGAAATACTCTAATCACATGGCTAGGCTCTAGGTCACTTATCTCTAGGGTTACACTAGCAAAACACCAAATCACAAGTCATGATTTTAAATAGTTTAAAAATGATTAAAAATCACCAAAAATCATAATACGAAATAAATATCAATAAATAATAATTATAATTATAAAATTTTAAAATTACCCTCATCTGGAAAACTGGGTGTTACAGGTACATAACTCAACAATTTGGAATCAGAATATAAATTCAGCGGTACCAGGGGGTACATAACTCAACAATCCATGATATTTGGAGGTAGAATGTAAGTTCAGCGGTACCAGGAGATACATAACTCAACAATCTAGGATATTTGGAGTCAGAATGTGGGTTCAGCGATACCAGAGGGCACATAACTCAACAATCTGGGATATTTGGAGTCAGAATGTGAGTTCAGCGGTACTAGAGGGTACGTAACTCGTCATTCTGGGAAATTTGGAGGATGTCATTTCAGACATAATACTTCTTTAGGAACTTGTCATTGATGGACAACATGAGCAAGTCTCCATTTTGTTTTGCGATGCGGTAAGCCCCATTGGAGAATACAGCATCGATGATGAACGGGCCTTCCCACTTTGGCTGGAACTTGCTGGCGATTTTGTGAGTCATAACCATCGACCTCCGAACTGCCAGAACGAGATCGCCTACTTGGAATATTCTAATTTTAACCTTCTTGTTGAAGGCTCCAGGGATACACGCTTGGTACAGCTCGATTCGTTGTTGAGCTAACAGGCGCTTCTCATCTAGGGCCTCCAACTCTTGTATTCGGCGATAGTGATTATCATCTGTCGTCAGTCGATAGGTGAGAGCGACACAGAGTGAGGGGATTTGAGTCTCCAATAGGAGAACTGCCTCACTCCCATATACCAGAGAGAATGGTGTGTTCCCGGTGGCAGTCCGTACTGTAGTACGGTACGCCCATAAGCATTCGCCGAGCTTTTCATTCCTGTCGTGTTTGTTTGATGACACGAACTTCTTGAGAAGCTTGATGATTATTTTGTTGAACGCTTCAGCCAGACCATTCGCTGCCGAATTGTACGGTGTTGAAGAAACATTCTGGATTCGGTATTTGTCACAAAATCGATAGAAGGCGTGGCTTGCGAACTGCGGACCATTGTCGTGGATGATCCTTCGGGACAGTCCATAGCGGTAGATAACGTGATGCTTGAGGAAGCTGATCATGTTTGAAGTCTTCACTTCTGCCAGCGGAATAGCCTCCGCTCATTTAGAGAAATAATCTGTGATTGCGAGTATGAAGCGATGTCCTCGGAACGAAGGCGGAGTGATTGGACAAATGATGTCCATTCCCTATGCTTCGAATGGATAGGATGCCACCGTCGGATGTAGAAACTCGGATGGCTGGTGGATGAAATATGTATGGACTTGGCAAGCTTTGTACTTTCTTGCATAGTCTATCGCATCGGCAACCATCGTGGGCCAGTAATAGCCCATTCGGCGAAGACAATCCTATAGTTTCGGGCCAGGCTGATGGGCCCTACAGATGCCATCATGAGCTTCACGCACGGCTTCTTTGGCTTCTGTATTTGACAGACATCGAAGCAGTAATCCATGGTATGATCGTCGATATAGCATTTTTGTCTCCGTATCATAGAAGAATCTGAGGGAACGCCTTCTGATAGAAGTAGCTTCCTTCGAATTTTCTGGCAAGATGTCGTAGACAACGAAGTCGATGAAAGGTTATCTTCAGTCTAGTGCTTCGTCGACAGTCAGAGCGGAGTAACTCTCAACACATTGAACATTGTCCTTGGGATAGACCAATTCACGGCCTATTATGTCAACCAAGTGGTGAGTATGATTCGAAACTGCTAAGAACGTGGCAAGGCCTGCTAGGGCATCGGCTTCAATGTTCTGGAGCCTGGGAACTTGTTCTATGAAGAACCCCTCCAAGGATGAGATGATATCAATCGCTATTTGGTGATAGGGGATCATGTCTTCATGACGCACTTCGTATGAGTCCCTGATCTGGTTAACGATTAGCTATGAATTGCCGTATGCTTCAAGGTACTCTACCCCCAGCTCCTTCGCAAGTCGGAGGCCAATGACCAAAGCATTGTACTCGACCATATTGTTTGAGCAGGGCTCCGTAAGGGAATAAGCCCGATTGATCACCAGCCCGGAGGGAGAAATCAGCACCACTCCGACTCCAGCGACGATGTTACCCTTGGGCCCAGTTCTAGAAGCGCCGTCGAAGAACATTCACCATACAGTATCGTGAGAGGCCACATTTGAATTGGCGACCTCATCTGAAATCTTTTCGTCTATTCTGGTTGACTCCGAACCTGGATGAGCTGCTAAAAAGTCTGCTAGAGCTTGACCTTTAACAGCCTTCTGCGGGACGAAGATCATGTGGTAGGGGGACAGTAATATCGCCCAGGTAGCGAGGCGAAAGCTGAGTGCACCTGGCTTAGTCATGAGGACCCTGAGGGGGTTGACTCTTGATATGACATAAATGGTTTGTCCCGTGACGTAGTGTCGCATCTTCTGAATGGCGAAAACCAGAGGAAGGCACACTTTCTCCACGGCAGTGTATCGATGTTCCGTTCCCATCATCATTCGGCTGAGGCAATATATAGATTGCTCATGGCCTGCATCGTTGTTTTGTGCTAGTAAAGCACCGAAAGAATGTTCCATTGCTCGCACATAGAGCAGGAATAGTTTTCCAACAGCCGGGGCCACCATGACTGGAGGGTTCGACAGATATTCTTTAATGTTGTCAAAGGCATGCTGGCATTCTTCATCCTATACAAATGAAATGCCCTTCTTTATGAGGTGGGTGAATGGCTGACATCGTCCGGAGAGGTTAGAGATAAACCTCCTAATGTAGGCCAGCCTCCCTTGAAGACCTCGGAGTTCACGGAGATTTCTTGGGGGACCCATCTCCATGATTGCCTTCGTCTTTTCGGGGTCTATGTGGATACCTTGGAAAGTAATGATGAAACCCAAGAACTTCCAGCTGGATACGCCCAAAAAGGATTTTATAGGATTCATCTTCAAATTGTGCGCTCGCATCAGGTCGAACACTGTCCTCAGATCATACAAATGATCTTCTTTAGAGCGGCTCTTGACGGCAATGTCGTCAACGTAGCATTCCATTGTCTAGTGCAGGTAGTCTCTAAAGATGATGCTCATAATTCTTTGATAGGTGGTGCCAGCATTCTTTAAACCGAAAGGCATAACTGTGTAGCAATATGTGCCAATTGGTGTTCGGAATGATGTATGCTTTTCGTCATCAGGAAACATCTTGATTTGGTTATACCCTGAGAAACCATCCATGAATGACATACGCTCAAATCCGTAGGTATTGTTAAACATGATATCTGTGATAGGGAGGGAGAACTCATCCTTAGGATACGCCTCATTCAAATTGCAAAAGTCGATGCAGATTCGAATCTTTCCATTCTTCTTGAGGACTGGTACTATGTTGGCGACCCAGTCTTGATGTTGTTCATCACGGATGAAGCCGCTGGCTATCAGTTTGTTGACCTCAGCTTCAATGGCATTCATGATGTTGGGGTGGAACCTTCGTTGCTGTTGCTTGACTGGTTTTACGTTCGGACGGATGTTGAGTTTGTGAAGTACAACCTCGGGGTTCAGTCATGGCATGTCTTTGTAGCTCCAGACGAACACGTCGATGTATTCTCTGACGAGTTGCAGTAGCGATTCCCGCTCATCGTCTGTCAGATTCTTACTGACGAAGATAGGCTTTGGAGAAGAGTCATCATCGAGATCGACTTGCATAACCTCATCTTCGGTGGGAGGCTCTCTTTGTTCGAACCACTTCTTCTATTGCACATCTAGTAGTTGTGTCCACGGCTCTAACTCAAGAAGTTCAGAAATGTCTTCATCTTCTTCGTAGGCATCAACCAATGCCATATTGACGGACAATACTTGCCTGAGCATGTCTCCAATGCTGACATCCGAATCGGAAGTGGGTGATCCGATTCAGTGTGAATGCCAGTCGCATTCCTCGTCTGAGCTTTCAGGGGTCATCGTGGGTGTAACATAACCTAGCCCACATCTGGTCTTGTTGTAGTAATCCCGTGGTTTCCCAGTTGGGACAGACAATTGTAAGGATAATCTCCGTCCAGTGCCGTAGTTCAAGCCTGGCATAGTTTCCAGATTATACCCCTATTTTTGCATGAGGTACTTGGATTAGGAACTATACAGATAAAAGGGGCAGTCTCCCGATGTCGGGTTCGAGATCAATTTCTTCTACCCTAAAGGGTTGTGGATCATTCTTCCGGCCGAAGATGATTGGATGATCCTCTCCCTCGATTATGCGGTAAGCGTCTTCCACTGGAGTAAGTTGGTTTGCGGTGTAGACATTTGTTACCTGTGTGTGCAGGTGGGTGCCTATACCGTGTTCCATAGCATATATTATACAAAGCTTATTAAGCTCGAGATAATTCAAAGATAGCCCTTTATTGATGAAGTAAAGTATCTTTTCAGTGGGATTCCATCATCTGCGGATGGAACATCGTTGTGAGCAGCTACTTACTTGGCCAGTTCTGACTCTTCTTCAGCTACCCCCTGTGTAAATGAAGACTGAGAGGATGACTTAGGTAGCTTAATCATCAGGGGCTCCATGGATGGAGCAGAACATGGAGTTGTTGGCGTACTAGCCACCCCCAGTTTGGTGCTCGGTGTTGGGCGGGGAGTTGTTGGCTGGCTAGCAGTCCCTGGCTTAGCGCTCGGCTGTCGATTCATTCTGGGAAGACGAATCGTCATCGTCTTGACATAGGGATTGAGCTCCTCTATTTGTTGCTGACTAGCTCTAGGCATCCTGATTATCAGTGGCTCTGTCACAGGTCTTGGCGCTTAGCCAGACCTTGGCAGTCGAATTATCATCTGCTCCTCCTATGCAGAGAGGCTGATTGCGTACGTACGCAGAGTGGCCGTAAGGGGTGCTGTTCTGTTTTGCGGGCTTGGAGATGGATTGTCAGCGGTTCTTCTGATCCAGCTGCCGCCTCAGTTTGAGCTTGAGTATCTCCTTCGGCAAGGTGCTTTTTTGACTTCTCGTACAAGCATGAATCTGAGTAGTAGGATTCGACCCCTTTAAAGGGATCGATGTCGGCAAATTCTGTCCTCACGAAGCCGTATTTGTCGACGTACTTGAAGCACTGGTGCAGTGTGGAAGGCACGATCATGTAATCGTGTATCCAAGGACGCCCCAAGAGAATATTGTAGGAAGTATCCGCATCTATTACATAAAGGTCATTTCTGACTGAAGGTCATCGATTTGGCACTTCAAGTGAATCTTCCCGATCGGATAGCTTCTGCCTGAATTAAAACTGCTGATGGCGGTGCTTGTCCGCGTCAGGCGATGCATTGGGATGCACAGATGGTGTAGTAAGCTCTTCGGGATGATGCTTATGGAAGAACCGGGATCAATATGCATCCGATCCACCTTGATGTCGCCAATGTACCCAGTATAATACAGAGGGCAATCGTGCAGGTTGGTCTTGATAAGCATATCCTGCAGAGTGAAGACGATATTGGGTATTGCGCCTGTGCAAGCACTGTCCTGGAGATCTGCAGGCGAGCTTCCACCAGTGAGATTGGACTGAGCTAGATACGCATCGGCATTTTGGAGTGCCTCGCTCAGTGCGACGCGAACATCTTTGGATAGTCTCAGGAGTTTGTATAGCGATAATTTGGCCGGTGTGTTAGCTAATTGTGCCAAGATGTCAAAGTTGTAGGGCCTCTCCAGCCCATGAGGCGTCTCTCTTCGGAGCAGCTTGTCAAAGCGAGTCTCCTTCGGCCTAGGCTTGTCGGTCGTCGAAGGCTGAGAAGGTCCTGGGGCATCAGCAGCCATCGGCTGACGATCTTCAGCCGAGTTACCCGGTGTAGGTTGGGATTGTGCACCCGACCGGGTGACGACAGCCGTAGCTTCCTCGACCTCCGCCGAGATTGTGCAGCATGATTTGACTTTTCTACTCTTCTTCTTACTAGTAGAGGGAGGTACGGACTGAGTTACTTCAGGTACCAGGTCCGAATGGACCCATATGACCACCCCTCGTGATGTGGTAAGGGGCATTAGACCAACAACATAGTCTCTGGGAGGTGGAAGGTTAGCGACCTCCATCCTGCTCTAGGGACGGACACTACTCCATCTTGAGTCTTTGTCGAAGGGAAGCTGTCGAATTATACTGACACCATGTTGGCTGCTATGGTCACCTCTTCGAAATCAATGGCTAAGGCCTTAGAATCGATGAGATGCTGGATGTATCGCTTCAGTTGGTAGCAGTCTTGTGTAGCATGATGGACATAGCGATGGTAGTGGCAGTACTTGGGGCTCTCTATTTTTGCAGGACGAGGTTCACGTCTTGGAGGAGGGAGCTGAATTTGACCTCCTTGTATGAGCATGTCCAAGATAGGCTTGACATGGTCGTCCTCGAAGGAATAGGTCATCTAAGGCCACTGCTTCTCTGTCGGCTTCGGTTCAGGCTTCGGGGCTGTGTCGGCCACCATAGCTTGTTTGTCCTTGTTGTCTCAATTGTTGGAGGGATTACCACAATTGTTGCTGTTGGTGTTAGGGCGTTTGCCCTTGTCCTCTCCTTCCGATATGTGTAATCCCAATTGGCGAGCTTTCTTCAACTTGTCTTCTGCGCTAGTGGCGCTGATAATGAAAGTCTTCCAATCCTTAAACTGACTTTCGCCCATCCAGAGGCTGATCGTGGGAAGCAGCCTCTTTTGGCAAATTTTAATTAAGAAGGAATCCGGGTTACCGGAAGGCAACTTTATCGCGGTTTGGCGAAACTGCTCGATATAGTTTCTTGTCAGCTCACTTTCTCACTGAACAACGTCCAGGAGGGTGGACATTGTCACATCTTGTCCTACTTCGTAGAACCTCTCTAGGAACATACGTTTGAAGCCAGCGAAGGAATTGATGCAGTTGTCCGGCAAGTTGCGGTACCAGTCGAAGGCGACCCCCTCCAGTGCCCCGATGAACAACCACGTAAGGATGGCGTCGTCATGAGGAAGATGGTTGGTTGTGACTTCAAAGTAGGTGATGTACCTGCTTGCAGATGTCTTCCTATCATACGGATTGATGTTGAATGGTTTATATCTTGGTGGGAAGGGCACATCTTTCCATGCAGCAGGATACGGTTGTCGTATCCTGAGGTCCTGACAGTTTTCTCGGGCGTGGAACATGGCCCGGAGCTCTTGGACCTCTCGTCTTGCCTCCCTGGCCTCGTCTGTAGCGGTGGGAGCCGATATTTCAGGAGGATTATCACCCGGGTTTGGTGCGGCTGAGTTCGAGTCTGCAATGATCGTGGGTCCCAAACTTGTTTGGCCAGGCGTCCTTCCTTGCAGAGTTGGAAGGGCCGGTTTGATCTCGTCTATGGACTTGACCAAGGCATGCAATATGGCCTCCAGAGTGTCGATGCGTTGGCGATCACTGGGACTGTCTTGGTTGCTATCCATCATGAACACCGTCCTTACATGAGAAGAGATGGAAGAAACGGTGGAGGACACGCCCTCTGAGTCATACCCCTGTACAGAGAAGTCGTCAGGGTATGTGGGAATGTTCTCCTCTGGTTCGGACTCAGAAGGAGTAGTACACCTAGCTTCAGAGCTTACCTCGTCTTGAGAGTTGTGGACGTCCTCGGGGACGTCAGGATCTGCTGCATCTGTTGGGGGAACCGTTTCCCCTGGATTATCTTTTTGGAACACCGGATTGTCATAGATGTTTGGAGGAGTGCTACCCCCGGCTCCAGCGCCTCCCAGAGATGTGGACGATGAATCTCCAAGTGTGGCAGATTTCGTCTTTGAGCGAGTACCCTGGAAAAATCCTCCCATAACAGTCGTAGACAACCGCTTATAAGAGAGTTTCTTAGTTGAGATTTTTGGGCTGGAGACGGTTTTTTCTTCCCTCTCTCACTGCCAGGGATCTTATGAGCATAATTTCAGGAGGCGACGAGAAGCGCCTCGTCTTCTGAGCTTGGGTGTTGTAGCCGTTGGAAGACAGACCGTCGATCTTCTTGTACTGTCACCCTGTTGCAGCAGCAGTTGACAATGATTTGGGTGCATTGATGTCCCTGACAGGACTCTCTGCATACCAAATCTTCGTCTATTTTCTTGTACTTATGATGAATCACGTTGTGCAAGTCACCCTTTTTGCGTGCCCGGGAGTTCTGAGCACATGAGTGTATTGGCATCCTGCCTGCTCCCTGATGTGGGGGTAGTACGAGTACTTGCCCCTGATCATTGTTGGGAGATTCTTGATAAATATCCCGTTCGTTGGCCTCCGGGAGCTGGACACGGATAGTTTTATACAACTTTCCATCGGGGGCCCATGTAATAGTCAGCGGGATGCCCTGATAGTCAGAAGATAGGACAGCTGTCTGAGCTCGACGAGCCCGCGCTGCCCAAAAATTCTTCCTTCTAGCACCTGAGAGTGCATAGTAGGAAGAGTCCACAGTGACAGCCAAATAAAAGCATCTGGGGTCAGGATCGCCTGAGAGGCAGTCGAAGACTGACCGTGAGCCGTATGGAGCAAATGGTATACGGCTGGGTTTGGTAGCCGTGTAGGCTATCTGCATGCGGCTGGTATACGTGGCCGTATGACCCTTCTGTATGCGGCTAGGAGCGGTGGCCGCATAAGCAGTCTGCATGCGGCTGGCAGTCGTGGCCGCATGAGCCTCCTACATACGGCTGGCTGTCGTAGCCGCATGAGCCTCCTTCATGCGGCTGGACGTTCTGGCCGCATGAGCCTCCTGAATGTGGCTGGCTTCTGTGGCCGCATGAGTTTTCATATGGCTGGCGCCCTTATGCGACTTCTTCTTGGACTGTATAGAGTTCCTCTTTGCCCCTACAAGTCCAGCATTGTAGTATTTTCCTCTGTCGAACTTGGGGACAGCAGAGTCCTCTATGACCTGAAGTGGGGCCGTATGAGAGTCTTCCCCGCCATCTTGGGCAACAGAGAGTACTTCTTCGAGAGCTTGGGGAGGAGCAAATGATTTGGGCCTCCACTCCCTGCGGGCCTTCTTCGTGTGGGCTCGCCGCTGGACCGGGCCAGCGCCCCCGTCGGAGATCATTTCTTCAAACGCCTGCTGGTCGAACCGGGCGACCAGCATTTCATGAGTGGAGCCAAGTTTGGCTGCGTCCGATTGCGTCACCAACTCCTCAGCCGTGGAGAAGTTAGTCCCCAGCAGAGTCGCCATCATGTTTGTCATTGATTATAAAGGAACATAACAGTTTTATGGGAGGACTGGACTTTTACTTCACAATATAAACTCGCTCGTACAAAGAAAACCTAGGAATGAAAACCTAGGTACAACAATCTAAGTACGATTATTTATTTTTGATTCTGGGGGTGACGATAGAGGCTCGGGAAAGCGACGGCAGCTCTGCCTTACTCCTTGGACGATCGGACATAGTCTTGGCTCTGATGAAGAAATGCTCTCGGAATGTGTGGGAAGACTCTTCTGTGCGTGCCTTTGTCTCTTTGTGTGTCCAGCCGGGGCATTGCAAGGGAATGGCATCTTGCTACTTATAGGAGTGGGGTGTGATCATTAGGGTTTGCAATGATTGCCCCTTAAAAAGTCGACGGTTTGGGGATTAATTACCATTTTCCTTGATCTTATTTCGTTGGCAATTAATCTGGGCCGTTAATCTTAATCGCGATAAATCTGGGCAGTTAATGTTGATTGCGCCAAATCCGTATGGACAATTAATGTTGATTGCCGTGAATCTTCGTGATTTGTTATGACAAGCTCGGATCTCCTTCCACGTATTCAATCTGCTTGATTGCTGTAAATCTGATTTGATCTGGGTAATTATGATGATTGCACTAAATCTGATTGTTAGGATTTGTTGATAGTAACACATCTGAGTGGATAAATCTTGATTGATTTGGTGCCACGTGTCCAACCATCATTATGCTGCAAGCCGTAGGGACGCGGGGGGAACTGATCTTTTGCCATGTGTCCTAACCGTGAGCCACAGGGACATGGTGTCTTGACAGAGCGGCATGAGGGTGGCTTCTCAGGATTTGAACCGCATGAAGGTGGCAGTCGCATAGGTGTGGCCTCCGACATCTGAGCCGCATGAGGGTGGTTTCCAACTGAACCGCATAAGGCTGGCCACGTGTCATGGCTGCATGGGCGTGGCCTCTCAGCATTTGAGCCGCATGGAGATGGTCCCCGTGATCCGAGTCGCATGAGAGTAACGGCCGTATGGGGGTGGCCTCCAACTGAACCGCATAAGGATGGCAAAATGTTCAGAGCCGATGGAAGACCTTGAAGCGATCCGTATGAAGAGCTTTGGAATTTTGGTGGATCGTGCCAACTATAGAGATTTTCTTTGTTTCCCTAGGAGCACGCCATTATGTCAGAGTCAACATTGCAGCTTTATGTCAGAGCTGTCAATTCTCCTTTATGTCAGAGCTGCCTTATTGCGTCAGAGCATTAAATGAGGCCGCTACTTGATGGCCAGCTGTAGAGGCGAACCGCATAGGGCCACGTGGCTTTTACCCGAGCCGTATGGAGCTATTGGAGATTTCTGAGCCGCATGAGGCTCCGAAGGACTTTTGAGCTGCATGAAGCTCTAAAGGACTCTTGAGCCGCATGAAGCTTTAAGAGATTCTTTGAACCGCATGCGACTCCCTCTGTTTTGGGCCGCATGGACTTTCCTGTTGATTTTGGGCCGCATAAGGCCCTCCTGCTACTTTTGGGCCGCATGAAGCTTTCTGAGCCGCATGAAGCATTCTGGATTTTGAGCCGTATAAAATCCTTATGGGCCGCATGGGGCTTTCTGGGCTTCAACCGCATGAGACTCCCCTTCTTTCCTTGCGCTTGTGAAGGATCACATCTCGCAAGTCAAGGACATCTCGATCAACCTTTGCACTCGCTTTGTGGACCCGGGTATCCCGAACACACGAGTGCGTAGGTATCATGTTTGCTCCCTGATATAGGACTAGTAAAAGTATTTACCCTTGATCATTGTTGGGAGACTCTTAAGAACCACCCTGTCCTTTTGCTGTCGGGGGCTGGACACGGGCGGTTCTGTACAACTTTCCATTAGAGGCCCACTTAGCGGGACGCTCTGATGGTCAGAAGTTGGGACAGCTGACTGAGCTCGACGAGCCCGCGCTGCCCTAGACTTCTTTAACTTAGCACCCGAAGGTGCGTAGTAGGAAGAGGCCAAGTTGGAAGGAAGGAAGAGAAGTTGGTGCCCTTTTCAAATGAGGAAAGGGGGCTATATTTATAGAATAGAGTGAGCCCTTTCTTTTTCTCCTTTCAGATGTGGGACTAAAAGCAATATTTTCTATACTTCTACATGATGAACCCGTCTTTGCTTAGCCTAGACACATAACAATACGGACAGTATTGCTAGAATCGCTAGGCGATAACACCGTGCATGCTAAGAAATGACTCAACGCACCTTGCTAAGGGAATAATCCCATCTTGTATGCTTGTTTAGAACATGGAAAAGAACTCAGAAAATATAGGAACTCTCGCACCGCACTCCGCGCTCATGCTAAGGCATAGGCTTACATTCAAGTTCCTTATGCGTTCAACAATAAAACAATCAATGGTTTACAACAATGAAAAGGAAGACTATCGACATAGTCGTTTCGAGTAGAGTATATCAACATTAGAAGACTTCGGGACCGATGGGTCGCCAAGGCGACTCCCGCACGGGAAGTCGCATAATGTATGAATGAATGAATGAATGAATATGTGAATGAATCAATGAACGAACAAACAAGTGAAAGAAAGAAAGAAAAAAAGAATAAATAAAAGATAAGAAAGAAAGGAAGGAATGGTTAGCGACAGGTATGACGGGGATGTGCAACGGGGCTCGCTACCCGCGCTGCACGGACGCCGCCGCCAACCTGGTCGATAACGCATTATGGCTAAGGGTTAGCCTATGGCTCAGAGACAGCCGTTAAGTTAAAATGACAAGTCAATACGAAATGGTCGTGGACAATCCCCTCGTATACGAAAGATAGGAGGAATAAGGGATTTCTGCGGTATGATCAAAGGGAGGATCATGGCCGGCCTAGGCGGAAATCAAGGAAGCTTACGGTGCGGGCCTGGGTGCGGGCTTGGCCACCCAGGGGACGTAAGTGCAGGAGTATTTCAAGAGACTATCAAGGTGATACCAGCCATCACGCTATGATAGGTGAGAATACCAAAGGAGAATATGTCCAAAATGGCTTGTGGTGCCAGCCACCGGTGCATATAGATTAAGTGGACTTTGCTGGTGGCAATCCACATACAAGTCCTTGCATTGAAACAAAGTAGTCTAAGTTAACGGAATGAAGCACCTTCTGAACAGGCTTGAATGTAACATACCAAATGATAAAGAGTACTTCATGCAAATGAGTTAGAAAACACATCTACGATGCGCTAGAATCTGAGGCAAGGACACGCCCTCGACACTGAATGTTTACGAGAATCACGTTAAGTTATTACATATAAATTGTTGACTAACTTCGTTTACTTAGGACAGGGAAGGCCGGACGATAAGTATGGGTAAGTTGTGTATGTATTTTCATGCAACACATTGAAATAGGTAACACGAGATAGGTCATGAAATATGCCATAAAACTGACCCTAAGAAAAGATTAGAAAGACAATGAATGATAGATGGTGCACAAAAGTAAATAGAACGTGTTTGGTAATGATAGCATTGTGGGCGAGCTAGCCTCCCCACCAGTGCATAACAATGTACTGATAACCCCACAGTTTGCTTGCAGGACACAGGAGATGTCGTCGGGTGCGGAGCTTTCCTAGAACGTGCTATGGCGCAGAGCTAACTCTGGAGCCTTGCAAGGAGCTGAAGCACCATATACAGGACATAATATATCGGAACATCGTCATGAATCTTTCCATCTTGTAAGCCACTTGGCACGCCTTTTATGTTTCGAAGAGAGAGGGCTTGAGAGACTTGTAAAATCGGCCTAGCGTCGCTTGTAACTTCTTAAAAATCAATAAAGAGTTTGAATTCGCTTCAATTTGTGTTTATTTTCTTTTCGCTGCAAATGGGGACACTCTGTACGACTGTGTGGCCAAGCTCAAATCGACCGTTACTGGACTTAGCCTTGCACGGGCGCAACCTAGGCCCGTGCGGCATCACGCCTTAGCAAGGACGATCGCTCCTATGGGAGCGGGGCATGACAGATTGGTATCAGAGTACGGCTTTACGTCCTTGGAATTCATTTCGTTCTCTCAGTTTTGAAAGCTCGATTGAAAACAAAAAAGTATACACTCTCTCTCGTTGTGCCTTGGGATATTTCATAAAATAAGTCTAATATTTTCAAAAGCTCGTACGAGTACTCGGTTGGACGGGATCGATAGGTGAAGGCCTTTGTGCCAAACCATGACGGACTTGAGTCAAAAGAAAACCAAAATGCTAAAAGTTAGCAAACGCAAGGCGTGCTTGAATAACCTTACGCTGACAATAGCGAATGAGTACGCGAGACCGAAGTATAAGTTCGAACGGGATGATTATGCACGCAGCCTTTTGGCTAAGTTGTGCTGAGTGTCGTGCACCTAGACCTTTTGTTGCAAACGAGTTTGCGAACGAGACCGACTATTGCTCGGACGAGAATAAGTGAGCCTTAGAACATACATTGATAGAGACGCTACTTGACCAACGCTAAAGCGAACACGAGAAGTGTTTCTTAGACTTTGAGGAACGGGCGAACGCGCAATTGAACATATCGATTGGGAATCGAATGACCTTTTAAGGATTTGTAGAGTGACTTGACCCCGAGTGGTATATGTGATAGCTTTGAAGAAGAATAAGAATGAGTGTCGACGACTAATCGAGTGGCTCGAACCCTGAGTAGTGTATGGATGTTATAGAAATTGTTCGCACGGGACTAAAGGATTTACGAATATAACGAGTATATCGGCAAGCGATGATATCGCGCAAAGCCTTAGAACGAGTAACGCTTAGTTGGTTTCGACTTCGGGAGTCTCAAACGAGATATTGTTCGGATGAAATGTGAATGTGTAGTGCAAGTACAAAATAAGTTAAATAGAGAGTCGAAACGATGAAACGAATGGAGGTCTTGGTCGAGGAAACATAGAAGATCGTGCATACGATTTTAAATTTAGTCAAAGGGATTGAAACTTGAATTAAGGTGAAATACCCATGGACGAGATCGAAGATAGCATGATCGGAAGATAGCGTGCATAGGAAAGGTTGATTTGGAGATACGAGAATGACTAAAGATTTGGAATGGATGTTGCTCAAAGAAGAATTAGCATGAGACAATGCGAATTTAGGAATTAAGTTGCACGACTCAGAATTCGTTACAAAAGGAAGATCGTCAGGTTATGTACATCATCGATAGTTTTGAGGCGTATCAATGATCGATGTACGATAACTCGGGGGTACTCCGATTCGATAAATGATGATCATGTTAGAAGTTATTATTTCAAAGGATGCTATGTTGGAGAATTTGGATAGAAATGAATGTTTGGAATGAAGAAGGGAAGTGACTTGATTGTTCGGTGATAACCACAACGACAACGATCTTGTCTTGTGCGAGCGCAACTCCAGCCTCGCACATGTGTCACGTCGGATTTGGGACGATCGTTTTGCGTGAGCGTTGGCATGGTAATTCATGTCCAGCGGGAATGATCGAACTCAGAATATCATGACACGGCAATTTTGATTGCTTCGACTTGTGGTTTGAAGCGAAGGTAAATTCGAGGATTGTTAGGACTTGCGATTGAAGAAAAAAAACTTAAGGATTGAGTAGACCCAATCCGCGTATCGAAAATGAGTAAGTCTAGACTCAATGCAAGAGTTACGTCCCGATGAGGACGATTATTCCGTAGGAATGTTGACATGGTGACTCATGTCCGCCGTGGATAATTAGACTTGCGTGAGATCGGGGTGCGACATATTACAAGGCTAAACGACCTTGTGATCGACTACGTGAATTGGATAGGATGGATAGGTGAATTGTATCAAACATACTTGAAGAGATAGACTATGATAATTGCTAGTACGGACGCACGATATTGACATGTCAAGGATTTGATTGAGGACAACATATCGTAGGATGACTTTCCTAAATGAGCTCGGACTTGGATTGAAGAATGTGTTGATGCGAATAGGGTGAACGCTGCTTGATGTTTAGAAATTTGAGTGGAGCGAACTTGGGTAGAAACTCCCATACGAACGAACAAAATGATTTGACCATAGGATTGGGGCGAGCGTCGTACAATAACTTTGCACAATGAACCGAGAACTTGACTTGTAACTATGACATTGTGAGATGACCTAGCGGATAGACAGAAGACCCTATGCTGAGTGACTGAACCTGTGTGACTGGCATTTACAGTATCGTCTGGACGGACGATAGACTTGGGGCAACAAGACTTAGAGTAGGACGAGGAACTGGGAGTGTACGTGAACGACAACGAGATTGGCCCCAAACGAAGTGAATGATAGGAATGGATGATGCGCAAGTAAAGTTGGGATAACGAATTGAATCATTGATAGGAAGATATACTCGATGACAGTACAATTCTTGGTTTTGAATCGGACAGAAATTTACTTAGACTTGGTCGACTCCGCTAAGAAGAAATCGTATTGATTTCGTAGACAAGAACGCTTGAGAAGCGAACCGGATCATCTCGAGGACCGAGATAAATGATAGTGATACACACATGAGTTCGATTTTAATCGAAGTAAAAGTAAAACGATCGACAAATCAAAACTATCACGAGTAGCTTGTCTGACTTCGCTAATCGATAAGCTTAGTTGAAATGTACGTACTCGAGGGATGCCTTGAAGACGTGTACGATCCAAACTCAGCGATATAATGAACTCGAATGCAGCTGCAAGTGGGTGTTGAGATGCGCATGAACGAATGTGTGAGTTTACCTCAGCTTACGACTCTCGAGTTTGATAAATTACAACGCACCTCGTGTGACCATTTCAGTCCCATGACACGTCGAAATAGCAACCAAGTCGAAGAAATACGACGATTGAAAAAGTACCATCAACTCTAAAATGAGTGAAAAGTCTTTCAATAAAAATTGACCAAACGTATGCGACAGGGAACTTAGAAAGGTATCGAGTATAGTTCGATGCCATCGAACGGTAAAGCCATTCGATAGGATTTGTCTAAGATACGTACACGACATGAGTTAAGGAACGATAGGATGACCTGCACTTAGGAAGTCTCGAGGACGAGACTTGTTTTGAGTGGTGTATTATGTAATGACCCGCTCCGCCCTAGCGGATTGCCGATTCAAACGGCAAGTACAACGATACAAACGAGCCGTCGACCCGAAGAGTTAGCATCGACCTGATGAAGAATTGATGTAAGACTTACATTGGCCCATCGAAGATGAATCCAGACTTAGACTTTCAAAGGCGCGCTCGGAGTATCGCTCGGCCGATACGAACATCGCTAAGGTGGGTGGCTCCGATGAACCCGTCTTTGCTTAGCCTAGACACATAACAATACGGATACTATTGCTAGAATCGCTAGGCGATAACACCGCGCATGCTAATAAATGACTCAACGTACCTAGCTAAGGGGATAATCCCATCTTGTATGCTTGTTTAGAACATGGAAAAGAACTCGGAAAATATAGGAACTCTCGCACCGTACTCCGCACTCGTGCTAAGGCACAGGCTTACATTCAAGTTCCTTATGCGTTCAACAATGAAACAATGAATGGTTTACAACAATGAAACGAAAGACTATCGAAATAGTCATTCCGAGTGGAGTATAGCAACATTGGAAGACTTCGGGACCGATGGGTCGCCAAGGCGACTCCCGTACGGGGAGTCGTATAATGTATGAATGAATGAATGAACGAATGAATGAATGAATGAATATGTGAATGAATCAATGAACGAACGAACAAGTGAAAGAAAGAAAAGAAAGAATGAATAAAAGATAAGAAAGAAAGGAAAGAATGGTTAGCGACAGGTATGACGGGGACGTACAACGGGTCTCGCTACCCGTGCTACACGGATGCCACCACCAACCTGGTCGATAACGCATTATGGCTAAGGGTTAGCCTATGGCTCAGAGACAGCCGTTAAGTTAAAATGATAAGTCAATACGAAATGGTTGTGGACAATCCCCTCGTATACGGGAGGTAGGAGGAATAAGGGATTTATGCGGCATGATCAAAGGGAGGATCGTGGCCGACCTAGGTAAAAATCAAGGGGGCTTACGGTACGGGCTTGGCCACCCTGGAGACGTAAGTGCAGGAGTATTTCAAGAGACTATCAAGGTGATACCAACCATCATGCTATGATAGGTAAGAATACCAAAGGAGAATATGTCTAAAATGGCTTATGGTGCCAGCGACCGGTGCATATAGATTAAGTGGGCTTTGCTGGTGGCAATCCACGTGTAAGTCCTTGCATTGAAACAAAGTAGTCTAAGTTAACGGAATAAAGCACCTTCTGAACAGGCTTGAATGTAAAACACCAAATGATAAAGAGTACTTCATGCAAATGAGTTAGAAAACACGTCTACGACTCGCTAGAATCTGAGGCAAGGACACGCCCTCGACACTGAATGTTTACGAGAATTACGTTAAGTTATTACATATGAATTGTTGACTAACTTGGTTTATTTTGGACAGGGAAGGCCGGACGGTAAGTATGGGTAAGTTGTGCATGTATTTCCATGCAACACATTAAAATCGATAACACGAGATAGGTCATGAAATATGCCATGAAACTGACCCTAAGGAAAGATTAGAAAGACAATAAATGATAAACGGTGCACAAAAGTAAATAGAACGTGTTTGGTAATGATAGCATTGTGGACGAGCTAGCCTCCCCACCAGTGCATAACAATGTACTGATAACCCTACAGTTTGTTTGCAGGACGCATGAGATGTCGTCGGGTGCGGAGCTTTCCTAGAACGTGCTAAGGCGCGGAGCTAACTCTGGAGCCTTGGAGCGTTGCAAGGAACTGAAGCACCATATACAAGACATAATGTATCGGAACATCGCCATGAATCATTCCATCTTATAAGCCACTTGGCACGTCTTTTATGTTTCGGAGAGAGAGGGCTTGAGAGACTTGTAAACTCGGCCTAGCGCCGCTTGTAACTTCTTGAAAATTAATAAAGAGTTTGAATTCGCTTCAATTTGTGATCATTTTCTTTCCGCTGCAAATAGGGACACTCTGTGCGACTCTGTGGCCTAGCTCAAATTGGCCGTTACTGGACTTAGCCTTGCACGGGCGTAACCTAGGCCCGTGCGGCATCACGCCTTAGCGAGGACGATCGCTCCTACGGGAGTGGGGCGTGACAGCCTCGGGCTCCTCCCTCCTCACGCTCGGCTCCTTCTACCTCGAGCTTGGCAACCTCGGGCTCGGTTCCTCCCACCTCGAGCTCGGGCCACCTCGAGCTCGACTGCTTGGTGGGGGTGGGAGCACAGTCGATTGGTAGTGGTGGTGGTGGTGCTTGGTGGGGGTGGAAAAGCAGTCGGCCGGGGAGGAGGAAAGACTGGTAGTGGTGGTGGTGGTGGTGGTGGTGCTTGGTGGGGGTGGGAACGCAGTTGCCCGGGGAGGAGGGACGGTAGTGGTGAGGGTGGTGCTTGATAGGGGTGGGACATAGGACATGGAGATCGGGACTCAGTTGTGTCGACACAGGACACAGAGACTCGATTGATTTAAAAATTATTTGCTAAAAAAATTACCAAACAAATTTTTTTTTTATAGAAAACCATTTTTTAGAGAAAGTAACCAAACGCAAATTCAGAATATGTATGTTCAGAAAACAACTTTATAACATTCTCTCTAAAAACTCTTTTCATAAAATAAGAATAAAAATCAGAAAACCTATCCAAATGGACCCACAACACATGACTTTCAAACTTAGTACTCATGACCATTTGTTTTTCTAACACATTACTTTCAAAAGTAGTAATTAATGAGAATAATGACAAGATAAGCAAATAGACCATGACATGATCAAATTCAGTTTCGAAGATCCTCCTGTAAATTTGATCATTTATGAACCCCCTGTAAAGTTAACATCTACAAAAATAATTTTTCTTTGAGCAGTTTCGTAAAAATGTCAGAAACTTGGTTGTGTGTCTTACGAACTGGAGCTATACTTCCTACTTAGCAATGCATTCCTGGATCAAATGAGTGGGCTGGAGCCCACCCAAGTCCTTGCCTTGGGTCCGTCCTTGATCTTGATCTTGGCGTTATCCTTTCATAGTAGCAGGCGGAGTTCTCTGTGGCAAATTCCAAGTGTGTATTTTAATATAAATTTCTTCTTTTATTGACTTGTACACATGGAGAGTGATATCCCATGTGGTGGATATGATCAGGTGATTTACTCAGGGTAAGGTTCAAATTATGCAAGAAAATTTTATTTTATTAACGATTTCTCGAGAATTTTCTTTAGCAGCTAGGTGCAGAAGAGGCCTAACGCAGACTCAGACTCAGACTTGAGCTAAGGTATCATTACGTCGTTTTGTGCTTGTTCCTGAGCTCATTCCGACGTGGGTTCCCGCGGTGCGCACAAGGCTACGTAGGGAGACAGTTGCAAGGGGTTGCTAAAGTCACGTGGGGCTGCGGTTCCGTGAGGAGCCAGCTCCCACAGCATGTGGGTTCCTATGAGGAGTCAGCTCCTGCAGGACCTAGGTTCCAATGGGCTTGTACTTCTGTTATTCCCGGGGCTTGATCAAAGATGAAAAAACAAATGCAATCGAGATCTGAGATGTCACACAAAAACTTTGCAGTGATCAAACTCAAGATCTACGATGGTACAATAAATCAAAGAGCCAAATTACAATCTGAAGGAGAGAAAAAAAGAAGAGAAGATCTCTCGTTCTTCCTTGCAAATGTGTTGCAATTGGGACAGAACGAGTTACAATAAAACTAGAGAGAGATGAGAAGAAGAACAATACTGGGGTGTCAAAACACCGTTGCTCAAAGCAAGATTCGCCCCACACGATCTACTTCCAGGAACTAGCAAGTTGAAGAACTTGTGGAACGCTCGAAGTCACCTCTGTTCAGACTCCTCGGATGGACTTGCAATGGCGGCAGCAACTCTCTCTTTCTCCTTTTCTAACTTGTAATTTTCGTAGTCCCCACAAAGGAGGCCAGAAGAGAGTATATATAGAGAGAGGGTGGAAACCCTAGCCGCCTCTTCAGTTATGGAAAGATTGAATCAAATCACAAAAAGATAGCAACGAATTAATTCTAATCCCACAAAGATAGGAACTGAATTAATTCAAATCCTACAAAGATAGTAACGAAATTAATTCAAATCCCACAAAGATAGGATCTGAATTAATCGCATTGATTCACCCTTTCCATAACCGATTTGAAATCTGCACAGTCAGCGTAGCCCTCCATGCGGCAGCAGCAGCAGCAGTCTGGCCGCATGGACCGCTTGGGCCGCATGGACCGTATGTGCCGCATGAGCCGCATGGACTGCATGAGCCGCATGAGCCGCATGGACCGCATGAACCGCATGGACCGCATGGACCGCATGAGCCGCATGGACCGCATGAGCCGCATGAGCCGCATGAGCCATATGAGCCGCATGGACCGCATGGACCGCATGAGCCGCATGGCCGCATGAACCGCATGAACCGCATGAGCCGTATGAGGCCGCATATGAGCCGCATGCCGCATAAGACCGCATGACTGCTGACGTGCTAAGTGCAAAGTGCGCCAACAAAATGCCACATTACGCCTCATGAGCCCATGAGCCCGAGCCCGAGCCCGAGTCCGAGTCCGAGTCCGAGTCCGAGTCGCTAAGCCCCTTTGGGGCTTAGCTCCAAGTGGAATTAATCCAAAAGAATGACAAAAGCATTAATGCTTAATCCTTGGAGCCTTATTCTTACCTCCTAGTAAAATCACCCACATGGTTCCCTCCTTAGGGTCACCACCCCATGTGCATTTCTCAACAACACACCCAAGTATATATGTTGAGATAACTCATGGTGCTTTTCCAATTTGGGACTAAAATTTTACAAGGCATGTTGAGAGCAAGCTCTCTCCATGTAAATAAAGCACCAACAATTCCCCATATATCACAACATATATATATGTGTCCAAGGTTGAGCGTTCCCCACAGTAACTGTCCATTTTGCATTAGGATAGATGTCGCTGACGACTTAATCTTCCCGCATGGGTTAAATAATAATGTGATACAAGAATGGACTACGCCTTGAATTCTGCACCACAATTGTAATTCTTCCCACTCACAAAGTGTAGTTACGTGTGCTTCTGGCTGCACATTAAAGGCCCTGTGCCAGCCTGGTTTCAGTGTATAATTTTGGGCGTCTACAAGTTTACCCACAAGAGACGGCCCGATATCTCTTTTCATACACTATAGGTGAGTTCTTTATTAAAGAGATATGGCATGAAGCCTTGCGCTTCCTTGCGGTGCTACGCCGCTATGACATGGCCTGAAGCCGAGGCATTACCCCTACCTGGGAACCTCATCGTAGTGTCATACTACTGTAGCATGAGGTCACAAGCCTCTTTGTAGTGCCAAACTACCCAGCATGAAGCCTAAGGCTTCCTTGCGGTGTTACGCCGTAACGACATGGCTTGCAATGCCGAGGCTTTACCCCTACCTGGGTACCTCATCGTGGTGTCGTACCACTGTAACATGGGGCCATCCTCCCCTTTGTAGTGCTGTCTACAACTCTTGAATTACGTCATACAGCATTAGGCTACCTGCCTATTTGCGGTGCTACGCCGCTATGACTTGGCTTGCAAAGCCGAGGCATTACCCCTACCAGGGAACCTCATGGTAGAGTCATCCCACTGTAGCATGGAGTTTCACTCCTTGTAGTGCTGCTCTACCGTGCTTCCTGTAAAGCACACCAGACATTCACTCTGCCTAAGAACTCATTAAGGCGTTTAAGCCAACCTTCCACAGGATTTGTTTTTCCGCAGAAAAATACATAGTAGACAATAGTGGTTATGGGTCCGTATCCCTTCCATGTTCCAGAGAACAAGTACCCACTGTTACCTGATAGTTTTCCAGTCAGTGATCCTCCTTTGAACCAAAAGTTAGATGCCTAGTAGATTTCTCTTTGAACTAATAGCATAAAACTTTATGGTAGGATTACAAAGACACACTATCAGAATGCCTTCAAGCCCATTTTACAAGCTGTGTCATCGACCAACTGGCGCTTGAGGCCCTTTGTGAATGGATCTGCCAGGTTCTCCTGACTCCGAACATCAACCACTGCAATTACACCTCTTTTGATAAGATCGTATACTGCCCTGTGCTTCAACCGCACAGTCCTCTTCTTCCCGTTGAAGAGGTCATTTGATGCCACCGCCGCAGTCGCCTGGTTGTCACAGTATATCGGTATTGCCGGTATCTGAGCCCCAACCACTGAAAGATCATACATGAGCTCCCGAAGCCATTCTGCTTCATCTGCTGCAGTTTCAAGTGCATAGAATTCAGATTCCATGGAGGAACGAGAGAGTATAGTCTGCTTCTTCGACTTCCACGATATAGCAGCTCCACCCAAGGAAAAGACATATCCACCTGGGGATCTCTCACTTTCTACCTCTGAACACCAGCTAGCATCACTGAAGCCTTCCACTACTGTCGGATACCCGTTGTAGTGCAGTGCATATGTCTGAGTCTTCTTGAGATATCTCATTACTCGCTTCACAGCTTTCCAGTGCTCAACCCCTGGGTTGCTTGTGAACCGATTCAGCATTTCCACAGCGAAAGCTATGTCAGGCCTTGTGGCAGTAGTTGCGTACATCAAACTTCCGATAACGCTAGAATACTCCAGCTGCCTGACGCTTTCCCTCGAGTTTGGCTTCAGCTTCTGATCACACCTGTATGGCGTATCGATCCCTGGAAGATCCTTATACCAATAGCGTGTGAGCATCTTCTCAATATAGTGAGATTGTGACAGCGCTACTCCAGTGGCTGTCCGGATGATCTTTATGCCCAAGATGACATCTGCATCCCCCAAGTCCTTCATACTGAACTTGGTTGAGAGGAACTTCTTTGTCTTTGTGACACAGCCTATATCCGTACCTAGGATTAGCATGTCGTCCACGTACAGACAAACGATGACTCCTCTTCCATCAGCGAACTTTGTGTAAACACATTTGTCCGTCTCGCTGACTCTGTAGCCGTTTGACCTAATAACTTTGTCAAACTTCTTATGCCACATCTTGGAAGCTTGCTTCAAACCATATAATGATTTCACCAACTTGCAGACTTTGTCTTCAAGACCTTTGACGACAAATCCATCTGGCTGTTGCATGTAAATCTCTTCGGTCAGCTCCCCATTCAGGAACGCTGTCTTTACATCCATCTGATGTATCACCAACTTATGTATAGCTGCTAGAGCGATTAACATCCTGATGGTGGTCATCCGAGCTACTGGAGCGTACGTGTTGAAGTAGTCTATCCCTTGTTTCTGAGAAAATCCATTGGCGACCAGCCTGGCCTTGAACTTGTCAATAGTTCCATCTGCCTTCATCTTCTTCTTGAAGATCCATTTACATCCAATAGGCTTTTCTCCTTCAGGTAGATCTACCAACACCCATGTGTTATTGGAGGTGATAGAGTCAAACTCGTCATTCACTGCTTCCTTCCAGAAGATAGCATCTCTGGTCTTCATCGCCTCATCATAGGTAAGCGGATCTGCTTCCACATGATAGGTGACAAAGTCATCTCCGAAATCTTTCGGTCTCCTCGCTCGCTTAGCTGACGGCTCGGCGAGGTCTGGTGCAAGAGTTGTTTCATCAACAACAGCTTCTTCTTGGACTACTGGCTCGTATGAGATTTCAGTCTCATTAGTACCTACATCATTTTCCGGAATGTCCGAAAGAATAATGTTTTTGTCTTTTGCGAACTTGTCTTCAAAGTATTCAGCATCGCGAGATTCGATAATATGATTTGATTCAATATCAAGAAATCTCCGAGCATCACTCTTCTCGGCATACTCCAAGAAGATAGCCTTCGTAGTCCTTGTCCCCAGCTTCTGAATCTTCAGATCTGGAAGCTTCACATACGCCACATACCCCCACACTCGAATGACATTTAAGTTGGGTCTGACTTTGAACCAGAGTTCATGAGGAGTTACGTCCGAAGTTGCATATGGCACTCTATTCAGAATGAAAGTGGCCGTTAATGCAGCTTCTCCCCAGTAGCATTTTGGAAGACCTGCAGTGAGCAGCATAGAATTCATCATTTTTGTTAATGTCCGGTTCTTCCTCTCTGCTGCTCCGTTGGATTGAGGAGAATATGGAGCAGTAGTCTCGCATATGATTCCATGTTCTTTACAGAACGATGCGAATTCATGAGACCTGTACTCTCCACCTCGATCACTTCTCAGCCTCTTGAGTTGTTGTCCAGTCTGCCGTTCAGCCTCGGCCCTGAACTCTCTGAACTTCTCGAAAGCTTCGTCTTTGGACTTGAGCAAGTAGACGAACGCATATTTTGAGAAGTCGTCGATGAAGGTTATGAAATACTTCATCCCGGCCTTCGTGGAGAAATGTTTGAAGTCACAGATATCGGAGTGCACCAACTCTAGAAGATCTGTGCTTCGATTGACCCGATGAAAGGGTTTCCTTGTGATCTTCGTCTGAGCACACACTTCACACTTCTCCACCTTACCCCCACATTTGGAGATAAGTCCTAGACTAGACATTTTGTTGATTCTTTTACTATGAACATGTCCTAGTCTCTTATGCCACAACTCAAGAGAATAATCAGAAAATGCAACTGTATTAATGTCATCAAACTGGTTGACAAGCTGAAGTTTAAATATTCCTTCGGTTTGATAAGCCTTTCCGAAGTATGTTCCTTTCTTGGACATAACCATCTGACCAGCGTTGATGTCCATCCTCAAGCCTGCGTTACAGAGCAGGCTCCCAGAGATTAGGTTCTTGGCAATCGTAGGAACATGCTTCACTCCTTAAAGTGTCAGAGTGTTCCCAAAAGTGAGTTTCAGCTCCACAGTCCCAATCCCCAGTACTTCAGCTTGGGCCTGGTTCGCTATGACAACTTTCTCAGATGTCGGCTGGTACATGACGAACCATTCCTTGTCAGAACAGACATGGTAAGTCGCACCAGTATCTATCCACCAGTCAGAGTCAACCTCCACAGTTGTGACCTGTCCGATCATAGCAACAATGTTAGAAACCAATGAAACCTTATTAGGCTCACCTTTCTCTGATTATTTAGGCTTAGATCTGTATTCACTCTTGTAGTGGCCTTTCTTGCCACAATTATAACAAGTCACGTGGGACTTAGTCTTCTGTTGCTTGAATGAAGGACCCTTCACTTTCAGATTAGTGAAGTCCTTCTTCTTGGGATGAGAAGCCGCCTGCTTTCCCTTGGAATCTCTCGTTTGCACAAGATTGGCTTTAGCCAACTGTTTGGACAGAGTGTCCACCTTCTGTTGAGAACGCATCTCGTCCTCAACATGGATCTCTTGAAGTAGATCTCCCAAGCTAATGTCTAGCTTCTTTCTGTGTATCCTTGCATAGAAGGTACTCCATCCAGCAGGAAGTTTTGAGACGATCCCTCCGACGACAAACTTGTCGGGAAGGGGCATCTCTTCGTCTTCCAGTTTCTGACGCAGCTTCAGAAATTCCTTCACCTGTGGCAGCATGGACTTTTCGTCCTCAAAGAGCAATTTGTGATATTTTTCAACCACAAATATTTTGCTCCTGTTCTTATCTTCTTCATACAGATTTTTCACAGACTCCCATATGTCTCTGGCAAGTTCCTTCTTTGAGTAGGATTCTGCCAGAGAGTCCTCCATAGCATTCAGGATGAGAAGCCTGCAGATGCTATTTTCCCTTCTCCACTTGGCCTGGAGTTTGGTAGCCGCGTTGATGGCGGCAGTAGATCCAGTGTCTGGAGTAGAGGGTTCTTCCTCCAACAGAACATGATCAACGTCTTTCAGTTGAAGAGTTAGGTACACCTTTCTCTTCCAGACTTGATAGTGCTCTCCATCGAACTTTTCTAACTTGCAGAAGTCCGATTGGAGGAGCGAAGCATTAATGTTTTCCATCTATACGAATCTTGCGTTAAGATTGTTATTCCCGGGGCTTGATCAAAGATGAAAAAACAAATGCAATCGAGATCTGAGATGTCACACAAAAACTTTACAGTGATCAAACTCAAGATCTACGATGGTACAATAAATCAAAGAGCCAAATTACAATCTGAAGGAGGAAAAAAGAGAAGAGAAGATCTCTCGTTCTTCCTTGCAAACGTGTTGCAATTGGGACAGAACGAGTTACAATAAAACTAGAGAGAGATAAGAAGAAGAACAATGCTGGGGTGTCAAAACACCGTTGCTCAAAGCAAGATTCGCCCCACACGATCTGCTTCTAGGAACCAGCAAGTTGAAGAACTTGTGGAACGCTCGAAGTCACCTCTGTTCAGACTCCTCGGATGGACTTGCAATGGCGACAGCAACTCTCTCTCTCTTTCTCCTTTTCTAACTTGTAATTTTCGTAGTCCCCACAAAGGAGGCCAGAAGAGAGTATATACAGAGAGAGGGTGGAAACCCTAGCCGCCTCTTCAGTTATGGAAAGATTGAATCAAATCACAAAAAGATAGCAACGAATTAATTCTAATCCCACAAAGATAGGAACTGAATTAATTCAAATCCCACAAAGATAGTAACGAAATTAATTCAAATCCCACAAAGATAGGATCTGAATTAATCGCATTGATTCACCCTTTCCATAACCGATTTGAAATCTGTACAGTCAGCGTAGCCCTCCATGCGGCAGCAGCAGCAGCAGTCTGGCCGCATGGACCGCTTGGGCCGCATGGACCGTATGTGCCGCATGAGCCGCATGAGCCGCATGAGCCGTATGGACCGCATGAGCCGCATGGACCGCATGGACCGCATGAGCCGCATGAGCCGCATGAGCCACATGAGCCGCATGGACCGCATGGACCGCATGAACCGCATGGCCGCATGAGCCGTATGAGGCCGCATGACTGCTGACGTGCTAAGTGCAAAGTGCGCCAACAAAATGGCACATTACGCCTCATGAGCCCATGAGCCCATGAGCCCGAGCCCGAGCCCGAGTCCGAGTCGCTAAGCCCCTTTGGGGCTTAGCTCCAAGTGGAATTAATCCAAGAGAATGACAAAAGCATTAATGCTTAATCCTTGGAGCCTTATTCTTACCTCCTAGTAAAATCACCCACATGGTTCCCTCCTTAGGGTCACCACCCCATGTGCATTTCTCAACAACACACCCAAGTATATATGTTGAGATAACTCATGGTGCTTTTCCAATGTGGGACTAAAATTTTACAAGGCATGTTGAGAGCAAGCTCTCTCCATGTAAATAAAGCACCAACAACTTCCATGGGACTTAGGTTCCAACATGGTTGTGCTCCCATTGTACTTGTTCTCCATCATGGTTGTGCTCTTGCAGGACTAGTGCTCCAACAAAGATTGTGCTCTCACGGGATGTGTGCTTCAACAAAGGCAATTCCTGTGCTTTAACGTGACAGTTTTCGTTTCTATAACTACCCACTTAGTGAGGGTTAACGTTGTATCTGCATACTTAATGGAGAGTTACTCTTCGGATTAGCTGACATTATGGATAGTGGTGACTGTTAGGGTGTAAACCTCCAAAAAATTTACTAAATAATTTTTTTATAAATTTTATTTTGGTGTGTGTGTGTGTGTGTGTGTATTTTGAATAGGGATTTCTTATATATAATTAAATAGATGAGCTAAATATATTTCTACGCATAAATATAAATAGAATATTATTAGTAATATTTTAAAATATGTGTATTTAATACCTAGATTTTATAAATAGATAAATATGCGTAATATATATATATATATATATATATATATATATATATATATATATATATATATATATATATATATATATATATATATATATATAATTTTAATTTTTTGAAAGAAGGTAATTGTAGCGAATGCTCCCACCGGGAATCAATCTCCTGACCACTCAGGCCGCATGCATCTCTCTTAACCACTAGGCTAGAGGTCATTTGATATATTTTTTTCTTTAATATATATATATATATATATATTAAAGAAAAAAAATAGTTATTGTTCCCGCAGGTAATAGTATTGAGTGGAACCGAGCCCGAGCGTAGGAAAGAAGAAGAAATTTTTTAATATTTTTAAATCCAGATTTAAGTCTACTTAAATCTATTCTAAATTGTATAATTAATCTAATCTCCTTTGATCTCTTCCCTATTCAAATAAAATCTAACTAAATTCGTCCGTAAATCAATTGATCGTATATTTATACACCTATCGATACTTTTTCGAAAGAATTGTGAATCATTCTTCGAAAACTTGTCATCCGAAATCATAAATTTCAGCATCCATATCATTTGCGACGATTCCACTTTGTTGCTTCCATTGACTTAACGAGTTCGTTTACTTGACATCGCCAATTTCTCACCCCACCTCCAATCAAATATACCTTGCCATGGTTTCTAGTTATTTATTTTTATTTCAGCATGTTTATTTTATTTTATATTATTTATTTGTTTGTTTATTTATTTATTCTATTTTGAGCTGTGCGTCCAAGACATACTTGGGTGCAAGCAACTAAATTTGTCATTTTATTACTTGTATTAATTTTATGCATGTTGACCTAGTTTTATAGGACCATCCCATACTTGTGAGGTATATATTGGTATATCTCCTTTGGCTATGACACATGTGTTCCACTAGTTGTGAGTCTCAGGTAGAACACGACCTTGTGTATTCGACTGACCACTGATACGTATGGGATGTGCGACAGATAGGATATAATTTCTAATAGAATTGCATGATTAGAAGACTTAACAGTTATTAGAGGTATATATATATATATATCTTGGATACGACATGGATAGGTTGTGGCACAAATGGGGTGGGAAGGACAGTTCCTTGGCGTATGGGCCACTATGCACATTCCTTTTTTTTGTGATAGTACGTTCCGTTGAAGATGTGGCTTGATGACCCTATATTTTTATAGTTGGCCACTAACGTTCACGGAACGTTATGCACTTTAGGCCACTGGTTCTCAAGCAGGAATTATGCCAATCCTATTTTTTTAGCCACAGTACCCATGCGTTGAAGGTTGTTCTTAAAAGGTGTATGTTTCACATAGAATGGTTAGTAATCCTTTTTATTTGTCATTTATATTTGGTATTTCATGGCATGTTGTATCTTGTTACGTCTCTCTGGGGACATGGTGATCTCTTTAGGCGTAGAAGATCAGGACTTTCTACAAGAGTACGGACCCGGACCAGATTCTTCATTTCCAATCGAGGAGGTTTTACCTTTTGATCGCATTTGATTCATTTCGCAATGGAATATTTAGTTGTTATTTTTTTTTCATTTATTTTTAGGAGGTCGGACTCTATTTTCATTGTACTTTTGATATAGTCGCTTGGTAATGGATTTGTCTCCACCTAGCTATTTGTTTATTTGACATTTCAATTAATATATTTGATTAATTATTTCCTTTGCTTTTGTTGTGGATGAGATATAGATATTACCTGTGACTCTGTGACATAGTTGTTATGAGCTGGTGTTTATATATTACAACTTTTGTATGGATACATCGGTTCCAAACATTGGAGTATGTCACTTCCATTTTCCGTTATACGTATTTTCAGTATACATGTACGGATTTTTGACCCGTATCTTAACTTATCTAGCATGGCTTGGCTTGGTTTGGTCTTAGTTTAACTTGGTTTAGCTTGGCTTGGTTTATTTTGGTTTTGGTTAGAGATGGAGAGGATTGATATAAATATCAACTCCACTCTTTCTCTCTTCATTATTTCCTTTACTTCTTTATTTACTTCTTATTCCTCTATTAATTCTCTCCAACCACCTTAGGCAAGTGCAACTTGCTTCATGGAGGACCTCCATTTTATTTGTTCTATTGTCTTCCCTACAATCTTCTAAAACTATTTAGTACTTAGCATTTTTGTTTTTGGAGGATTAATTCTTATAGATCTAAGTTTTCTTAAATCTTGCTTTTCTTAGGTTTTGATCTATCAAACTTCATTATTTTCATGTTTTGATTGTTCTATGTTCTAGAGAATTTGATTTTATCTAAAATGGACCTTTGAAAACCCGTATTTCGATTTATTTGGAGTGATTTATGGACTTTGGAAGTTCATGGGTTCCATGGTTCTTCTTGTCGGGTTGGAGAAGAAGAACAGTGTGTGGGCGTATGGCATTTTATGCGCCCATAGTGACTTTAGCCTTGGGCGCATAGCCCTTCATATGCGCCCAAGCTTCCTGCTTTTCTCATTGTGGGCGCATGGCTTTATATGCGCCCATGGCTTTTACTTACTTATGCACATAACTTCAAAATATGTGTTAAGTCATAGTGTCCCTTTGCTGTGGGCGCATAGCCCTTATTATGTATAACGCCCCAGAACCAGAATACTGGAGAGCGGGGGCATACATAACCAGCTACGTATAATAAAATAGAATCCACCTCACATACGGTCACGGCTGTCTAGATATATGAGGGTTTAACTACAATCCATCAGTCTTCTATGGTCATGAACAAGCCTATTGTCTCAATCTCAAGCAAGCAATAATAGTTACAAGATATCAGAGCACCAAATATATAATAGCCAGGCGTCCCATACATTACATATTGGATGATCATGAAGCTAGTCGTACAAAATGTCAAGACTAGCAGGAGTTAAGTCATACATGATCAACCCTAGGATCTGTCAATCATGTTACAGTCCGTAAGCAGACAATAAGTAAAGGTGCAATCGAGCTAACACGTACTCGTCGGCTAAACGCCTCAAAAGAATAATTCTACAATAAAGTGGGAGGACAAAAAGAAACCCACTCATTGCCAGGGTTACGCCTGGTGGTCACCATCTGGCTAAAAGTTAGGTAGATCCTCTGGGACTACTCCGATATCTGGCCATACAAAACCAGCTGGGTCAGACCCCAAAAAGAGCAAGTGCCACAAAGGAGGCTTCACTTAGGAACTAAAACCAGCATATCAATAATAGACTAATAAATATAGTAAATAAAGAATTGCTAATAATAGAGATGACCACAGTAAACTGAGTACGAGGAAACCATTCAAGTAGCCAGGTCACAACCCTTAAACCAAATAAGGACCGGGGTTGTAATCCTTCACCTGAATAGAAACCCGTCTCAAATACTATTGGTACAGTGAAGACAATAAACGAATAGGGACACAGAACTGTTCCGGGAGCCAGGTCACAACCCTTAAACCAAACAAGGACCGGGATTGTAACCCTTCACCTGAACGGAACTGGACCCCTGATCTTTATTGTTAAGGCCAGTATAAATAATCATGCTGTTGAAGTAAGGTAAAACATGACGAGCATGGCATGGGGTACAATAAGACAATAAATGAAGAGAGGACACAGAACTGCTCTGGGAGCCAGGTTACAACCCTTAAACCAAACAAGGACCGCGATTGTAACCCTTCGCCTGAACAGAACTGGACCCCCGATCGTTATTGTTAAGGCAAGCATCAATAATCATGTCGTGTCACAATCTTGTACAGGATCGGGACAAGATTAAGCTGGGATAAACTCCATCCAATCAATCACGACCAATCAAGAGTACGGCTTGATAATTTTAACTAACTAGGGTTATCACAGGCCTAGTTATTAGTAAGATGCAATAAAATTATCCCAACAGCCACAAGCCCTGCAGACCATCCGATTATCCAGGTCGAATGTCCGTTTATGGAGAATGCAACACGCGACTGTGTGCTGAAAATGTGCCCTACTCGTCGGTAGGCTACAAGTCCACTTAATGCGCCCAGGTAACGGGATTGCCTGTAGCTGAAAATCTTTTCATGTCTACTGAATTATTCTAGTTTATTAGCCTTAGTCAATTACTGTAGGTATCCCTGACCGTGGTACTCAGGAATCCCTGTCCTAGACATGATGCAAACATTACCGGTTTATTTTGTACAAACACAATCACCCACGGTGTCCAGGCCATTCAATTCTGTCATGACATGCTAGTCGTCGCAACAGCATTCGAGATATATATCATGTCAAATATATTGTCAAGAGTGCGCCACGACGGGTCACTATCATGTCATGTCATTATTTAAAATTAACATTTAACCGGGTATAAGCATGTATGCAATAACTAAATATAATTAGGGTACAAGAGTTGTGGAAAAATCATGCGGCTCAGGGAGACGGGGCATAACTTCCACATACAAACTTAAAATGAGGTGCTTCATAGATATTCGGAAAGGCAAGACAAAGGTCTAAAACTTTCATGTTTTAAGTTTTTCAAAATTCTGGCTAGAAAATAGCTTAACTTGGCAAAAACAGTCATTATGTGCACTTTTTATGCCAAAAAAAATCAATTATGCGCAAAGTATGTAAAAGGGGAGGATTCCAGCATAAAATTTCACATTCTGGGTACCATTCAGCGTAAAATACGCAATTTCAGGGTTCCCTGCGTAAAATCTTATATTCTGGATACAATCCAGCGTAAAATATGCAATTTCAGGGTTCCCTGCGTAAAATTTTAGATTCTAGATACAATCCAGCATAAAATACGCAATTTCAGGATTCCCTGCGTAAAATTTCACATTCTGGATACAATCCAGTGTAAAATACGCAATTTCAGGGTTCCCTGCGTAAAATTTCATTTTACACAAGCCTTCCTGCGTAAAATTCGATTTTACTCTAGCTTCCCTGCGTAAAATTTTATTTTACGCCAGTACCACATTCTTCAGCCGACATAAAAAATTCAGAAAACTTGTTTTGGCCATAAAAACTTCATTTTAACTCGAAATGAGGTGAATCAAAAACCAAATTCACACAAAATTTTGTTCTCTTGCTCATGGAAGTATTAGTTTTCAAAAATAATAAGTTTTAGTAGATCAAAACCAAGAAAATTCCATGAACTCAAAGTTAAAATGTAGATCTAGAAGAATCTATCCATGAAAATTAAAAACTCCAAGTTCTAAAGAGGCTTATAATCATGTAAAGAAGAGAATGAAACAATAAAAATTAAGATCCCTCAAGAAGCAAGATTGTACTTGCCTAAACCTCTTGGTAGGTGGAGAGCAACGGTGAGGAAGAAGAAGAGTGAATGATGAGAGAGAAAGAGGGTGGGGTTAATAAATGATGATGGGGGGTAGGTAGGGGTTCACCTTGGTTCATGATGAACCAAGTAAACCAAGCCAAGCCGAACTAACCCAATCCTTCTCCTATCCGAATAAAACCAGGCTCCACTTAATCAAAATAAATCCATGAACAATAAATGACAATTAAACCACAATGCTAAATATGAAAATAAACCACAACTAACTAATCAAAGAAAATAAGAAATACGGGTCAGAAATACGAACACGTATAAAATACGTATCACGAATTTCGGGACACTACATCCTACCCACCTTAAAAGAATTTCGTCCTCAGAATTTAATCAAGAGGCCAGAGATGTCGGGACAGCTATACTATCGCAAGCAATCTACGCTACCAATCAATCATACAATCATACATGCAAGCAAGGGATCGAAGTGCAAGGCATAAAAAAGATATTACACCTCACGAGCCAAACCGATTGGGATAACGTGATCGGATATCATCCTCACACTCCCACGTTTGACTCTCCCAAGGAGCGATGAACTCAAGCAACACGAACTAAACTGATAGTCTTGCGCTTGAGGTCTCTCTCTTTGGTCAAACAGGGACACGGGCCTCTCCTTATACGAAAAGGTTGGTACTAATAACCGTTTTTGAATGATCTAGGACATGGCCCGGGCCCGGGATATACCGTTGTAATTATGATACATGAAATATGACATGTGTCCCGCATGACGACGGCGGAAAGCAAGACAATAGGACACAGATACCTCTCTGCCGATTCTGGATCTGGGCCTGGGCCAGGGCGAACTTCTGAGGCCTCTGTTGCTGGAAGGCTTGGGCCTGAGACGGCAACGGACCCAGGAACGGAAGCTGCTGTGGTTGGTAAACTGGGGCTGGTTCTGGTGCTGGTGCTGGTCCCATAACCGAGGGATTAGTTACTGTCGACGATGATCTGTTTCTGAACGGACAAGATCCCATCATGTGGTCTGGCGAACCACAAACCAAAAATAATCCCTGTGCTCTGCGGCACTCAGTAACAACATGCCCGGGTTTTCCACAATAAGAACAATCGGTTGCGAAAGGCCACTTCTGCTTCTGCTGCTGGGGATAGGTCGGGGCAGAATGCTGTAAGGAAGTAACCAAACCTACCCTCGTAGCTCCAATGGTTAGGGCCCTGGCTGCTGGGGCCGGTGCTGAGGATTGGTTCATCTGGTCGTGAGACCACTTCCGATCTCCGGTCCGGTCCGTTATCCTTCGGGAAGTGTACTCATGCCTCCTCGCTGCTCACAAGACGGCATCAAAAGTTCTGTGCTCGAACTACTCTACTGCCAATATGATCTCCAAGTGGAGCCCCTGCTGAAATCGCTGTGCTCTGTCTAGCTCGGTTGCCACCAAGGTGGGAGCAAACCGACTCAACCTTGAAAACTCGGCCGCATATCCGTCGACCGTCCTGCTCATCTGCCTGAGATTACTAAACCTGGCCTGCAGGTCATATCTAGCCGCTACATCGAAGTACTTGGTCTAGAAAATATCACTGAATACCGCCCATATGACAGGCATACCCAAACTCGCTGCTTGCATAGCCCACCAGCGGCGGGCTAGATCTAGTAACTGCAGGCGCACCACCGCCACCTTCTCTGCTTCAGGGGTCCTGGCTGCCTCCAAGATAACTTCAATGTCCTATAGCCAGGCATCTGCAGCGATAGCATCCTCGCTGCCGTCGAAGAAGGGAGGGTTTAGGCGCTTGAAATTGTTGACCGTACTATTCCCTCGAGGACCATTTCCGCTCACAGCTTCTTGTACTGCTTGCTGTAAGGCATCACCTCGACGATCCTGAGACGCAAGCAACTCACGGATGAGCCCTATCAAGACCCCATCCTCTGACCCTGTTGGCTGAACTGGCTGGACTGGGGGCACTGGTTCTCTAGAAGGCATGGCTCGGGAGGCGGCTGCTGAGGACTGATCTTGATCTTCTTGCTGTTGCTGGGCTGCTGGCCGAACTTTTTCTGGCTGATCAACAGGAACGATGCCACTGAAGTAATGACATCAAGAATATTAAGGAAGGACTAGGATAGAACAATGATGCAAGCATGTTATCAAGTCAGGGATCCAAGGAGATAAGAAGATACGAGTGAAGATCAAAGGCGAGTACAGATTGAGACATCTATCCGGTAAACTCTCACATTTCTTGATTGACAAGACCTGCATGGGCCACCACTAAAACCATGTAACACCCCAGAACCAGAATACTGGAGAGCGGGGCATACATAGCCAGCTACGTATAATGAAATGGAATCCACCTCACTATACGGTCACGGCTGTCTAGATATATGAGGGTTTAACTACAATCCATCAGTCTCCTATGGTCATGAACAAGCCTATTATCTCAATCTCAAGCAAGCAATAACAGTTACAAGATGTCAGAGCACCAAATATATAATAGCAAGGCGTCCCATACATTACATATTGGATGATCATGAAGCTAGTCGTACAAAATGTCAAAACTAGCAGGAGTTAAGTCATACATGATCAACCCTAGGATCTGTCAATCATGTTACAGCCCGTAAGCAGACAATAAGTAAAGGTGCAATCGAGCTAACACGTGCTCGTCGGCTAAACGCCTCAAAAGAATAATTCTACAATAAAGTGGGAGGACAAAAAGAAACCCACTCATTGCCAGGGTTACGCCTGGTGGTCACCATCTGGCTGGAAGTTAGGTAGATCCTCTGGGACTGCTTCGATATCTGGCCATACAAAACCAGCTGGGTCAGACCCTAGAAAGAGCAAGTGCCACAAAGGAGGCTTCACTTAGGAACTAAAACCAGCATATCAATAATAGAATAATAAAGATAGTAAATAAAAAATTGCTAATAATAGAGATGACCACAGTAAACTGAGTACGAGGAAACCATTCAAGTAGCCAGATCACAACCCTTAAACCAAATAAGGACCGGGGTTGTAACCCTTCACCTGAATAGAAACCCGTCTCAAATACTATTGGTACAGTAAAGACAATAAACGAATAGGGATACAGAACTGTTCCGGGAGCCAGGTTACAACCCTTAAACCAAATAAGGACCGGGATTGTAACCCTTCGCCTGAACGGAACTGGGCCCCTGATCTTTATTGTTTAGGCCAGTATAAATAATCATGTTATTGAAGTAAGGTAAAACATGATGAGCATGGCATGGGGTGCAATAAGACAATAAACGAAGAGAGGACACAGAACTGCTCCGGGAGCCAGGTTACAACCCTTAAACCAAACAAGGACCGGGATTGTAACCCTTCGCCTGAACAGAACTGGACCCCCGATCGTTATTGTTAAGGCAAGCATCAATAATCATGTCGTGTCACAATCTTGTACAGGATCGGGACAAGATTAAGCTGGGATAAACTCCATCCAATCAATCACGGCCAATCAAGAGTACGGCTTGATACTTTTAACTAACTATGGTTATCACAGGCCTAGTTACTAGTAAGATGCAATGAGATTATCCCAACAGCCACAAGCCCTGCAGACCATCCGGTTATCCAGATCGAATGTCCGTTTATGGAGAATGCAACACGCGACTGTGTGCTGAAAATGTGCCCTACTCGTCAGTAGGCTACAAGTCCACTTAATGCGCCCAGGTAACGGGATTGCCTGTAGCTGGAAATGTCTTCATGTCTACTGAATTATTCTAGTTTATTAGCCTTAGTCAATTACTGTAGGTATCCCTGACCGTGGTACTCAGGGATCCCTGTCCTAGACATGATGCAAACATTACCGGTTCATTTTGTACAAACACAATCACCCACGGTGTCCAGGCCATTCAATTCTGTCATGACATGCTAGCCGTCGCAACAGCATTCGAGATATATATCATGCCAAATATACTGTCAAGAGTGCGCCACGACGGGTCACTATTATGTCATGTCATTATTTAAAATTAACATTTAACCTGGTATAAGCATGTATGCAATAACTAAATATAATTAGGGTGCAAGAGTTGTGGAAGAATCATGCGGCTCAGGGAGACGGGGCATAACTTCCACATACGAACTTAAAATGAGGTGCTCCAGAGATATTCGGAAAGGCAAGACAAAGATCTAAAACTTTCATGTTTTAAGTTTTTCGAAATTCTGGCTAGAAAATAGCTTAACTTGGCAAAAACAGTCATTCTGTGCACTTTTTATGCCAAAAAAATCAATTCTGCGCAAAGTATGTAAGAAGGGAGGGTTCCAGCGTAAAATTTCACATTCTGGGTACCATTCAGCGTAAAATACGCAATTTCAGGGTTCCCTGCGTAAAATCTTATATTCTGGATACAATCCAGCGTAAAATACGCAATTTTAGGGTTTCCTGTGTAAAATCTTACATTCTGGATACAATCCAGCGTAAAATATACAATTTTAGGGTTTCCTGCGTAAAATTTCACATTCTGGATACAATCCAGCGTAAAATACGCAATTTCAGGGTCCCTGCGTAAAATTTCATTTTACGCAAGCCTTCCTGCGTAAAATTCGATTTTATGCTAGCTTCCCTGCGTAAAATTTCATTTTACGCCAGCACCACATTCTTTAGTCGACATGAAAAATTCAGAAAACTTGTTTTGGCCATAAAAGCTTCATTTTAACTCGAAATGAGGTGAATCAAAAACCAAATTCACACAAAATTTCGTCCTCTTGCTCATGGAACTATTAGTTTTCGAAAATAACAAGTTTTAGTAGATCGAAACCAAGAAAACTCCATGAACTCAAAGTTAAAATGTAGATCTAGAAGAATCTATCCATCAAAATTAAAAACTCCAAGTTCTAAAGAGGCTTATAATCATATAAAGAAGAGAATAGAACAATAAAAATTAAGATCCCTCAAGAAGCAAGATTGCACTTGCCTAAACCTCTTGGTAGGTGGAGAGCAACGGTGAGGAAGAAGAAGAGTGAATGATGAGAGAAAAAGAGGGTGGGGTTAATAAATGATGATGGGGGGGTAGGTAGGGGTTCACCTTGGTTCATGATGAACCAAGTAAACCAAGCCAAGCCGAACCAACCCAATCCTTCTCCTATCCGAATAAAACCAAGCTCCACTTAATCAAAATAAATCCATGAACAATAAATGACAACTAAACCACAATGCTAAATATGAAAATAAACTACAACTAATTAATAAAAGAAAATGAGAAATACGGGTCAGAAATACGAACACGTATAAAATACGTATCACGAATTTCGGGACACTACATTATGTGCCCACATAGCCAATATAGATGACTCCTGACTTAGCTTTCCATTGCTTTCTGCCTCATGCATGTGGGCGCATAGACCATAGGCGCATGCTTATGGGCGCATAGGCCATGGGTGCATGCACTATCCTGTACATTCCTTCCATAGCATATGCCCTACATGATGTGTTTGGTCCTAGGCGCATACATGTAGGCGCATGCCCTTAGGCACATAGCCTTGGGCGCATAGCTCTGGGTGCATGCTCTCCATGTCACCCCATTGACCCCTTATTCCTTCTCTTGTAATTATCCCTGTTTGTCTCCATGGTCCTTAGTGTGAGTTATGACTTTGTTTGTACTTTTTACTTGACTGGTCCTATAATGTTATTTTCTATGTTGCACATGTACTCTGAGCTTTAAATACGATCTTGGTATGGCACGTATACTCTCTAACAACTACTTGATAGTGGCCCGCTGTGGTGCACTTACATGAACACAACATGATAATGTGACTTTACATGATAACTCTTGATAGTGATCCGTCGTGGTGCACTCTTAACAAGTAACTTGACATGATAATTCTCGATGGTGGTCCATTGTGACGCACTCTTGACTTGATAAGTAACATAACATGACATGTAATCTTGATAAGTAACCTAACACGATAATCTTGATATGGTGTTGCGATGGCTATCTTGACTTGCTAAGTAACTCTTGTCTCGACACCGTGGGTGTTTGTGCTTGTATAAGCTACATGTCTCGTCTTACATCATTTCTAGGACATGGATTCCTGGTTACCACGATCAGGAATTCATACTGAATCTGACTAGGTTAACGACTAGATTGATCGAGTAGTCCATGAAGAGATTTCCCAACTACAGGCAGTCCCGTTATCTCGGCGCTTTAATTGGACTTATAGCCTGCCGTCGAGTATGGCATATTTTCAGTACACTGTCATGTGTTGTACCCCCAAGTCACCTAATCCAACTCTCTCAACTTGCAACTAGATAACCTGGATTAAGTCTGCAGGGCTTGTGGCTGTTGGAACATCTCGATGCATCTTGTTAGTAACTAGGCTTGTGATAACCCTAGTTAGTTAAAGTATCAAGCCGTACTCATTGCTTGGCCGTGATTGATGGATGGAGTCTAGTCTAGTCTTGCCTAGATAAGGTCAGTGCATGGTTACTTCAGCATGTTACTGTTATACTTTACTTTATCGATAATTGGTTAGAGACTAAGTTTTGTTCCGGTGAAGGGTTACAACCCTGGTCCTTATTTGGTTTACGGGTTGTAACTTGGTTACTAGAATAGTCCTTTAGTTATCTTTCGTTTATCACCCTGTTTTCTTTAACTCATATTTTTCGTTATCCTTTAAGTATCATGTGCTAATATGCTGGTTTTAGTTTTAATTGAAGCCTCCCTTGTGGCACTTGCTCTTCTGGGTTCTGACCCAGCTGGTTTTGTATGGCCAGATTTTGGAGTAGCATCCGAGGATCTCCTAGCCTTCCAGCCAGATGGTGAATACTAGACGCAACCCTGGCTACGAGTAGATTTTATTTTGCTCTCCCACTCCATTGTAAATTATTCTTTTGAGGCGTTTATCCGTCGAGCAAGTGTTAGCTCGTGTTGAAAACTTATATTTTCTGTCTGCCTAAGGGCTGTAACGTGATTGACAAATCCTAGGGTTGATCATGTATGACTTAAACTCTTGCTATTCTTTGCATTTTGTATGACTAGCTTCATGATCATCTGAATATGTAATGTATTGGATGCCTTACTTTGTATGTCTGATGATCTACTATCTTGTTATATTTACTTACTTGCTTGAGATTGAGACACTAGGCTTGTAGTTGACCATAAGAGACTGTTGGCTTGTAGATAAACCCTCATACATCTAGACAGCCGTGACCGTATTGCGAGGTAGAATTCACTTCAATGTACGTAGCTGGCTGTGTATGTCCCCCGCTCTCCAGTATTCTGGTTCTGGGGCGTGACAGAGTAGCCTTCGATACATACAGCTGGCATGCTACATATTCCTAGTCCTATGTATATTGGGACTAGGGCTTAACATAGGAGGTTTTCTCCCTATATATTCTCTTGTCTTTCACTTTTGGAGTGAGACTTAGATAATATATGCTATGAGACACTACAAGAAATACCCCTATTTTGCAACAGTTTTAGTGCAACGCTTATACGAGTGTTGCTGAAACTATAATTTACAACGATTATGTAACAGTTGAAATAATCGTTTCCAAATTAAATATATTTGCAAGGGTTAAAGATTAACCATTGCCTAATACATTTTTTTACAATGGTTCATAAACACTTGCTAAACATTTTTCTTTTTTACAATGGTCAAACAACGGTTTTATAGACGTGTTGTCAAAGTGAGTTGAATGTGCAACGATTATGCAAGGGTTTTAAGTATCTGTTATAAATTTGTTAATATTTTGCAACAATTACATAAAGCCTTAGAAAAAGGGTCATTGTTAGCAACAATTGCACAATAATTTGTAACCATTTGCGCATGGTCTTATTATTTATAATAATTGTGCAACGATTTTTGATACTAGTTGCAATTTTTTTGTTATACAACAACGTTTGTGAAAACCATTTTCAAAATAATAAACAACCGTTGCAACATATTGATCTCGCAACAGTTTGTTTATATCCATTGTAAAGTCAGTATCCAATTTGAATTTCAATTAATTTTAATACAAAATAGGTATTTAAGCATCAAAATTACTCATTTGAATCTTAAAGTAAGTATTAATTGGTCTCTTGTTCATTAACAAAAAATGTTAGAGAATTGATATTTAGTATCGATGCAAAATCCTCAATGGGTGGAAATAATATAAGTAATTAAATGTGTTTGTGTATATATATGAGTCCAAGAGTTGTTCGTCCATTCCATAGTGTGTTGTCAGCCAAGAGTCCAAGAGTTGTTCGTCCATTCCGAGGGTGACAATGAGTGTTCCAGAAGTTCTATCGATGAACTTGTTGGTTCCTGGGAGTAGATCGATGGAATAGAGAGGCATATTGCTTTGAGTAATGATGCTTTTAATCTATTTAGCAAGAATTTTTTGAATTATTCTTCTTCTTCTTATCTGTTTCTTAGTAATTGTGTTGTAAAGTTTTTGAAGTTTTTATTTCCAGCATACTATATTATTCACTTTCTTTATTGCTGTAATTTTCGAGTTATATGTACTTTCTACATTTTTTTATCGAACAAACAATCTCAAAGCACGATTGGAGCAACATCAAGATTGAAAATCATTCAAGTCTTCTGGATACAAGTTTTTACAAACATGGAAAGTTCAATGGAGAGCACTAAAACACTTTGAAGAGGATGATTAGCCTTAATCTTCAACTTGTCAATGCGGATTATGTATTGACGGAGTGTCACGTCTCGCTCCAGTATGATCGGGTACGGGATGTGAGCGCGTATAGCCGACGTCGTAGAATAGGCTTTATTGAGTTGTCTAGACCTCAATAGTCGCCAAATGACATAATACATGTCTAATTCCCGAAGACAAATCTGGTACTATCTTCTCAATATACATCTCATCAATTACATCAACTATATACAACTCTCTAAGCAAATTTTCTAGAAACTTCTAGCCATCTTTTGTGCTGATCTTCGTGATCTAATATGTAAACTATCATGTCAAGACATGAACAAAGTACATCCAAACAAAATGTCACACAATACAAAATAAAATAGTAAAAAAATACAAAAAAAATCAAACAATGCGACACTGAATGTTGTCATGAACATAAAACCTACAACACGAGAAACTATGAGAACCACAATGAACAATAATAACATGACTGGCCATGAAAACATACAATGAATAAGAATACACGATTAGCAATCTACGTGTTTTCAAATACTGTTTCGATATGTGGTCGGCTATGGTTTAGATGCAGACCAGTCAGGCTCGAGTATACGTGTAGTGTATGACAAACAATGGATAAGAATACCCGACGGCTAGAGAGAGGCGCTGGGGTCGTCGGGTGGTAGAGTTTTTAGTTTTTTCTTCTTTCGATTTTTTTATAAGAAGGGGAGGGGCTCGGGTCATCCAGATTTACTATTTCTACGAGAACACTAATCTAAATGATTTTTCCCCTTTTCTTTATTTCTTTTTTTTAATTTCTTTATTCTTCTTATTTAAATAAAATAATATTAATTTAGAATATTTAAAAATCAAAAAAAAATTTAATATTTTTTTACTTTAGAAAAGTCTATATATTTATTATCCATAGAAATATAAAATCTATATATCTATATATATTTACTCATAAAAAATATAAAATCTATATATTTAATTATATTTTTACTAGATATATTTAATTTTAAAAATATAAAATCTATATGTCTATTTTAATTTCTCTAGATATATTTATTCATAAAAACTATTAAATCTATATATCTCTATATATTTATCTGTAAAAACAATTTATATATTACTTAAAAATATTTATATTTATCTCTGTATATATAAAAAAATCTATTTATCTATATATATATATATATATATATATATATATATATATATATATATATATATATATATATATATATAATAAAAATATATAATATATATATATATATATATATATATATATATATATTATATATTTTTATTAAATATATATATATATATATATATTTTTAAATATATATATATATATATATATATATATATATATATATATATATATATATATATATACTATATATATATATAATATATATATTATCTATTTTTATTAAATATATATATATATATATATTATATCTATATATATATATATATATATATATATATACTATATATATATATATATATATATATATATATATATATAATATATATATATATATTATATATTTTTATTAAATATATATATATCATATATATATAATATATATATATATATATAATATATATATATATATATATATATATATATATATATATATATATATATATAAAATTTATAGTGAACTCTAGATTTTAATTTATATATATATATATATATATATATATATATCTATATATATATATATATATATATATATATATATATATATATATATATATATATATATAAAATATATATATATATATATATATATATATATATATATATATATATATATATATATATATATATATATATATATATATATTTTTTATATATATATATATATATATATATATATATAATATATATATATATATATATATATATATATATATATATATATATATATATATATATAAAGTAAAATCTAGAGTTCAATATCATATGTATATGCAAATTAATATTCGTAAAATAAAATAAAAATGAATAATGAGAAATAGATAGAAAAAAATTTAGCAAAAATTAGGTGGTTTACACCTCTATCTCATGAATCAAGTCCAACTTATCTTCATCTAAAAATATTTAATCCCACATACGACTTGTTAGCATCGACACAAGTCTAGCTAGGTAATGCTCAGCTAACCAGGCCTTTTGTGTAACTATGGCAAAATACCAACATGACTTTATAAAATATACAGACATATTGTATCGACATCTCGTAGAATATTTAAGGATAGCATCAACATAATCAATTTCGAAACAACATCATTGTTTAAAATAATTCGATCAAAATCCAAGGACGTAAAGCCATACCCCCGATACCATTATGTCACACCAAGGTTCCGTAGAACCGATCGTCCTCGCAGTGGGCGTGATGTCGTGCGAGCCTAAATTATTCTTGCACAAGGTAAATACCATAATGGTCGATTAAATGGCTTAGTGATGGGGTCGTCGCATTGAAGTCCCGAGCAGAAAAGTTGAATAGCACAAATTCTATAGAAACAAAATATTTTATTGATTTACAGTGAAATTACAAAGGCACAAGGCTAAGATTACAATTTCTCAAGCTCACTCTCTCTCTCTCTCTCTCTCTCTCTCTCTCTCTCTCTCTCTTTGAATACAATCACTCAGCTCTCTTTCATCTCTCAATACAAAAGATCATGCCCTTAGTCTTACAACATGAAGAAGATGGTGTCCAAACATTATGTCATGTATAAGTGAAAACTCCAATGCGGTCGTGTGCCTCGAAATGCCAAGGAACTCCATGCCTCGATGCATCCAAGCGAGCTCTGAATTAAATAAGTTACTACCTAAAATTGTATACATTTATGGGTATATTAGTATATTGAATGTACTGGTAGGAGGCCCCTCGCCTACCCATACAAAATAACATGTTATTTTAGTAAGTGTACACTATAGTTTTGGTTGTATTTCTAATCTTGCCATAGGATCAGTTTTATAGCATAATTATAAGGCCTATTTGTGTCGCAACACCGTGTTTGTGCCATAAAGCCCATATGTGAAACAAACATCTAGGTCGTGCCATGCAACATAGTGTAAACTTACCCATACTTACCTTACGGTCTTCTATGTTCGCTGCAACAATATAGTTATAACGTATGGACATTATGTCAAACTACTAAACCATAACACCACATATCGTGCCTGACATATGTGTTTCTACTGAAGATAAATCTTAGGCTCATTAGTTTCGTGACGTGCATCCACTCTTCATCAATCTATGACATGCATACGGATTATCGCTATTACGTCGACTCAATCTATATGAAGGACACTAACAAGTCTAGCTATCCCTGGACCATATAGATAACGCAGTACGTTCGAGTGCGAGACGCAATCTCTATCGAATATTTTGCAATACCACTTTGTGATATACCCTCTGGCTAGGACACACTACAAGAAAATATGGCTTTTACGAGGTTTATTTTCCCGACGTATATGTTAAAGTCGGCTTAGGCATGATATATCGACGTTATGCCATAAACGTCAACAAATATCGATGTTTTATCGTAAAAGTTGATAATTTTTGATGTTTATTTTCCGACATTTATTGTAAAGTAGTCATAGATATAATATACTAACATTTCTGGAAAAAAAACGTCAGAGTAATTAACTGACGTTTGCATGTAAACGTCTAAAATGTGCTACTGATCTGTATATGTGTCGATTTATTTTTACTTAAAAAAAGAAAGGAAGGATTATTTTCGACGTTTATTTGACAAAAAAAATTAAATTTCTTTACTCTACCATGGTTTTAGACAGAAACAGAAAAAAAAAATTAAGAGAGTAAAAAGTCACTTTATTAATTTTTGAAAATCTCAGCTTTTAGAAAAAAATTCCAATTCTCCTCCCCTTTTTCATGTTTTCCTGCTCTCCCCCCAACATCTCGGATCTGTCCCCGAAGGTCCACCCTCTGGTCACAAGTGCGGAGGAGGAGCTGTAGTGCCCTGCTCCCGTTGGGGCGAAGCACTATGTAATAGGCTCGTGCTAAGTCAGACATGGTCGGGAACATAGATGGCTAGTCCAACTCGGCGACGAGTTTGGTATACAAAAACCATGGCATCAATAAAATCGATTTGGACGAGTGATATGAGTACCGTTCCAACTAATGGATCGACTACTGTTGGAATAAGTCCTAGATGCGGTAGGCGGCGTCTTGGCGAAGGAACTCTAAAGGGAGCGACGCAACCCGTCTGCCGTTGGTTTTATTGGTTTTCTTGGCTTTCTGAAAGAATTGTTGCGTGGATTTGATAGTGTGCTTTCGCGTCGATTTCTGAATGCGTCTTTAGGAATTTCGAAGGAAGGATTGAAGGAAGGGTTCTAATTCGATGCTTGTGCCATTGCAGGAGTTCGTGTAACTGACGCTTGACCGTCGTGAAGCGTTCTTCTACTCTCGGCGCAATCTCCTTAGGTGAGTGGTTCTTCGGCCCCTTCTTTTCTACTCCTTCCCGCCAACTAAATTCTTAAAGTTCAACGTTCAAATCGATGATGCTAACGGGATGTATGCTTGCCACTAAGATCAAGAGCTCAGGATAATATATCAACCTAGAAAAGTTAACTCTGAATCGATAAGTTCACACTAAGTAGAGAAAAGATAAAGTTCTAAGAAAGAGATAGAATATATTTCATGCCATGCAAAACACAACTATGAAAACCTTGGTGGCGGTACATCATGCCTCGGAGAATTTGGTGCCTACGGGATACTAAATCAGAATGTACGGTTTCGGAGGAAAGGACCCTTGCGCGAGTAGGAATGATTATGTGATTTGATAACGGTTACGCTATGCAATTTACTTCATACATATTAAACTGTTCATACATTCGCATGGTCAAGGACGACTTGTGCACAAGGTGAGCTTTCCTCGAGACGGTACCCGGGGCCCTGGGACCGAATCGGCCTAGGAGGAAATTATGGAAATCGTGCTTCGGCACGAGGCATTGCGAGACCTCCAGTTAGGCTCGCTACCTGGACTGGAGGGCGCATCGCAAGGCTACGTAATCGTCCTTCATAGTGTCGATATCACCAATGACCGCATATAGGATAGACTGCATGCTCACCTATTGTCTTGTGCAGGTGGTAAGTATCATGTATATTTTGTGCAGAAAAGGAGCACGGTCGTGGTAAGAATGGTTAAAATTGGTTATGTTGTTATCGTTTAAAATGTGCCTTCGATATGAACTGCAACTCATATAGTTCTAAATAGAAAGATCACTTCGTATGCCTGAATCCTTAATAAGCAGTGTCGGTTTAGACGAGTGGGTTCGTCCCATCCACTAGCAAGTGTGCTAACCCCCAACTTCCCAGGTAACGAGCATGCTGCGGGAGCTCGAGACTAAACTAGAGCTGAAGAATGGGAGACGGCACGAAGCTCTCCTATTTTGAAGTATTTTGATGCCCAATTCAGATCGAAGGCTTTTGTTCAAATGTATAAAGGGGCATGAATGTATGGAACGCCGAGGATTATTTCAAGGCGAGCTTGTCGATAGTTTTCTTTTGTGTTTCAAAGATGTAGCCGCAACAGCATATGTAATGTAAAAATGACCTTGCACATATTTTGCAAGTTTATGAATGAAAAGCTAAGTTTCTTCCTATGCTATGTTTTCAACTCTCTGTACTGTTTAATTTCAACGCGTCGAGACAGAAGGAATTTCCAATTACACTTCCTTGCCTTGTGTAAGTCCATTCAGACTTGCATGGCATCACGTCCCGACCCGTGGGAATCGATTTATATCGAGTCAAGGTGATGGCGACCGATTCGACGAGTCGGGGCGTGACAGGACCCCTACGCTCGGCTACCGCTCAGCTTCTGGCGGCTGCGGCGGCACGGGCAGTCACCACCGCGATCTCTCCATCCCGGCCGCCGTCGTAGGTGGCCGAGTACCTTCACCGCTAGCTTCGGAGTGATTCAGGACCACCCTTTCGTCCTTGTCTGGACTCGGACCAAAGTTGTTGATGCTCGAGGCGGAGGCACGCTCCTATAAGGTTGTCGAGGACCAGAAAGAAAAGGATAAGAAAGAGGCTAAGAATGGATCAGGCTGACGACTCTCTTCATACTAACACAAATGGTGGAGATACTGTTGAAGAAGGAGAAGCTGGACGAGGGGACGGCGGGGGAGGACATTATTGAAAGCCCTAATTTTGTAGTATATGTTTTCCCCAACTTTTTGTAATGATTTATGTTCGAATTTGCACTGAACGTTTGCATATACTGACTTGATATTATTAAAAGCCCTAATTTCTGCTATGATTATTGATTTTTGTACTGATTTCGGCGACCTTTATGAGTCATTCCGGGAGTGGAGTACTTACAGAGCTTGGGTGCCTTAGTTCTATGTATAGTATTTTTACACGAAACATGCATTTGCTACTGCAGTTAAGGTAAGCCATTGATGCAACCATGGTTACACACAAAATTTTAATGTGCTGAACTATGGTTGTATTGTGATCCAGTCAGGTCGATCCCATTGTGGCATCGTATCCAGGTGGTGCAGTGGGCATAATATCAGCCCTGATATTGGTTGAAGCTAATAATGTAGAGCAACAAGAAAAAAGAGATGGAAGTATTGTCATGGTATAGGTATGTCATTTATAAGGTTATCTGTATGGTTCAGAGTAGTTCTTCAAGCGATGTTTTGACTTTTGATGAATTTAAGACCTATGAATACTATAAAGCTTCCAGGGTCTATTATAGAGCCAATTGCTACTGCTCACTATGATAATTAAATTTTAGGTAGCTCCATCTTGTCATTCGATTTAACTTCGAGTTTTTAAAGACTTTTGACACTAGTACTCTTAGGTGGTTTTATCATAGATATTGTGAATCTGGTGGTTCTTACGTGAGGTTTGATTTCAGCTAGATTTAGCTGACACTCTTAAGCCATGATTCTTACTTCTTGTTCATCATGGTAAATATTTTAAGAAACGGAATACTGACACAGATTATCATTAACACAAATCTTAGAAAAATCTTCTTCAAATTGATGAAGACATCGGTTAAATAATCCAAGGTCCCTTCTATAGATGAAGACATCAGTGATGCCTCTTCAATCACCTAGGTGAACATCAGGCACATAAAATCAAAGGTGGCTCAAAATAACTTATAGATGTATTGTCATACACCGACAACAGAATTTACATTAAATGCACACAAAAATAATTGAAATATTTATCTTGTCCACTATCATGGGTGGTATACTATCATTTGTGCATACATAAAGCACCACCCAGATTACAAGGCTGACATGTGAAGTCAAAGGTGCCAAAAAATTATAAACTTTCAATCATACACCTTCTCAGACAAGAAGAACTATGCAAACAAACATACAACAAATCATAGGAGTAGATACCAATATTAGCATACAACACAGGATAAGTGATATTGAAAAAATTGTACCCCACATGGTTTTTTGTATCATGATGAAACATACAACTTTTCTATAGTAGCGAAGTAGTCTAATGAACATCAACTAGAATATAACACCATCAACTTATTTCCACATAGCACTTTATAAACAACTCAACACAATTACGCAAAAAGGTGAAGTTTTGATGGCAAAAATGTATTGTAGATTCTATCAGACTATCCAAGAAAAAATGCACTTTAATTTTGATTCGTGTGGGTCAATTGTAAGTGTGGAAAATAGAATAGCTTGTCATAAGCTATACAGTTGACACACATCCTCCGAGATGAATGCATTAACCCTTCCCACCATGCCACCAAGTGGCCAGGCAAATCCAGATATCAAATATCCTACAAGTTAAGAACAAGCAATTCGAAGAAGGATATTTCTTCCAGAGATTATAATGCTATAACGAACATCAAAAGCTTAAAACATGTGGATGTCAGTTCATCCCACATTATAAATCTAGTTTGATTTGATCTCCAAATTCTACAAACACATATTATTCCATACACAAATATATATTCTTATACAAAAGGGGTGCCCCTGGTATATGAAGAAGATCCTGTTGAAACTTGATATTCTTTTGCATAAACACAAGAAAAGCTAGGACTCTTTTAACAGAGACAAACTATTATCCTTTCCTGTCTGTTATCAAACCAAAATCAACTCTCTATTCTATAATGTTGCTTCATCAGTAATGAACATTTTGGTGTGTAACAATTTTACTATTTGAGCTTCAAGTGTCCTATGGAAGTTGCAGAGCTTTAAGCACACAAAAGTTTGAGCTTCCAGTGCCAGCTTGTTTCTGTAAAGCTTTGAGCACATAATAGTTTGATATTCAAATTGCAAAGTTGGGAAGGTCAAATAGTAGAATTGGTACTTTGCAACTTGGGGCTCAAATAGCCTATGGAAGATGCAAAGCTTAAAGTGCCAGAACAACAATTCTTTTTTCAACACAGTGTTATTCCAGGTTTACAACTGGGAATGAGAAGTTCTTTGGTAAGTATTTATGAACAGGGTTTCAAAAGAAGGTAGGTAATGCATGAAAAGAGAAGATAAAAATTGCAAAGAATAAGATATAGATTAGACAGTATTCTATTCCTGTAAATGTCATACCTTGAGTAAGTTCTGTTGGTAAGTTCTTTTTTCGTTTGCTGCTACAATGACTATCTTTCACATGTGAATGTCATATACTCAAAATGGTATAGTTATATCAAATATAAATGAATTGATGTGCCAATAGTATTTCATATGTAATCAGGTACGTAACAAGCATGCAGGTGTTGGACACAACATGAATCTTTATATGCTTTTAAGATAGATAATGAAACCAATGATATGAATCATGTGACAATAGTGTTTCATAATGAAACGAAAGACTGAAAGTAGATGACTTTCAGAACTTATCACGAAAATTGCTAACCTCTAGACATACATTGCTGATGTATCTTTGTGTAGAAAGTATATAAAATTTATGTAGAAAGTGCCACTGGTTTCTGACACACTTTCGTATGGATCGTAAGTAGTTCATAGACTGTCAATTACTTTTGATGAAACCTAGTCTTTTTCTGATTGCAGTAGTACCTTGATTTAAGCATATGTTACAAAAATTAACTTCATTAAGTTTAAAACGAGCTAGCACGTTATTCTTTCTAAAACTTTTAAAGATTCCACTGAAAAGATGCTTCCAACTGGAGAAGTCAGACCTATAATCGCGCTTATCGACTAATATTTCTGATATATATAACTCTGCTGCTAATCCCTGTTAAAAGTTTCATTTTAGCTATGCTCAGCTTTTAACATGTTTCTCTTATTTCGGTAAAGCATGTCAAGTCTTAGAGCAATCTTATTCCTTTCAATCTCAACAATATGTTATGGTCGTATCCACAACCATGTATTGATTGCAGAACCAAAATTATGACTCCATCCTCTATGTAGCAGTTGACATGTTTTACATTATCTAGTTATGATGAAGGTTTAAGAACTATGTAGCAGTTGACATGTTTTACATTAACTGGTTGCAAAATTAACAAGAAAAATAATGGTGACACTCATATTAGCAATCTTTGAGAAAGTATGAGCTTATGTGTTGTAGCAGCAAAGGAAAAAAAAGGAGTAGACGAAACCTTGCTACTTTCGCTACTTTTCCTCTACTTTATCAAACACCTTGCTTTAACCGTTTTAATTCCCAGGTATTGTCCCAAAATAATCGAGTACATTTTATATATCAAATGCCTCGGTTTAACAGTTTGATCAATTTTGCTACTTTCCCCTACTTTATTCAGGGTTTGTATAAAGAATTTATTGGGTACTATGTGAGAGCACTTGCCATGAATCCTAAGGCAGAGAATGCTTGGCAATTTCTCAGGATAATTCGAAGGTATGATGCTGAGTTGCTTGGAAAAGATCCAAATTAACTGGCTACATGTTAGGTATTAGTGTATTTTGTGTGTCTACTATACGTATATGTATATATTTTCTGAATAGACAAACCAGATATCGAATTTTCTCAGAAACAAGAGAGAATTTGATCTGGACCAGATAGTTTGTGTACTTTGAATACATCCCAAGTTATATGATTTCTGTTTATGAGAAGTACCATCCAAGTGACTGCCAAATTATGCTTTTGGTTTTCGAAACAAGTATGTAATCAGATCTTTCCATAATTGTGTTTTTCCCCTTCCAAATTGGACTTATTTGTATTATGATTAGAATACAACATTTAATTCATTTAAATTTCTACCATTTTAAATTTCCTTTATGAAATTAATTTTCTGTGACAGAATGCAACTTCTGATTTTTCCTGTGATACTTGGTAGTTGCTACTTTTAACTTCAGACTTTCCAATTTTGACAAATTTTTCATCTTTAGTATGCTCATAGGGCATGTGTCCAGCGCTGCTGCAACGAGAAAGGGGATATAACTTGTGAGATCTGCCATGAGGTGAGGAAATGTGTTCAGGAGTTGGTACAAGTTTACATGTTCAATACTATTTTGGCATCAGACTTGCATACATTACATTCTTTTTGGTTCATATGCCTCCATCCAGCTTAAACATAATTATGAAGTATTGATCTTCATGGATACAAACCTGGCTATACTGCACCGTCTTGAGTCCAGCCAGCTGAGACCACAATCGATATTAGGTTTATTTTTTATTTTTTTATTGTTCAGCTACTTGTTTGACTTGCAGTTAATTAAATATAGGTTGCTCCATAAGGGTTTTAAAATTTGTTAACAATCTACTTGCATAGTTATGACGGTATTTTTTCATATATTTTCTCATTGGATGTTGGACCATAACTGGTACACCCTTGGATTTTGGTGACCCAAGGATACTTGCCATGGGAACATAACAACACCATTTTCTTGAAGCTGAGTATGATGAATATGCTGCTACAAATGCCAGTGGTGTTGCATTCTACTGCTCTGCTGTCTGTTGCTCTAATTATAAGCATTTTAATTTTGTTTTATAAAGTATAATCTTAATGAAACATAAGTAGTTATTTCAAAAAGCTTTAAACATGTGTAGATGCCTATATACCCTTTCTAGAGCTTTTCAGAATTAAAATTAATTTGGAGTATTTCAGCTAGGAAATAATAAAACTAGTACTAAACCAAATGTGAGAAACTTATTTTCATAGTTTTTTTAAGCTTGAATTATATTTCAGGGATCAGGGATCCAGATTTCAAAGTGGGCACGTGGAGGACTAAAAGAAACAAGAAGGCATAGTTGTCAAAAATATGAGTACATGAGTGCAGAGGTAATTTTTTTACATGGTTCTCTTTAAACTTACGAGTTGTGACATGACTATAAATTTTCTCGAGAATATTTTAAACTATTAATCTTTCATGTTTCTCCTTCAAACATAAGAAAACTAGTTTCACTCGTCAGAATATGATTGGTTATCTGGCATGATTCTCCAGGAACTTTATAACTTGTTGGTCTGGGAAAGAGCTCTCAAGTGGGAATAAGTTTGAGTGAATGGCTGTAGAAGAGCAGGCCATGTCCAAGTACCTGTAGTTCAAGGAAGAGCTCTCAGATGAGACGTCGTTCTATGAATTTTAACTTATTTTATTTTGTTCGACTAAAATATAATATTTTGATAAAAAAATTATTTTGTAAATTATATATTGTTCAACTTATAATGATAATTGGAGTGTAGTTTAATTACTCAGTGGAAACTTTTGTTGAATGCGAGGGCATGGCAAATATATTTAAATTATTATTTTTAAATGATTTTATCTATACCGACGTTTTTGTTGAAACGTTGGAAAAATTTTGGAAAAAATGTTGGGAAAGCCAATCCTAATGTTTTCCAAAAGGTTGGGAATACATTTACGTGTCCAACGTTTTTGTTGAAACCCATTATTGCACAATTTTCGACATTTATTAAATGTCGGCTTAACCTATGCCAACGTTTATTGTAAATGTCGTAAATTTCCAACTAGAGAAACGACAACGTTTCTATAAAACGTTGAAAAAACGTTGGCTTAACCTATGCCAACGTTTTTACCCTTTTTCGACATTTATTAAACGTTGGAAAAAATTAACTTTCTTGTAGCGACACTAGAAAGATCATGATTATCTATGCCTTCCTCATGATCAAATTTATTTATTTACTTAAGATTGATCTCATCTTATCTCTTAGTATGGGAGAGCTTATTTTTTATCATGTCAAAGGAGGAGAAGTAAGTTTAAGTATGTGCTTATATGTTTGTAAAAAAGGGTAGAAGTAATTTTAAGTGGTATGCTTTTTAGTGATATATGCTTATGTCTTTTGTATATTAGTAATATATGCATCTATGTGTCCATATTAAATTTAACCAATTTGCCGTAATCAAAATGAGGAGATTGTTGGTCCAATGATTGTATCATATTTTTGAATATTATAAATCGTTAAGTTTAGCATTATATTGTCACTAATCTTCATGCAATCACTATAACATTTTTACTTATACCTTTTAGTGATATGTGCGTATTGTTTTACATATTAGTGATATCAGCTTATATTATATCTATCATAAATTTAACCGAGTTGTCATAATCAAAAAGTGGGATATTGTTAGCCCAATGATCTAACTATATATTTTTATTGTGGTTATTCGATTAAGTTTAATATTATGATATCACTAATAATCATGCTATCACTATAGTATGTATACTTAAACTTAGCATAGTCCTAGTATACATTATTTTGTCATACTTGCTATTGTATACAATATTTTGTTCGTCTAACATATATTTGTAGAAAAGAAAAAAGCAAGATTAACATAGACATATGCAATGAAAAAATCATGATAGGCCAAAGACGATGATACCATAGGAGATTTCTCTGAGCCGTCCAACGAAATCTCCGGAGCCCCGCATTCATTCAGGTGTTCCGCTGCCCGGTCAGCGGATGGAGGTCAAGGGGACAGTGCCCCCGAAGAAAAATGCCATCATCTATCAAGTGAAGAAGTCGTCCCAAGCCATCATTATTTCAAGACCCTTAAGAAGCATGCACCTACTAGTATATCTAAAGTCTATATTGAGTCTTAGGAATAATTGTAAACACAAGAAATGGATGGCAAAATCAAAAGCTTGGGTAAAAAATAATCCAGTATCATTTTTGGCTAGAAGTCGACTACCGACAATATACTGTAGTATACCGACAGTATACCGATTTTATATATATCTGCTCTTTTTCGATTTGTCACGACCCGCACCCGGTGTAGGGGCACGAGTGCGTGACAGCGCCCAGCCTATGCCACAATATCGACGGTAGAACGTTATCTACGTCTAACTAACTGACTAACAGTATAAATATCATAACCTATCGAGATAGTCATCTCCAAATAGAGGACAAGTAATGACAATATATCCATACTCAACCACAATACTCTAAGATAATTGCACGAAAAGATAAAGACAACACGATATAAAATGTCCAAAAGAGTAACATAAAAATAATACCAGTTCAAATAGTCTAAGAGTCAGCAACTCAAATACAAGTATAAATCAATAACTGGCCATGAGTCATCAACTGGAGACAGATCTAGTTCAAACCTGGCCTAAATGAGTCGTTAGATAAGCCTCCTCAGCTGAAGCTAAACCCTTTCGAATCAGAGTCTTCCAATTTATGCCTACTACACCTTATGGGCTATAATAGGTAGGGCAACCATCATCTAAAAAAATATATCCAGTCCGGATTGAAGCGAGCACACCACTAATAGTAATTCCAGTTATTAATAAAAACTATAAAACTGTAAATAGAGAGTACGATAGATGATGAAGAAATAGAATTAGCAATATGTAATCATAACCTAGCAATAGTACTATGAAGAATAAACGATATGAAGAGTACAATGTACAGGAATAAAAATAAATAGGCTTGACATGTAAGTACAGTCCAAGAAATATGAGGTAGAATAATAAATACTATAAGCACTATGTGTTTGAAATACTAGTTTCGAAATGTGATCAGCTTGGGAACTTGTACAATAGCTAGGTGGCCTGGTTAATCATGCGTGAGGTGTACGATTAACACTTACAATGTTTACAATTACAATAGGGATTTGATCACATCTTTTACTAAAAAATTTCTCGCCCCAACCAGTACAGTGGACCCAACCATGACATGTTATATTTTATGATACTATCATGTATAATATCTAATGAACATTTCGTGTACAATATCAATACGATAACCACGGTAACATCTCATGACTAAAGATTCAGCTATATACCAGTCCGTGTACTATCGTTTCAGAATCAAATATAGCATCACTAGATACAAATTCATAGTAGATATCAAATAATAGAAACTATCAGAGAATATACTCGTCTGAAATCCGGTGTAAAGTATCAACCATGTTTGATACGGTGCTTCGAAGACTTAAATATGGAATATTATATCAATACCAAGTTTTGGAATGAAAACAAGTCAAACTAGTCCAAATATAGGTCAATAAGTCAATTCTAGGTCAAATTGGTCAAACTAGGTCAACTTGGTTAAACTAGCCATTTCTAAATTATATGAGTCCAATTCTGGGATATTGGGCCTATACACTATGTATATAGGCTATACTAACTATTACCTATGCTACATTGCCCTTGCTTCCGTACCCAATTACCTATGTGACTCCTATATGGATACCTTAATTATTTATATAACTTGATATGTTTTACCATAGCTTACCCTAGCTCTTATCTTCCAATACCCCTACATGTATATATATTCAATCTATATTTATATACCTACCCTATAGCTTTACATAAACTAATATTAGCACAATATATCCAGTCTACCTATGATACCCAAACATTAGATATACCCTCTACCATTTCCTATCTTCATTACCTACATGCACCCAAGCCCTTACCTGTACATTACACATAAATTTCCTCTCTACACTACCCTCATGCATCCTATGACACAATCCTACACATATGCGCACACACTCACTATATGTAGGCACACACATAAATGTATGGGTTACACACATTCATCTGTCACACATGGACTTCTCAAGTCTAAACCCCCAAAGCAAAGATTTATACACACACACAACCTTTGTTCTGTGTTAAACAGAGACAGAAGTCCCCCTTTCTTCCTACCTATCCTGCACAACAGCTCACTACTGCTACTCCAAACCCGATAACTGATCCTGGTACTCACATATCACCACACACTACACACATACAGATCATCACACTCACTGTTGTTCAATGAAGGTAAACCCTTACCTGCCTACTAAAATCCTCCTATTTCATCCCTAACCACCTGTGCAGGGACCTCAAACCCTGTACACATAGTGCACAGGTCCCCAAGCTTGTGTCCAAAACCTGGGAAGCCCTTATCCTGCCTTCACTCGATTCCCTAACTCCTTATTAGTCTTCTCTAAAATTCTAAGTATCCCTAGGCCCAGGACCTACAACTGATATCCCTATACTTGCCTATCAAGTCCACCTAGGTTTCCTCTTTACTTGCTTTCCCCTTCCTCCTACAACCATTCTTGCACAAGCAAGAGCCTGCCTCCAATTTCCTGTGTTCAAATACCCTGACCCCTCCTATTTCTTTTCCTAATCCTGTGCACTCAGTGGACATGCTTACAACCTGCTCTTTGCCTCCTACCCGTGCCCTTACTTTTCTAAACACCTACTAACCCTGCTGTCTAAACATCCTACTAAACCCGCTGTCCTTACCTTCACATCTTCTACCATTCCTTGGTCTACACAGGACAGTATCCCCTACTGATCTGTCTGTACCTATGGTCATGCATAAGGCCTACACACCAAGGAAAACCCCAACTGATACTAGCCCAAACCTATTACTACTACATTGGTGCACTCAAGGCTTCTCCTAATTCTCCTACTACTATTATCTCTACATTCCTATGCTACTGTCCCCTATACTTCCATGTCACACAAAGCCCACACTCCCTCACTGGTTCATTCTCCAACTCTTCCTAACTGATTCACTACAGTACCACCTATCTATGCTTCTATACTACACATAGGTAGGCACCCATATGCACACAAAATCCTACAGGTACCCACCAAGTTTAGGATGATTCATGACACTGATTGCATAAGAGAATTTTAAGATGAACCATGAAACATGACTTAATAAGGATTCAAAAAGGAATGTCTAAGAAGGTAACACATGACCCACTACCAACATGAGGGCAGGAGACCCCCATTCCAATACCCCTACTATACACTGTTGCTGTAAAGCAAAGTAGTGGCCCTACCTGTTGCTGTTGCTGTTAACATATTGCTGCTACTAATGTTTCTATAACTAACAGGTCCCTAACAACACCCAACTAGAGACTAGGCTATAGGTTCCTGCACTGACACACTCATATGCAACTCTACTGACTAAACTTGTAGGTTGCCTGCTAACATACACACTCCCTAGTCCATTCTAATCTACCATTGATCATTATCCTACTCTCACTAATAGTTGCTACATATCCACTCCTAACCATCCAGCACACAGGTACACAGACTTCCTCTTCTAACCTGTGCACACCCACAAGCACCCACAATACATGCCCCTTAATTATCCTATCTTTACTGATCACGCACATTTATATATTACCCCATCCAATTCCCTCTCATATATATATACACACAATCTTATATACTTTTTTTTCTAGTAGCTAGAACTGCACACTCACACTCTCTTAATGCCTAGATGACTGTATACATGTGTGTAGTACACATATGCACCACACACCAAGTAAAGCCTACACTAACCTATGTACACTCACACTACCCTCTATCCAATACATACACCCATATACACTTGCTTCACTCCACTTGTTGTAGGTGCAAGCGACTCTAAAGTCCTACTGCTGCCAACAAGAAGCCCCTGCTTTACTTACCTTTACAGGCAGCCAAGGCAATACTGCTGTTGGTATCAGCATATGCAACTGCTGTTGCTGCTCCCTTTGATCCCGCTGCCAACACTGCCTTCTACTCCTACTGCTACCACATTAGCCTACCAACTGAACAGACACTAATATACACATGTGTATATGTTCTCACACCTCACATATAACACATGAGCCCACTCTATACCCATGACACAACCCTTTTGTAGGATCCTAAATGGCATATCACTGGTACAACACTCCCTTATATATATCTATATATATATATATATATATATATATATATATATATATAATATATTAAAGTCCTGATGCTGCCAACAGAAAGCCCCTGCTTCACTTACCTTTACAGGCAGCCAAGGCAATACTGCTGTGGTATCAGCATATGCAACTGTTGTTGCTGCTCCCTTTGATCCCGCTGCCACCACACTGCCTTCTACTCCTACTGCTACCACATTAGACTACCAACTGAACAGACACTAATATACGCATGTGTATATGTTTTCACACCTCACATATAACACATGAGCCCACTCTGATACCCATGATACAACCCTTTTGTAGGATCCTAAATGGCATATCACTGGTACAACACTCCCTTTCAAATCTGCATGAATATATATATATATATATATATATATATATATAATATATATATATATATATATATATTATATATATATATATATTCATGCAGATTTGAAAGGGAGTGTTGTACCAGTGATATGCCATTATATATAATATTATATATATATATATATATATATTATATATATATATATATATATATATCATGCATGTAACCATTGCTACAAACCTACAGCTCACAGTTTCCTATATCACTTACCACATGGTCATGCATATAATCGGTGACACATAAGAAACTAAATTGCATATGAATGATTAAATTAACCATGTGTATCCTAAGTTATCTTGGCACAACACTATGTGTCCTATTTAGGACACCTAGACACAAACACAACTCAATTAGGATACAAATTTTTTTGGGGGGACATCACATAAACACATGGTGGTCAAAATTCGTAACTAAGACGAGTTGAGCCTAGAAATCAACACCATTCATGCCAAATACCTAAATCTACCAAAAGAAAGCTTCTAATACCTAAATATACCATTTAAAAGTCAAAAGCACCTATGGGAAGGTTCATATGGGTCCAAATGTCGTTCCTAAACATGAATTTGGTGGAAAAAAGAAAGTTTCCTAACTTTGTGTCCCTCCTTTGGAGAACTCCAAATCGGACACACCTTTCCTTGCAAAGCTCTCCTCTAATGTCCTCCTTGCTATTCCAAACTCCTATGCCTCTATGGAGATTTTAGTTGATTGAAAATGAAAGTATTTGATTAGGTTTTGGTAGAGATTTAGGGAAATTTGGGAAGAGAGAATTGGGAAAGAGGAAGGCTGATGAATGAACAAATGAAATGAGTAAACCCTAATAAAAATATGGCTCTTATAGTAGGGTTTGGGTCATGCTAAAATATCAAATTTGTCCCTCTTTATTTGTCATGAAGGATTAATTATGAGGGGAGGGATGTATTTAATAAAGGAAATATTATATCCGTAACTAAAGGAAAACTAATTATCTCATGACTAGCTTAATAGGTTCAATTGGTTCAACCCAACCACTAAGTCTAAACTAAGAGCTAGTCCACTAACCGTATTGGCTAACACATTATAAATAAATAATTATACACATTATTTCATAAATAAATATTCATAATATAATATAATTATGAAATGATAAAAATTCCTCTCCCGGATTTAGGTAGTTACACTATCGCACCGGCATACCGACGATATACTGGTCCATACCGTCGGTATACCGGTTCATCACAGCTGGCAATCCAACGGTCGAATCTAGCGTATTAAATGATCCCAATGGATCTATTCTAGCCATTGCTACAGCAGACAAGTATGTACCGATGGTATACTGTAGTATACTAGCGGTATACTGACTATGTGTAACCTCCGTTATCCGAATTTTTGGATTTTCTTCATTTTTTTTGTATTTTCAAAATTTTCTGAATCTTTAGAAATCCTGAGTTTTAATATTTTCGATTGTGATATGCCAATGTTATTGGTTGGTCTTTAGTTTCGAGAAAAACTACATCTTTGTCATAAAACATTCTTGTCCTTTTTTCTAATTTTCTATATAAGTTATAACTATTAAATTTTGTATAAGAAAAATATTTCTTTAATATGATTCAAAAAAAATGAATATATCTATTAACCATTTTTTTATAGTGGGTAACAACTAAATGTTAGAGGATAGCTATAATGATTGTATTTAGCTAGCTCATAGTTAGTAACAATTATAGCAGTTATGTTAGTGTTAGTGTTAGTGTTAGCAGTTAGCAGTTTTCCTTTAATTTTTCCTAATCCTATTACAATTACAAATTAGCCTTTAGGGTTCCCTTCCTACCACCCTATAAATAGTACACACTTTCCAATATTGTACACAAACAATTTCCTAAATCTTCTCCCTAAACTACAAGCTGCCATCCCCTCTTTATCACCAATGCACCCTGTCCTAAGCCAAACCGCCACCTCCCGGTCGACCAACATTCACCCCCACCATAGCTCGACAGCCCTTGGCTTCATCCTCGATACCCTATTTCCTTGTCGTCACCACCACCATTCCCTGCCCATGCCTCGGCTCCGGCCAGTGGCCGTCGCCGTGCTCCGCCACCCCTAGGTCGATTTCCCAAAGCCAACATCAGCTGTAACCACCCCAAGTCAGACCAACACCACCCCTGCCGACACCCCCGACCACACCAGGCCACTCCGGCCGCCCCCACCATCATTCCACCACCATCAACATACGCCTCCACCCGAAACCACACAATAGAGAGAGAGACTATTCTTACCTAAGCTGCTTTCCTCCGTCGCACGCCTCCGCGGTCGTGGCCAGTCGCCACCCCCTGCGTGCTGCCCTTGTAACTCCTCTTTCCGAATTTTCAAAATTATTTTTTTAAAAGGTGATGTTTGTTGAGATTTTCTAAAGGTTATTTTGTTGTTTGTCGGCTTTCCAAAATCATGGTTTAAAAATACTAATTATTCTAATAATTTTCGTATTTTAGGCTTGAAATTATAAAAGATGTTTTGATCATTATTTTTGACTTCCAAATGATTTAATTTCGAAAATAGATTTTTGAATGGTAAATATTGTATAGACAAAAAGATTTGCCAATTTATTTTCAAATATTATGTTGAAAGTAATTTCCTAAATTTAGTTTATTTTGCTTCACGTGATTTAAAAGAAATTTTTCCTTAAAATTTAGTATAAGATATTTGCCATTATTTTGTGCTTCCAAAACTAGTTAAAATGATGATTGAGATTACCCTTCACTTTTCGTAGAAATATTTATTTCTTATTATTAGCATTACAAAAATGTCCTGTAGTAATTATTGGGCTTTCAAATATTTATTTTGTGAAATGGTTTTGGTTATCATAAATTATCTTTATTCACTAAAAAGATTTATTAAAACATTTCTAATATAGTTTTTGACTAATGAAAATATGCTTCCAGATCTTATTTCGAATTGTTATAGTAATCAGTTATTTGATTTAATTTGAATTATATGAATTAAATTATGTGATAGCAATAAATATTATTTTAAAATTATTACGTTGATCGTTTATTCGACTTGGATTTAAATTCGTACGATTTAAATTATTTGGATAATGTTAATTGACGATTTAAATAAATGTTATGTAACACCCAGTTTTCCAGATGAGGGTAATTTTGAAATTTTGTAATTATATTATTATCTATTGATATTTATTTCACATTATGATTTTTGGTAATTTTTAATCATTTTTAAACTATTTAAAAACTGTTTTAAGTCATGACTTGTGATTTTGATGTGCTGCTAGTGAAATCCTAGAGACTGCATGACCTCGAGCCTAACCATATCATTAGGATGATTAATTATCATTTTTAGCCTAGGGGTAATTTGGTCATTTTGACTTATTTGAATTATTTGATGATTTATTGAATTGGTGAATTCTAGTTTGACTTTGCCTTGTTGAGACCTAGTGGACTAGCCTAGAAGCTAATTCTAGCTATGGTAACCCTAGTCTAACTTGAGTTAACCTATTTTAGTCATTAGAGAATAGTTTTAGAATGAGGGTATTTGGTTTAGTGAATTTAAGTCATGGCTTGTGGTTTCATGAAATGACTTGTGGCTTAATGATTTTATTGATCATGACTTGGCCCATGGCCCATAACTAGAAGCCCTAACCCTAACCAAACCCTAAGTGACAAGCCACATAGGGATCCCACCCTATATAAATACTTATTCATTAGGGCTTGCCTCTTTTTTATTATTTCAACACATTGGAAAAGAGAGGTATTGTCCCCTTCCAAAAATTCCCATAAATCCATTTTAATTCCTTTTTAATCCTAGTTTCTTGCATTAGAACCTAATACTCTACTATTTTCTGATTGTGGGATTTAATCCCAGCTTTGAGACAATTTGGGAGCATTTGTCTAGCAAGGAAGAATCCCTAATTTGAAGCTTTTTTAAGCTTTTTGCACATATAGGTAAAACCCTTTAAATTGATTCAAATTTTTGTTTTTTTTTTGCATTTAGGGCTAGATCTAGGAGTCCCCTAGCTGTCCCTGGAGTTTGAGCCAATTTCTTGTCCGTTTGGTGTCCGTATCGGGCACGTGTCAATGTGTAAGTGTAGGTATTTAATAGAATGCCCCTTAGGAATTTAGTTTCGATTTTTGAAAATATAATTACATGAATTGGTAGATCTAGGTATGTACAATAAATTTTGTGAAGGGTGTTACGTATTTCTGTGTCATTTTGTGTCTGTTTTTGGTGTTGGACACGAGTGCACGACACGAGTGCACTGTCCTGCTCACTGACACCTCGTGTGCACTGTACACGACACGTGGACACGTGCCACTTGACATGGACCTAGGGGCAATGTTTGACAAGACACCCCCAAAGTCTCGTGTCGGTCGTGTCGTGTCGAGTGAGAAAACTCACTCGCACTAGCCGCACTGGCCGCGCGTGCGATCTGTACACGCGTGCATTCGACCCACTGATACGTGTCTCGTGCTCAGGACACACGTGTCGTGGACACGGTGCAGGGTGTTGGGACCCTAGCCCTATCCTTGGCGCACCCTAGGACACGAGCACGAGCCCTACGGTGTCGTATGTCGTGTCCTAGCACGCAATGTACCTCTACACGAGGCTGCTGACACTGTTATTCGATGAAACTTGTTTTTTAGCTTTTAGACACATTGTGTCGAATTTTGCGGACACGAATCAACCTGTACAACACCATGTTATGTTCATACACCTCTGTCAACCAATTATTTGAAGTTTTATTGTAATTCGAATATGATTTTGGGTTCGAACCTATATTCTTTCTGATACCTAGGCTGAAACCTATTTCTGAGATTTTGATGTATAATTTTTAAATTGTTTTGATCAATTAATTGGGATGTTTGGTTCACATATATGTATCAGAGATTGGCCTATGTATTTGGGTTCATTTTAGCATAGGTTTTGGCTTTCAAATTTCTTTTGAACTGTCAAGACATATGGAATCCTAAATTGTTAAGTTCAACTGATTCCTAAACTGAGATTTGAAATTGAATTGGGATTTGAATTGTTCTGAGTTCAAATGTATTTGATGTTTAGATTTTTATGTTAGTTTAGGATTTGCATGATTGATTGGGTTTTCGAAATTATGTTGAATGATATATGAACTGTCAACTGAAGGTTTAAATCCTGATTTTGGTTTTCTTTCTAAAAACTGATTTTAATGTTAATTTTACATGCTAGATATGGTTTTTCCATTTGGGTTTAACTACTAGGATGATTATATATTAGTTTGGGTTTCGATTTTTAGCTGGTATGGGGTTTGGACAGTTTGAATGAACAGTTTTGATACTCACTGTTTTGTGAATCCTGAACCTTTATTTCCTATATGTTTCCTAAGATTGATAACCTATCTACAGGTTCTAATGCATCCACAGTTTCACTAGGACACACTCACCATTGTCACTTGACACACACACACAAGCATGTGCCACATTGACACATAAACTTCACTCATTTGTCACTCACACACACATGACACATTCCTCACATTAATACACACACACACACACCCATATGGGATCCTGTCACACAAGTTTCCCTCTTATTTTTTTCCTGTCACACATTTAGACACACATGTATGATTGAACACTCCCTACACACATTGACTGAAATCTGAACACATGTCATATGAATCAGAACCTACATGTCCTGCTCCTACAGACATTGTTCTGCATATGGCCTTCTTGCACTCATAACATATGCATCACTCCACTGCATAATAGCCTTACATCACTTGAGACCTGTCATGCACTCGTTTACCACTTCACTCCATTCATGTTCTGCATATCTTAGAGTCCACTTCTCTAATTCATCCTTGTTTCACATGTTTGGTCCTCATTCTTCCTTATCTGTCTGCATGAGGACAGATCCTTCCTTCCCTGTTGGTCTTCCTATTTCTTATGTGCTCAGATTAGTGCATACATTCAATCACATGTCTTGATGCACCCTCAGATGTTACATGGGATATGCCAATCCATTCCTTGTAATGTCTAGTTACCTGCAGAGCCTTGGTTCAGGTCTTGGACACTTGACGTTCAGATTTGAACATCTATAGATGCAGACTAGGGCATCTAATGTTCTGTATAACCACCTTGTAGAGTCCAAGCCCTTGAACTCTCCACATTGTCCTGTCCTCTACATCAATGGATGATCTGTCCTAGGATTGTACAAATCATCCTTTGTACAGACATTGCATTTGTGAAGGTCATGAACATGCCTCTACCACTACTTCATTAGTTGAGTCCAACCCCAATCACTAAGGTACCTGCTCCCTTTTGCCTACATGAGTACTTGGTATATATATATATATATATATATATATATATATATATATATATATATATATATATTTTTTTTTTTTTTTTTATTTTTTTATAGGCAATTGATAAGTGTGTAGGTATAGATTAAAGAAATAAACCATCTAGATTGAGTTATGTAATGGCATGTGGGTATACCTTTATAATTGTATTACTTGCTCTCTATATTGATTTCCTATTTTGGTTGTGGAATAGGTTTGATATGGTAGGACTGTGACATATTGTTTGGTATAGTTCTATGAGTTAGTGATTAGCCTATAAGTTGTTAGCCTAGTGTAATATGTTATTAGGCTTTGTGACTTGTTTGTTAGGCTAGAGAGTTGACCAATTTGACTCCTAATTGTCCAATCTTGACTTAGTGACCTAGATTAGATTAGGGGTTGACTATGGTTGACCAATTGACTAAAAGTCAACTGATGATCAACCTTTGACTTAGTGTAACCTAGTTTCCCCTTGTTGACCTAGTTTGACCAGTGTAGTTGACTTGGGTTGACCCAGAGTTGACCAAGTTTGACTTGGGCCTAGTTTGACCTAGACAGTTGACCAGGGTTGACTTAGAGTTGACTTTGACCTAGATTGACCTAAAAATCATGTAGATTGCATCGTAGACTTCATTTATCTTAGTTTTAAACACATTATAACCTGTACTGCTCTATTTAGGATATTGTGACTCCGGTACAAACAACTGACATTATACTACTCTTCTCAGAGTAGTAGGCGAGTACATTCTCTGATAGTTCTCTCATTTATTTGTCAATTACTGTACTTCAGTTCTAGTTAGTTGTATGTAATTCTGTGTCACAACACGTATGGATATTTCTGGATTCATGTATACGACACACATTTATTGTCTGGCCCCTATTACTGGAATCATTCTGGACTCATTTACTGGTATCATTATATTCTGGCTGGACTCATCTTGAATCATTGTGTCGGATTTCTGGATTCACTTGCTGGGAGGGGAAATACTAGAGTAAGACATATAGACATATCCCAATTCTGGAATCACCCTTATGCTAGAATCAAACTGGAATAATAGCCATCTCACACCCGGCCAGGTGTGTGATGTGCCGGATTACCTATAGCCGTTTACATGTTGATCTCGGTATTTTAAAACACAGTGCTAGAGTATAGGCTGGACACACCCTGGAATCATTGATCACTATGACTGGGATCGTCCCTTACTGGATTCATCTTGTATTAGATTCGTCTTGTACTGGACTTACATTGGAGTTACACTCGTATACATTTACTGTCTGGACTTATATCATATTACCCTGGTTCAGCTAGTTCTATTTTTACAGTCTTTATTGCCATGATTCTTCTCTTGTTTAGTTACTTACTTTTCTTGCACTTTATCTGTCTTTCTTACCATCACCTGAATATAAACTGCCATATTCATCAATACAACTGTCTATAACTGCTTTATAGTTCTCTGTCATTTACTTGGGTTTTCTTGATGAGTTGTACACGTTCCTGTCCTGACTGGACCTGTTGTAAATTTTACAGATGATTGCCCTGAGGACACATGCCCTATATATTACGGACCAGGAGATAGCTTAGTTACCTATGGCCCCGTCACTCAGGAGTGATCGGGAGATTAGCTAGTTGTTTTGTTTAGCTTTCATGTTTTATAACTGAAGTTGTATATAAGTTGAGTTATGTAATTGAGATTGTCAGATTATATTATTTAGTTGTTGGTTTTATTTCTGTTATTTAGTCTTAGTTATGATCTTCTGTGCTATCATATCGTGCTTAGACTGTGATTGAGATTATATTATATCTATACTTGTCCTCCGTTCGGAGTTGATATTTTGACAAGTACATTATATAATTGCGTGGTTGGTTGGTTAGATAGTGACCTAGAACAGCGTTCTACGGCCGACACTGCGACGTAGGCTGGGCGTTGTTACGCGCTCGTACCCTCACAGTGGGTGCGGGTCGTGACACATTTTAGTGGTGGCCCATGCAGATCGAGTTTATGTAGTGGTATTCGAACTAGAGTATCACTACAGCCTGCGATAGGATTTGAGAGATAGGCTTAAACAGAGAGGTACTCAATCACAGTTAGAAAAATTTTGCCTTAAATCATGACATCTACATATCGTACTGATTTGCCTTCTTTGAAATAAACTGTCCTCCTTTGATTATATCGATTCCTGCTCAGTATTGACTTCCTTGTTCGATCTGTCTTCAGGATGTTGAAGACACGATCACATCGCTCTGGTACAGCAGCTGCTGTAGAGGGGACTGCCACCTCTCAGCCAGTTCAGCAGGGTCAGGAGGCTGCAGCTCCTGTCACCTCTGCTCATATTGGGACTTCAACAGCAGCAGCAGGGGGTATGCCTCCACCAGCTCGGAGGCAGGACCCAGTCATCCCAGAGATGCAGTTCCAGCAGCCGTCGCCTACAGGATATGTGGATGCGGCACAGATATTCGCTTACTTTCAGCAGTTTTGGACCGACAGCAGGCCGACAGGACAGGGGCATGGAGTTGGCCCTTACGACAGTCGCAGCTCGACCAGTGGTTCAGCAGCCGAGGATACCGGGGATAGAGCATTTCCAGAAGATGAGCCCCAGAGACTTCCTGGGGACGGAGGGGATTCTATATGCTGATGAGTGGATCAAGCATATAGAGGAGATCTTCTGCCTGGTCCGGATACCGGCAGATCTCCAGATAGGGGCAGCAGCTAGCCGGATGCGAGATCTTGCTCGCACCTGGTATCAGTCAGACCCAGGATTAGGGTAGCTGGATAGACCTGGGAGGAGTTCAAAGGCTTCTTTAAGAAGAAGTTCTTTCCAGATGCAGCGCTTCGAGCCTTGGAGTCGCAGTTTGAGAGCTTAGTTCAGGGGAGCCTGTCAGTAGAGGAGTACGCTGGGGAGTTCGGCCGCCTTGACAGATTCGTAGAGGGCTTAAGCGAGACGGCGAAGGCCCAGAGGTTCCGAAAGGGTCTGGTCAAGGAAGTCAAGTCCTTGACCAAGGGCAACAGGGATGCCACTTTCGAGGAGATTTTGACGAGAGCTTTATTGGCTGAGGACGATCTTGAGCTGAAGCTCTAGAGGGGACGGGACGCTCACGGTATCAGCAGCAGCGGAGGCCAAGCCAAGATGCCTCATGTGCAGATTCAGCAGACACAGGCACCAGTAGAAGTCCAGCAGGTGCAGCATCAGTATCGGGGTCAGGACTCGAAGGCGATCAATTGTTCCTACTGCAAGAAGCCGGGACACATCTGGGAGCAGTACAGGAAGAGGTTGAAGGTTTGCTATTTCTGTGGGTCAGCTGCCCACCAGAAGATAGATTGTCCTATTGTACCTCCTTTTGTGGGGGCTAGGCCACCTGTAGCTCAGCACCAGAGGGGTGGAGCTTTTACGATGGCAGCAGAGGAGACTGACGTTGCAGGTGATGGATTAGCAGGTTTGACCTTCTTGTTCTTCCTCCCCACTTTCATGTGTGATTTCCCTTAGTACATGCCAGGATATTGCTTGTGATTGCTATATAATGTAGCTACCCTGTTCGAGACTGTGGAATCACGACTAGTAGGATTGTGTTGCTTCGACTTTGATTGATTGGGGGTTGACCTAGTAGGGGTACGATCATCTTAATTTCGAAGACGAAATTTTTCTAAGGGTGGTAGGATTGTAACACCCAGTTTTCCAGATGAGGGTAATTTTGAAATTTTGTAATTATATTATTATCTAATGATATTTATTTCATATTATGATTTTTGGTAATTTTTAATCATTTTTAAACTATTTAAAAACTGTTTTAAGTCATGACTTGTGATTTTGATGTGCTGCTAGTGAAACCCTAGAGACTGTATGACCTAGTGCCTAACCATGTCATTAGGATAATTAATTATCATTTTTATCCTAGGAGTAATTTGGTCATTTTGGCTTATTTGAATTATTTGATGATTTATTGAATTGGTGAATTCTAGTTTGACTTTGACTTGTTGAGACCTAGTGGACTAGCCTAGAAGCTAACCCTAGCTATGGTAACCCTAGTCTAACTTGAGTTAACCTATTTTAGTCATTAGAGAATAGTTTTAGAATGAGGAGATTTGGTTTAGTGAATTTAAGTCATGGCTTGTGGTTTCATGAAATGACTTATGTCTTAATGATTTTATTGATCATGACTTGGCCCATGGACCATAACTAGAAGTCCTTACCCTAACCAAACCCTAAGTGACCAGCCACATAGGGATCCCCACCCTATATAAATACTTATTCATTAGGGCTTACCTCTTTTTTATTATTTCAACACATTGGAAAAGAGAGGTATTGTCCCCCTTCCAAAAATCCCCAAAAATCCATTTTAATTCCCTTTTAATCCTAGTTTCTTGCATTAGAACCTAATACTCTCCTATTTTCTGATTGTGGGGTTTAATCCCAGCTTTGGGATAATTTGGGAGCATTTGGCTAGAAAGTAAGAATCCCCTATTTGAAGCTTTTCCAAGCTTTTTGTACATATAGGTGAAACCCTTTAAATTGATTTAAATTTTTGTTTTCTTTGCATTTAGGGCTAGATCTAGGAGTCCCCTAGCTGTCCCTGGAGTTTGAGCTAATTTTCTGTCCGTTTGGTGTCCGTATCGGGCACGTGTCAATGCGTAAGTGTAGGTGTTTGATAGAATGCCCCTTAGGAATTTATTTTTGATTTTTGAAAATATAATTACATGAATTGGTAGATCTAAGTATGTAAATTAAATTTTGTGAAGGGTGTTAGGTATTTTTGTGTCATTTTGTGTCTGTTTTTGGTGTTGGACACGCGTGCACGACACGAGTGCACTGTCCTGCTCACTGACACCTCGTGTGCACTGTATACGACACGTGGACACGTGCCACTTGACACAGACCTAGGGGCAATGTCTGACAAGACACCCCCAAAGTCTCGTGTCAAGTCGTGTCGTGTCGAGTGAGAAAACTCACTCGTACTGGTCGCACTGGCCGTGTGCGGGAGCTGTACACACGTGCATTCGACCCACTGATACGTGTCTCATGCTCAGGACACGCGTGTCGTGGACACGGTACAGGGTGATAGGACCCTAGCCCTATCCTTGGCGCACCCTAGGACACGAGCACGAGCCCTACGGTGTCGTGTGTCGTGTCCAAGCACGCACTGCACCTCTACACGAGGCTGCTGACACTGTTATTCTATGAAACTTGTTTTTTAGCTTTTGGACACATTGTGTCGACTTTTGTGGACACGAATCAACCTGTACAACACCATGTTATGTTCATACACCTCTGTCAACCAATTTTTTGAAGTTTTATTGTAATTCGAATATGATTTTGGGTTCGAACCTATATTCTTTCTGATACCTAGGCTGAAACCTATTTCTGAGATTTTGATGTATAATTTTTAAACTGTTTTGATCAATTAATTGGGATGTTTGGTTCACATATATGTATCAGAGATTGGTCTATGTATTTGGGTTCATTTTAGCATAGGTTTTGTGTTAAACCCCTCAAAATATTTTATTTTTTTTATTTATTATTATTTATATTTTGTTACAAAATTTTGTTATTCATTAAATAAAATGCTTTTACCCTAATTGTTAAATTGAATATATATAGTTTAGAAAAATATGTTATATATGTATATTTATGCAGTTTGTGTGTGCATTGTATTATATAACCCTCACCCTTAACCCTAAGACTAAACTTAGGTTAACTCTAACCTTAGACTCATTTAATTTTTTTCAAGATTATTTATATATATATATACTTATATATATAAAGTATTACTATTCATCAGTTTTTATTATTGGAGTATATGTATTATATCTATACCTTTAGTTATGGCATTACTACTTGAGCAAAACCCAAATCCATTTCATTTATTCCAAACCCAACCTTAGCTCAGCCCATGGGCAAACTAACTAACCCTAACCTAGGCCCAACCCATTAGGAATTCCTAAGCCTTTGGATCTCATCCATGCATATATATCTAAGCAACTTCTCTCAAACCAAACCCTAATCCTAGATTTATCTCCTCCTAGCCGCCACCACCACCGAAGGAGCCTAGCCCCGGCCGACCCCTAGTCACCCCGACGGCCTACTGATCTCGACGACCCCCCCCCCCCCTCGGTGGAGCTCGAGCCTGCGGATCGGGCGACGGCCGCGGCTGCAGTGAACCGGGCGGCCACCACCGACCTCTACCGCCGGCGCCACCGCGACCGGAGGGTTCGCCGTCGAGCCCTGCCTCGGCGAGGTACTGCCCCGACCGCCCACGTGCCCTCTGGCACGTGTGTTTTGTTTGCAACAATTAGGTTATTCATTGTTGAATTATTTGTGTAATTATATGGCTGTGTAATGATTTAATTAATGATTAATTGATGCTAATTACGATCTAAATTATTAGCCTAATGATTAGAGTCATTAGTGTAGATTCTATATTAATTATGTCAGATTTTTATATAATTTATTCGTAATTATTAAGCATTTAACTGGTGGCATTAATGCAGTTTTTTGTGTAAATTCCACAGTATTATATATTCTGTTTTTGATTTTTAGAATTTAATTCATTAGGAATTACTTGCTATGATCTATACATAATTTGTAGGTAATTATGTAATCTAATTATTGTTAAATTTTCAGGATTTAATAAATAGTTTAGATATTTTAATTAAATTTTAAACTGTGGGTTATTGTATCTAAATGACAGTTTAATTTCACTGTTTCGGATTTTTATTAATTAATTCACTAAGAATTAATTAATGGTCTATATACAAGACTTGTAAATAATATTTATATCTATTTACTGTAAAATTTTCAGAATAAAATAATTATGTTTGTTATTTATTTTATATTAAATCAGTGTTAAATATTATTGATTATGTAATTAGTTCATTACTAAGTTTTAATTTTTATTAAATATAAATTATTATGGTAATGTTCATAAATGTATAGTCACGGTTGGAAAAATGTTATTTTCTATGAATTATGAATTTTCACAATTTATTAGTAAATTTTTAATATTTAATTCTAATTTCAATAGCTAAAATAGTAATTTTATATATATAGTAGTTAAATGTTTTTAATTACTTATAATTAGGTAAATAATATTAAAAATATTATTTACAGTAGGTTTTCCTGGAAAAGTATTTTATAACCCAATTTAGATCTTTTTACTATTTATTAACTAGTATTTATAATTATTAGCACTAATCTAGTTATTAGATAGAAATATATTAAATAAAAAAAATCCTATTTATGGTTTCTTTACAAATAATATATATCTATTATTTCTGTCATTATTTAGCTTATTAGGCTAAAAATGATTTTTTTGGATTTTTACAAATTTTGTTGGTATTATTAGGAATTTGTGAAGGCATGTGTTATTTAATTGATTAATTAATTATTTATAAGTAATTAATTAATTATTAAATATATATTACTTGTATTAATAATTTCAGAATATAAAGATTATAATAATAAGTACTTCATACTTATTATTGTATATTAGTATTCTTAATTGTTGGTACTGATTAGCTAGTAATAATGGTTTGATATTAATTATTGATTAATTAGCAATTAAATGTATTGTTAATTTGGTTAATTAGTAATTAATTAGAGTTAATGCTTATATAGGATTATTTGCTTCGCGGGACTCGTACTCTACCTTGGACCCGGATACTCAGTTGCTGGACACAGGCAAGTACACCTTGCTTGATATTACTATGCAGTATTTATTTTGACCAGTTATTACTTCGTGTGCACTCGTCTCCATTGTTGACTACCATATATAGAATTAGTATAACTTGACACTGTCTCAGTCACGTATCACATATTAGTGAGTTGAGTGCAGAGGATCTGTGTTGACTGGCCATTAGCATGTGATCTTGAGTCTGTTAGAAGTTTGGTTAGTTTTACTATATATATGACGTCTTGCATATTGTTCGTACCGCGTATACGGTACGAGTACATTGGGTGGGGAGAGTCTACTAGTGGTGTATGAGAATTTCTGTTTCCAATGGACGCTGGATGCTCGTAGCCCCTCGTTCCTCAAACCGTAGGATGCTTGGTGGCAGTTTCTTCTTCTTTCCCCCCTCTCATGTGCCACTAGAGATGTCTCGAGTGCATTTACACATAGATGGTTAGAACACCTTATTGCTTCCTTGTATTTCCTGTCATTGTTTGGTTAGGGAAATACTGGGTGGCATTCTTACTAGTTACTTTTACATTGCTGCTTAGTTTATTCTTGCATGTCCTTTCCTGTGTATTTGTTATGTCCCTCTGAGGACCTGGTATCTTTTCCAGAGCTTGACGAGCACTTATTCCCGGCTGATTACGGAGTAGAGGGACTTGTTGACGACGACTTTGAGGTGGAGCCGCAGCCTTGATCCTCTGGAGGCTAGCTACATCTTCAGACGTGGGTTCCATTTCCAGTATTCTGTTTATTTCTTTTGCTACTTCATTTCATTCCAGATGTACTCATTTACTTTTAGTGGATTGTTCTCCTCTAGCTATAGTTGACATTTGGATTCTGTGGCACTGATGATTCTCCATTCAGTTATCTATTACATTATTTCATGGATGAGACTAGTTTACCTGCCTGTAATGTTACTTATTAGTTATACTTCAGCGTACTACAATCGAATCATAGTCCATTAAATTGGGTTTAGCTATGCTAGATTGTATAGCTGGCATGCCACGTGTTCCCAATCCGATTATTTGGAACTGGGGTATGACATGTTTTTAATGGGGGCCCATGCAGGTCATGAAATTTGTTTGGTTACGTTACTGTACCAAACAAGCCTGCAAATTAGGTTTAGAATATAGGGTCTCATCCATACTTGACTATATCATTCTTGATTATCCTTGAACAAATTCTTTTGCATCTCGTTTGTTTCCGTCCTATTCTCAATTCCTTCTATCTTATTTCTGCAGAATCATGAATCTAAGGAGTGGACGTACCGCTGCCGGTAGAGACAACCAGTCATCTGGTACGGATGAGCAGTTCGCAAGGGTAGTTCCAACCCACCCTATGCTACCAGGGCAGACGTCTCATTCAGTTGGTGCACAACCGACTGGGGTACCCCCTCCTCCCCCGCAGTACCCTCAAACACCATTTGGAGTGCCCCCGGCTGTGCCACAAGACAGTCAGGCACAGATGTTTCAGTTCATGCACATGATGATGCAAGAGCAGAGACAGCAAACAGCGGAGCAGAGGCAAAAAGCAGCTGAGCAGAGGCAGGTAGCTGCTGAATAAAGACGGGAAGCTGCTGAGATGAGACAGGGATTCCTGGCAGCTATGGAGAGGATGACAGCACCAGCACCTGCACCAGTTCCGACACTAGCTCCCGTGAGACCAGCACGGGTAGGTTCAGTGAAGGACTACGTGCAGATGGACCCCAAACCTTATAAGGGAAATGAGAGTCCGGAGGAGACCACTAATTGGATCACCAGCACCAAGAAGAAATTGCAGGCATCTCAGTTGCCAGAAGATTTATGGATGACTGGCGTAAGAACTCAGCTGGAGGGGAATGCCATCACTGGTGGGATTCTATGGAGCGTCAGTTGGGTACTCGTCGGTCGTGGGAGCAGTTTCTGGAGTTCTTTGATAAGAAGTATTTCCCTACTACTGTGAAGAATGCCTTATACAACCAGTTTTTACATCTGGAGCAGGGAAACAAGACTGTTGACGAGTATGACTCGAAGTTCAGTCGACTCAGCAAGTATGGAGAGGTACTGATACCCAATGATCTGGAGAAGGCCAAAAGATTTCACAACGGGCTGAGGCAGGAGCTACAGCATTATACTAGCTCTCAGTCCCGAATCTCTTATGCTGAGTTGCTGACGGAGGCCAGGATTCAGGAGACAATTAGCAAGGGGAAGCTGAACCAGCAGAAGAACCAGCCAGTGCAGACGAAGACGCAGCAAGGAGGTCCTATCAAGAGACCTATGGGACATCATCAGCATCAGCAGAAGACTGGACCCTACCAGTCTAAGGAGCTTCCGACTTGCCATTTTTGTGGCAGGAAAGGACACTTACAGAGAGAGTGCAGAAGGATGCTGGGTACTTGCTTTGCTTGCGGATCGGGCCAGCATCAGGCTCGAGATTGCCCGGTTCGGGGAGCCATTGTGCCAGCAGGAGGATAGAAGCCACCAGCATCAGGAGGTCAGCAGAGAGGACCTATACTCCCTTCACAGTCAGTACAGTTTGAGAAGGCCAAGCAGCAGGCGGGAAACAAGAAGCAAGGACAGATTTTTGCTCTCACTCAGGAAGAAGATGGAACCGAAGGTGAGGCTATCACAGGTACTATTTTAGTAGGTTCATTGCCTGCTACAGTGTTATTTGATTCTGGTGCCACCTTATCATTTATATCATCTAGATTTGTAGCTGTGCATAGGATAGCTACTTCTACTATGCCTAAGAGTTGGAAAATTATTACTAGTGGGGGTATAGTATCTGTGACTAGTACATGTAGAACCTGTTCGGTAGTTATTTGTGGCCGAGAGATGAGAGCTCGACTTTTGGTATTACCTATGCCAAATTTCGACGTAGTACTGGGTATGGATTGGCTTAGTCAATATCATGCTATATTGGACTGCCACAGGGGTTGTGCTATATTTAGACCGCCAGGCCAGCCGAAGTTTGAATTTCAGAGAGGAAGCATTGAGAAGGGAGTATCTCAGTATCATGGAGCTTGCATGGCGATGGAGGTTGCCCCGCCACCGATCATTGATGAGTTTTCTGATGTCTTTCCCGATGATCTGCCGGGTCTACCACCCGACAGAGAGGTTGAGTTCACCATTGAGCTCATACCAGGAGCGGCACCAATCTCTTCGAATGTTTATCGACTGGCAAAGAAGGAGCTGGATGAAATGAAGGTACAGTTGCAGGAGTTGCAAGACAAGGGGTTTATCAGACCAAGTGCATCACCATGGGGAGCCCCGGTCTTGTTTGTGCCAAAGAAAGATGGAACAGTTCACATATGCATTGATTATAGGGCTCTTAATGCTGTGACGATCAAGAACAAGTATCCCCTGCCCAGAATTGATGATCTATTTGACCAGCTGACAGGAGCCCAGGTATTCTCGAAGATTGATCTGAGATCGGGATACCATCAAGTGAAGGTTCGGAGAGAAGACATTCAGAAGACGGCATTCAGGACTCGGTATGGTCATTACGAGTTCTTAGTAATGCCCTTTGGTTTGACTAATGCACCTGCTGTGTTTATGAATTTAATGAATAGAGTATTCCATGAATATCTTGATAAATTTGTCGTAGTATTTATCGACGACATTTTGGTGTATTCAAAGAACCATGAAGAGCATGAGGATCACTTGAGGAAGGTGCTGGAGATCTTGATGCATCAGAAGTTATATGCAAAGCTGAGTAAGTGTGAATTTCTGCTAGATCATGTTTTATTTCTTGGACATGTTATCTCAGGAAAAGGCATTGAAGTGGATCCGACGAAGATATCAGCAGTGGAGTCGTGGCCAACTCCAACCGATGTTTCAGAGGTACGAAGTTTTCTGGGGCTTGTCGGATATTACCGGAGGTTCGTAGAGAATTTTGCAAGGATTGCGGAGCCCATGACAAAGTTGACTCGCAAGGATCAGAAGTTTGAGTGGACGGAAGAGTGCCAAGCTGCCTTTGATGAATTGAAGAAGCGCCTTACTACTGCACCAGTCTTGACCATTCTATCGGGATCAGGAGGTTTTGTCATCTATAGTGATGCATCCGGGAAGGGATTAGGATGCGTATTGATGCAGCATGGGAAGGTAGTTGCATATGGTTCTCGGCAGTTGAGGACCCATGAGAAGAATTACCCCACGCACGACTTAGAGCTTGCGGCGGTGATATTTGTCTTGAAGCTTTGGAGGCATTATTTGTATGGAGAAACAGTAGAGGTATATACAGATCATAAGAGCCTCAAGTATGTCTATACTCAGAAGGATTTAAATTTGAGGCAGAGGCGTTGGCTTGAGTTGATGGCAGATTTTGATATCGAGTTACAGTACCATCCAGGGAAGGCTAATTCAGTAGCAGATGCATTGAGCCGGAGGCCTATGGCACACTTCTTGACATCACAAAAGGAGTTGCTTTATGACTTGGAAAAGATGGGCATTGAAGTTGTTAGGCCTGGAGGAGTTGCACAGATGATGAATATTCAGGTTCAGTCTTCACTAGTAGAGCGGATCAAGGCGACCTTACCGACAGATGCCAGATATCAGAGGCTTCGACAAAGGACAGAGCAAGGACTGCAGACTGGATTGAGGATTCATGAAGATGGGACCTTGAGGTGTGGAGACCGTCTCTATGTTCCTAATGGAGAGATCAGGCAGGAGCTGATGACAGAGGCTCATAGCTCAATTTATTCTATTCATCCAGGAGGTACGAAGATGTACAGGGACCTGAGACAGCACTACTAGTGGCATGGAATGAAGCGTGAGATAGCACGATTTGTAGCAAAGTGCTTGGTGTGTCAGCAAGTCAAGGCTGAGCATCAGAGGTCCGCAGGATTGTTGCAACCGCTTCCGATACCTGAGTGGAAGTGGGAGCACATCACTATGGATTTCGTTACAGGATTTCCGAGGAGCCCAGCTGGACGAGATACAGTTTGGGTGATTGTGGACAGATTATCGAAGTCTGCTCATTTCATACCATTCCGAGTGGGGCAATCTACAGAGGTATTGGCAGACTTATATATGAAGGAGATAGTACGATTACATGGAGTACCAGTCAGTATAGTCTCCGATCGAGATACGAGATTCACATCGCACTTTTAGAAGAGCATGCAGGAAAGTCTGGGCACAAGACTGAAGTTCAGCACAGCTTATCACCCTCAGACAGACGGGCAGTCAGAGCGTACCATTCAGACGTTGGAGGATATGTTGAGAGCTTGCATGTTGGATTTTGGAGGATCCTGGAAGGATCACTTGCACTTGGTAGAATTTTCTTACAACAATAGCTACCAGGCAAGTATCCAGATGGCCCCTTTTGAAGCATTGTACGGAAGGAAGTGTCGATCGCCAGCATGTTGGGGTGATGTAGGCGAGAGATAGATATTGGGACCATAGTTGGTGACTCGTACAGTAGATACAGTCAAGAAGATTCAGGGACATCTACGAGCAGCACAGGACCGGCAGAAACAGTGGGCAGACACTCATAGGCGACCTCTTGAGTTCAAGGAAGGAGATCATGTGTTCTTGAGAATCTCCCCGACTAGAGGTACGATCAGATTTGGAGTCAGAGGAAAGCTCAGCCCAAGGTACATCAGACCATTCGATGTGTTGGAGAAAGTTGGCGAGGTTGCATACAGATTGGCACTTCTGCAGTCATTGGAAGGCGTCCATGATGTATTTCATGTCTCCCAGTTGAGGAAGTATGTGGCAGACCCCAACCACGTACTTGATCATTCAGAGATCACCGTGGGACCGACTTTGTCCTACGAGGAGCAGCCTGTGGAGATCCTAGACCGCAGAGAGAAAGTGTTGAAGGGGAAGACCATTCGACTAGTCCGAGTTGCGTAGAAACACCATTCTCCGGGCGAATCGACTTGGGAGCGGGAAGATTCTATTCTGGAGCGTTTTCCATACCTACGTGAGGCGTCTGGTATGACTTAATTCTGTTAATATTCACTCTCTAGATTTTGCTTAACTTAGTTGTAAATTGCCTAGAATTAGAATTATGATTGTGTGATTCTTGTATTCCAGCTTGTTTTAATTTCGAGGACGAAATTTTAATTAGTTGGGGAGAATGTAAAACCCCTCAAAATATTTTTTATTATTTATTATTATTTATATTTTGTTACAAAATTTTGTTATTCATTAAATAAAATGCTTTTACCCTAATTGTTAAATTGAATATATATAGTTTAGAAAAATATGTTATATATGTATATTTATGCAGTTTGTGTGTGCATTGTATTATATAACCCTCACCCTTAACCCTAAGACTAAACTTAGGTTAACTCTAACCTTAGACTCATTTAATTTTTTTCTAGATTATTTATATATATATACTTATATATATATAAAGTATTACTATTCATCAGTTTTTATTATTGGAGTATATGTATTATATCTATACCTTTAGTTATGGCATTACTACTTGAGCAAAATCCAAATCCATTTCATTTATTCCAAACCCAACCTTAGCTCAGCCCATGGGCAAACTAACTAACCCTAACCTAGGCCCAACCCATTAGGAATTCCTAAGCCTTTGGATCTCATCCATGCATATATATCTAAGCAACTTCTCTCAAACCAAACCCTAATCCTAGATTTATCTCCTCCTAGCCGCCACCACCACCGAAAGAGCCTAGCCCCGGCCGACCCCTAGTCACCCCGACGGCCTACTGATCTCGACGACCCCTCCCCCCTCGGCGGAGCTCGAGCCTGCGGATCGGGCGACGGCCGCGGCTGCAGTGAACCGGGCGGCCACCACCGACCTCTACCGCCGGCGCCACCGCGACCGGAGGGTTCGCCGTCGAGCCCTGCCTCGGCGAGGTACTGCCCCGACCGCCCACGTGCCCTCTGGCATGTGTGTTTTGTTTGCCACAATTAGGTTATTCATTGTTGAATTATTTGTGTAATTATATGGCTGTGTAATGATTTAATTAATGATTAATTGATACTAATTACGATCTAAATTATTAGCCTAATGGTTAGAGTCATTAGTGTAGATTCTATATTAATTATGTCAGATTTTTATATAATTTATTCGTAATTATTAAGCATTTAACTGGTGGCATTAATGCAGTTTTTTGTGTAAATTCCACAGTATTATATATTCTGTTTTTGATTTTTAGAATTTAATTCATTAGGAATTACTTGCTATGATCTATACATAATTTGTAGGTAATTATGTAATCTAATTACTGTTAAATTTTTAGGATTTAATAAATAGTTTAGATATTTTAATTAAATTTTAAACTGTGGGTTATTGTATCTAAATGACAGTTTAATTTCACTGTTTCGGATTTTTATTAATTAATTCACTAAGAATTAATTAATGGTATATATACAAGACTTGTAAATAATATTTATATCTATTTACTGTAAAATTTTCAGAATAAAATAATTATGTTTGTTATTTATTTTATATTAAATCAGTGTTAAATATTATTGATTATGTAATTAGTTCATTACTAAGTTTTAATTTTTATTAAATATAAATTATTATGGTAATGTTCATAAATGTATAGTCACGGTTGGAAAAATGTTATTTTCTTGAATTATGAATTTTCACAATTTATTAGTAAATTTTTAATATTTAATTCTAATTTCAATAGCTAAAATAGTAATTTTATATATATAGTAGTTAAATGTTTTTAATTACTTATAATTCGGTAAATAATATTAAAAATATTATTTACAGTAGATTTTCCTGGAAAAGTATTTTATAACCCAATTTAGATCTTTTTACTATTTATTAACTAGTATTTATAATTATTAGCACTAATCTAGTTATTAGATAGATATATATTAAATAAAGAAAATTCTATTTATGGTTTCTTTACAAATAATATATATCTATTATTTCTGTCATTATTTAGCTTATTAGGCTAAAAATGATTTTTTTGGATTTTTACAAATTTTGTTGGTATTATTAGGAATTTGTGAAGGCATGTGTTATTTAATTGATTAATTAATTATTTATAAGTAATTAATTAATTATTAAATATATATTAGTTGTATTAATAATTGCAGAATATAAAGATTATAATAATAAGTACTTCATACTTATTATTGTATATTAGTATTCTTAATTATTGGTACTGATTAGCTAGTAATAATGGTTTGATATTAATTATTGATTAATTAGCAATTAAATGTATTGTTAATTTGGTTAATTAGTAATTAATTAGAGTTAATGCTTATATAGGATTATTTTCTTCGTGGGACTCGGACTCTACCTTGGACCCGGATACTCAGTTGCTGGACACAGGCAAGTACACCTTGCTTGATATTACTATGCAGTATTTATTTTGACCAGTTATTACTTCGTGTGCACTCGTCTCCATTGTTGACTACCATATATAGAATTAGTATAACTTGACACTGTCTCAGTCACGTATCACATATTAGTGAGTTAAGTGCAGAGGATCTGTGTTGACTGGCCATTAGCATGTGATCTTGAGTCTGTTAGAAGTTTGGTTAGTTTTACTATATATATGACGTCTTGCATATTGTTCGTACCGCGTATACGGTACGAGTATATTGGGTGGGGAGAGTCTACTAGTGGTGTATGAGAATTTCTGTTTCCAATGGACGCTGGATGCTCGTAGCCCCTCGTTCCTCAAACCGTAGGACGCTTGGTGGCAGTTTCTTCTTCTTCTCCCCCTCTCATGTGCCACTAGAGATGTCTCGAGTGCATTTACACATAGATGGTTAGAACACCTTATTGCTTCCTTGTATTTCTTGTCCTTGTTTGGTTAGGGAAATACTGGGTGGCATTCTTACTAGTTACTTTTACATTGCTGCTTAGTTTATTCTTGCATGTCCTTTCCTGTGTATTTGTTATGTCCCTCTGAGGACCTGGTATCTTTTCCAGAGCTTGACGAGCACTTATTCCCGGCTGATTACGGAGTAGAGGGACTTGTTGACGACGACTTTGAGGTGGAGCCGCAGCCTTGTTCCTCTGGAGGCTAGCTACATCTTCAGACGTGGGTTCCATTTCCAGTATTCTGTTTATTTCTTTTGCTACTTCATTTCATTCCAGATGTACTCATTTACTTTTAGTGGATTGTTCTCCTCTAGCCATAGTTGACATTTGGATTCTGTGGCACTGATGATTTTCCATTCAGTTATCTATTACATTATTTCATGGATGAGACTAGTTTACCTGCCTGTGATGTTACTTATTAGTTATACTTCAGCGTACTACAATCGAATCATAGTCCATGAAATTGGGTTTAGCTATACTAGATTGTACAGCTGGCATGCCACGTGTTCCCAATCCGATTATTTGGAACTGGGGCGTGATATTTTGGCTTTCAAATTTCTTTTGAACTGTCAAGACATATAGAATCCTGAATTATTAAGTTCAACTGATTCCTAAACTGAGATTTGAAATTGAATTGGGATTTGAATTGTTCTGAGTTCAAATATATTTGATGTTTAGATTTTCATGTTAGTTTAGGATTTGCATGATTGATTGGGTTTTCGAAATTAGGTTGAATGATATATATGAACTGTCAACTGAAGGTTTAAATCCTGATTTTGGTTTTCTTTCTAAAAACTGATTTTAATGTTAATTTTACATGCTAGATATGGTTTTTCCATTTGGGTTTAACTGCTAGGATGATTATATTTCAGTTTGGGTTTCGATTTTTGGCTGGTATGGGGTTTGGATAGTTTGAATGAACAGTTTTGATACTCACTATTTTGTGAATCTTGAACCTTTATTTTCTATATGTTTTCTAAGATTGATAACCTATCTACAGGTTCTAATGCATCCACAGTTTCACTAGGACACACTCACCATTGTCACTTGACACACACACACAAGCATGTGCCACATTGACACATAAACTTCACTCATGTGTCACTCACACACATATGACACATTCCTCACATTAACACACACACACCCATATGGGATCCTGTCATACAGGTTTCCTTCTTATTTTTTTCCTGTCACACATTTAGACACACATGTATGATTGAACACTCCCTACACATATTGACTAAAATCTGAACACATGTCATATGAATCAGATCCTACATGTCCTGCTCCTACAGACATTGTTCTGCATATGGCCTTCTTGCACTCACAGCATATGCATCACTCAACTGCACAATAGCCTTACATCACTTCAGACCTGTCATGCACTCGTTTACCACTTTACTCCATTCATATTCTGCATATCTTAGAGTCCACTTCTCTAATTCATCCTTGTTTCACATGTTTGGTCCTCATTCTTCCTTATCTATCCTGCATGGGGACAGATCCTTCCTTCCCTATTGGTCTTCCTATTCCTTATGTGCTCAGATTAGTGCATACATTCAATCACATGTCTTGATGCACCCTCAGATGTTACATGGGATATGCCAATCCATTCCTTGTAATGTCTAGTTACCTGTAGAGCCTTGGTTCAGGTCTTGGACACTTGATGTTCATATTTGAACATCTATAGATGCAGACTAGGGCATCTAATGTTCTGTATAACCACCTTGTAGAGTCTAAGCCCTTGAACTCTCCACATTGTCTTATCCTCTACATCAATGGATGATCTGTCCTACGATTGTACAAATCATCCTTTGTACAGACATTGCATTTGTGAAGGTCATGAACATGCCCCTATCACTACTTCATTAGTTGAGTCCAACCCCAATCACTAAGGTACCTGCTCCCTTTTGTCTACATGAGTACTTGGTATATATATATATATATATATATATGCATATATAGGCAATTGATAAGTGTGTAGGTATAGATTAAAGAAATAAACCATCTAGATTGAGTTATGTAATGGCATGTGGGTATACCTTTATAATTGTATTACTTGCTCTCTATATTGATTTCCTATTTTGGTTGTGGAATAGGTTTGATATGGTAGGACTGTGATATATTGTTTGGTATAGTTCTATGAGTTAGTGATTAGCCTATAAGTTGTTAGCCTAGTGTAATATGTTATTAGGCTTTGTGACTTGTTTGTTAGGCTAGAGAGTTGACCAATTTGACTCCTAATTGTCCAATCTTGACTTAGTGACCTAGATTAGATTAGGGGTTGACTATGGTTGACCAATTGACTAAAAGTCAACTGATGATCAACCTTTGACTTAGTGTAACCTAGTTTGCCCTTGTTGACCTAGTTTGACCAGTGTAGTTGACTTGGGTTGACCCAGAGTTGACCAAGTTTGACTTGGGCCTAGTTTGACCTAGACAGTTGACCAGGGTTGACTTAGAGTTGACTTTGACCTAGATTGACCTAGAAATCATGTAGATTGCATCGTAGACTTCATTTATCTTAGTTTTAAACACATTATAACTTGTAATGCTCTATTTAGGACATTATGACTCCAGTACAGACATCTGACATTACACTACTCTTCTCAGAGTAGCAGGCGAGTATATTCTCTGATAGTTCTCTCATTTATTTGTCAATTACTGTACTTCAGTTCTAGTTAGTTGTATGCGATTTTCTGTCACAACACGTATGGACATTTCTGGATTCATGTATACGACACACATTTATTGTCTGCCCTCTATTACTGGAATTATTCTGGAATCATTTACTGGTACCATTATATTCTGGCTGGACTCATCTTGAATCATTGTGTCAGATTTCTGGATTCACTTGCTGGGAGGGGAAATACTAGAGTAAGACATGTAGACATACCCCAATTCTGGAATCACCCCTATGCTGGAATCAAACTGAAATGATAGCCATCTCACACCCGGCCAGGTGTATGATGTGCCGGATTACCTATAGCCGTTTACATGTTGGTCTCGGTATTTTAAAATACACTGCTAGAGTATAGGCTGGACTCACCCTGGAATCATTGATCACTATGACTGGGATCGTCCCTTACTGGATTCATCTTGTATTAGATTCGTCTTGTACTGGACTTACATTGGAGTTACACTCGTATACATTTACTGTCTGGACTTATATCATATTCCCTGGTTCAGCTAGTTCTATTTTTACAGTCTTTATTGCCATGATTCTCCTCTTGTTTAGTTACTTACTTTCCTTGCACTTTATTTGTCTTTCTTACCATCACCTGAATATAAACTGCCATATTCATCAATACAACTGTCTATAACTGCTTTATAGTTCTCTGTCATTTACTTGGGTTTTTTTGATGAGTTGTACTCGTTCCTGTCCTAACTGGACCTGTTGTAAATTTTACAGATGATTGTCCTGAGGACACATGTCCTATTTATTACAGACCAGGAGATGGCTTAGCTACCTATGGCCCCGACACTCAGGAGTGATTGGGAGATTAGCTAGTTGTTTTGTTTAGCTTTCATGTTTTAGAACTGGAGTTGTATATAAGTTGAGTTATGTAGTTGAGATTTTCAGATTATATTATTTAGTTGTTGGTTTTATTTCTGTTATTTAGTCTTAGTTATGATCTTCTGTGCTATCATATCGTGCTTAGACTGTGATTGAGATTATATTATATCTATACTTGTCCTCCGTTCGGAGTTGATATTTTGACAAGTACATTATATAATTGCGTGGTTGGTTGGTTAGATAGTGACCTAGAACAGCGTTCTACTGCCGACACTGCGGCGTAGGCTGGGCATTGTTACGCGCTCGTACCCTCACAGTGGGTACGGGTCGTGATATGTTATTATTATCATGAACGGATTTTGGATTGGATTGATTTGTAGTTAAATGTTTATTTGGTTTAAACTAAAGAGAAAGTTTTATCTACTAGGAATTGTACTCCTTATCCAACTACGAGTTTTGTCTCCTATTTATTTGAATTCAGATTTAGGTCTATACGAATATGCTCTAAATTATTTTAACAAAATTGAATATTAGTTTAAATACTTATGATGACTACATATTGACTTAGGATTTGACTAATCTGGTTTAAAGATTTATTAGATTAAGTTTGAGTAATTTTAAAACATATGAAGGATAATGCCGAAATCTCTTTGTAATCTCGTCCAAATATTTACCATGGGAAAGACAGAGAGGCTTGGTGTATATAAAACTTTCCCTAAGATTTTCTCCAAAACATCTCCTGACACCACGCCAACACCACCACCCTCGATCAAGCCCCAGGCCAACCTTGGATGTTCTACCATCGCCGCTACAACCATCATTTCCATCAACGCCGACCTCGATCGTTCTCTCCCCCATCAAACCACAGAGCCTATGCCATTGCAACCCACAACCACCTCTGCCACACGGCCACCACCAGCTGCCAATATATAAATTCTGTGTCGAAGTGTCTGTGTCCACCACCACAATCATCGTGTCCAGCCTCGGGTCTGACCCCGGGCATCCGTTTCCGTGTATGCATCCGTCATCTTCATCCAGTTCTTTACATCAAACACATCCTCGTGTCCGATTTTCGAACATGAATCAGATACAAAGAAAATTTACACAAATTCTAACCCGTATCTCGAGCCATCGCCGTGCACAACGATCCGTCGCTCCTCGCCATAGATCTGAGCACCCTCCTCTTCCGACCAAGGTCCCACCGTCCTCGCATCACTCGAGCGCTACCACATCTCCGATCCAGCGTCGGAGGTTGCCATCGCACCTCTCCGGAGCCGGAGAAGCACCATCTCGAGCATCGACTTGGCGCTCTGGTGTGCCAATGCCTGTCACGCTCGAGCTCCCAGTTATTCGACTCAGGCGCCACCTCGTCGGGTCGCGAGCCTCCGTGTGCAGCTCCGCCGAGCTCTCCAACGCCGGACCCGCCTCGCCGTTCACCTCCACTCATAGCCAATTCTGCGCCCTCGGATGACCGCGACCGACGCCATCGTGGCCGACCGTGGTTGACCTGTTCCCGTCGCCGCCGTCTTCGTCTAACCCAGGCTCTGCTGCAACTTCGACCGTGCCGCTCTGGTACGAGCGCTGCTGCATCTGACTGCTCCGCCAGGTCGAGACCTTTTCCGTGTAGCGCCAAGCAATGTCGCGTGCGCTCTGAATTCTGCACGCGAGCCCTTCTCTCCTTCCTCTCTCTTTCCTTTCACTAAGCTTTGACCCCTTTAACACTCTCTCTCTTTCCAATTCCATTTCCTTTCCCTTTCTTTCTAACTAAGAGCAGTGTCTCAGTCTCAGTCACCATCATTATTATTAATACTATTATATTTTGTTATTATTATGAGAACAGTGTACATAATGCAGTGGTTTTAATTGGGTTTTGGGAGCTAAATAGTGAGTCTGGGCTCAAAATAATTATGGGCTGACCATTGACCTCTAAGTCCATTTAATAATTATTAGGAATTAAATTACTAACCTTCTGGTGTTGGGCCGAAGCCAGTAGCAACCCTGGACCAAGCTCTACCTATGGCTTTTTACACATTTTTAGTTTTGATTGCTAAATAGAAATATATTCAGCTGATTTTTAAGATTATATATTTGGATTTGGGACTTCAGCCCAATTTATTTTCGAGTAGGATTTATATTTATAAGTGGACCTTTAAAGTAATATTTAGATTCTAAATGAATATAGGCTTTAGCAATGAATATTGTCTTTACTAAAATTATTTTAGGCTTGGGATTATTATCAAATTAATTTGGCCTATATACGTATTTGAGTTGACAATTAATTATATTATGGGCTAATAAATCTTATGTACTATGAGTTAATATTGCGGGCTTGGGCTCTATTTCTTAGTAAATCTATTAGATATAAGTATTTTAATAATTACAAAATATTTTATAACTTTTTATAAACCTACAAGTATTTTTAGAGAATTATATATATGAGCATTTTAATAGACTTTATATAAACCAGAAGTATTTCTAAATAGATCTCCTGTTATATAAAGAATTTTTCCAAGTGGGCCATATATGCTAATGGGCTTTCATATTAATACTTTGAAATATAAATTATATAAAGTATATTTTAATAAGAGATTAAATAAGTATTTTTAAAATAAGTTATAAATATATCTATATCTATTTTCTTGATCTTGTAATTAATCTTCAATTAAAAACCCTTAATAAACAACTAATCGAATTCATAATTTCTTGCCAGTTTTGAACTCCATCATATCGACCCTAGGCTAATTGAACTACGTTGGACCAAATAAGATGGTTGTTTCACCAGCAAAGGACCACAGGCAAGTGCACTTTCTGATTGCTTTTCGATTCATGGTAGTCTCTACATTTCATGTTTATACATATGTCTTGCTGCTTGTTGACACGCTCGTCACACGGAGTAGTCGGGAGGGGAAATATCTTAGTAGACATGTGGACAACCCAGAACTATCTTCCGTGTTTTTTGTGGAGAATAGCAGCTGCACACTACATGTGCAGGGTGCCGAATTTACCCCCTAGCCGTTCACATGTCGAAACGGATATTTCACACCACATAGATAGTTGTTTTTATTTATTTTTCCTTGTCCTTTCCACCGTACCATGTCATCAGTATCTTCTAGCTTTCACCTCTCAAAAGTTATTTTCATGTCTTGTAAATTCTATTGTGTTTTCGTATTGCCGTCGGTTTGTGTGCTTGTTCCATTCCTGACTGGAACCCAACATTTTTCAGGTTAGCCGTGGATTCACTTAGCTTGGGAGATTTGGGTGTACTTGCAGACAGAAACCTAGAAATAGATAGCAGTTGTTTTAATTTCATTAACTGTAAAATCTTGTATTTTCTTTAATTATAAATTTTGTAACAAATTTAGAAATGGGAATGAGCAGCAAATGTTATATTTTGAGCATTTATTTCTTGCGGGCTTGACAGCGTTCTACCGTCGACTCTGCGGTGTAGGCTGTCTTGGACATGTCTCGTATCCGAAAAGCGGGTGCGGGTCATGACAAGTTTTTGTGGTGGCCTATGCAGGTCAGTTTTTACAATTCATGCAAACTCGTGGTAGTACCATATTAGTCGTACTACTGCGAGCCTGTAACTAGGAAATGCTCATTCATAACTAGGATTAAATCAATTTTAAGAGAATGGTTAGGACTAGGAGTCCCTAATTTAATTTGATATTTGGGTAGTTAAGGTTGCTACATAGGTCTCACTAGATGACTTTCATAGAATGATACACTACCGCATTTTGGTTCGGCGGTATTTCTAAGGAGGGTAGATTCGTAACATCTTCCCAAAATTTTGAAAAAATAGCATTTATCCCTTTTATTTTGAATTAAGACATCTTTTTTGAATTTTTATAAACATTTAATTTAATTAATTATTATTATAGAATACCTTAGTCTTGGTTAAATTTTGGAGCGCCATACGACTAGAAGTGATGGCACGGATAGTGCAATGGCATGCTTTGACTAGTGTATTAGCTATTATAGAGGAGGCCGAGCCATAGGTGTGCACTAACTAAAAAAACCAGTCCAAATCGTGACATAACCCTAGGAATAATTTAATTATTTATTATTAAGATTATTGGCTTTTAGAAGGCCCAGTTATTCTAAACTAGCCCAAACGCAACCTAAGCCCTGGCAGTCATGTAGTGCGACCAAACGACATCCATGTAGATATGGATTTGTATACATATTGGTAGTCCATTTTGGTCATTTGAATAATTTCTATAAATTATATATTGAATAAAATATATGTGTTATTGCTATTTAAATTCGTATTTTACTTGGGAATATGGTAACCCTTCCTTAAATGATATTTCAGGATTTGTTCAGACTATACTTGTGTCTAAGTATATTCATAATGGGTAGACAAAGTACCTTATACATATTTTTTCTTCGATCTTGAATATTAGAGAAATATAAATTTAGGTTATTATTTCTTTTGCTTTCGGTTATTTTCTCCCTAATCATAATTATTTGTACAAACTTTATCTTATGTCTTCTCTAAACATCGCCATATCATGAGTTTGTATCACTTATATTTTTCTCAAAACCAAGGAATTATATTTTTATTTCTCACTCAATTGTCTATACATTTATCTCAAGTTAAGTTTTTGGATTCAAGAGTTATCCTTCATAACTAATTATTTTCTTTTCAAGACTTGATATCCATAGTTGAAGGATAGATACTTACACCCTCATGGAACTTGTTTGAAATTCTAGAACCTCTTTTGAAATTTCATAAAGTATAGTTAAAAGAATGTTCGTTGACTTGCGATGGAAAGACAGCAGCGCACTGTCGCCACTTATGTGAATTATCGAGACTACTGGTTCACTGCAGCCAGTAGTGCACTGGTGTGGCATGACCCCTAAGTTGAAATAATTTCAAGTAAGCGTGGGTGATCGAATATTATTAAAACTATATCTTAATTGTCCTATTTAATCTTTGAGTTATTATGTCAATATTGGATAAAAAGTTAATAAAATATTAGATATCATATCATATTCGGGTTACGAAACCAAGGGTTTACTGCAGCCAGGTGTACACTAGCGAGGCATAAATTCTCGGTAAAGTAACTTCATATATACATATGATTTTCGAATATTATAGAGTATATCCTTTTTGTCATATGATATTGATATCATGGTTTGCAGTTTCATGCATTCGCTTAAAATTCTGATTTAGTCTTTAGCCTTTCATTTTTCTTATCTATTAATTTTATATCGTTATTTGTCTTCCTAATAATCTTTTAAACCTACGTTTGAATTTCTTCCACTAGATTCATAATCATACCTAGATTATGGTTCTATAATCCTGCCTACATAATTGACCGTGCTAAAATAATTTTGATTTAGATTATCCTTGGCGATTTTGATCGCAACTAGACTATTTTGATTATATTCGATCGCATCAATTCGCATATTTTCTAGATTTTGACTCTGTAATCGTACCTAAATAATTTTCCTTAAATAGTTAATCGTGCCAAACAAATTTGAATTTTGATCGTTCCTAAAACTACTTCGATCGTGACTAAACTATTTGACTATAATAACGTGCTTATACTTCAACTCAATTATTGCTATTGTTTATATTTTTATTCCACTATGATCATGACTATTTTGTTCATGTTCATGCTCGTGCTAACTTTTAATTTTAATCATGCTTAGATGACTTGCATGAGTAGCCTTGATCGCGACTACTTCTTAAATTTATATAGGTGATTTTTCCGTGTTTAGCGTCAGCCTAAATTCTTTTGACCAGTAATCATGCCTATATAATTTCAAAGGTAGCTAGTCGTGCCACATAGTATCCTTTTTTAAAATCTCAATTTTATTCACGACCTAATTCCTTTGATCAGCGATCATATCATTTCTTGATCATGACTAATTGTGCCATTCGAAATTTCGGAGAAGAAATTTCTAAGGTGGGTAGTAGGGTGTTCGATTAGTGAAATATCCTTAGGGTTATCGATTTTTTGAACATTTAGGACCTGTTGATTCAAGACCGTAACCTAAGACTCCAGCACCAAGCCATATCTATGTACTTCTCCACTTCCATCCTCCCGTGGTCAATACTTGATCACTATTTCTTTTGATAGAAAATTCTTATTGGGCAAGTTTGGTCACCCTTGATTTTATCCTATCGGTCAATATCGATCTTATTAAAATTCATGTTGTTACCTCTCCTTCAGCCTATCTATACTCGACATTCCTAAATTCGAGGACGAATTTATTTCTAAGGTGGGTAGATTTGTAACTCCTCTTTCCAAATTTTCAGAATTATTTTTTTTAAAAGATGATGTTCGTTGAGATTTTCTAAAGGTTATTTTGTTGTTTGTCAGCTTTCCAAAATCATGGTTTAAAAATACTAATTATTCTAATAATTTTCGTATTTTAGGCTTGAAATTATAAAAGATGTTTTGATCATTATTTTTGACTTCCAAATGATTTAATTTCTAAAATAGATTTTTGAATGGTAAATATTGTATAGACAAAAGGATTTGCCAATTTATTTTCAAATATTATGTTGAAAGTAATTTCCTAAATTTAGTTTATTTTGCTTCGCGTGATTTAAAAGGAATTTTTCCTTAAAATTTAGCATAAGATATTTGCCATTATTTTGTGCTTCCAAAACTAGTTAAATTGATGATTGAGATTACCCTTCACTTTTCGTAGAAATATTTATTTCTTATTATTAGCATTACAAAAATGTCCTGTAGTAATTATTGGGCTTTCAAATATTTATTTTTTGAAATGGTTTTGGTTATCATAAATTATCTTTATTCACTAAAAAGATTTATTAAAATATTTCTAATATGGTTTTTGACTAATGAAAATATTCTTCCAGATCTTATTTCGAATTGTTATAGTAATCAGTTATTTGATTTAATTTGAATTGTATGAATTAAATTATGTGATAGCAATAAATATTATTTCAAAATTATTATGTTGATCGTTTATTCGACTTGGATTTAAATTCGTACGATTTAAATCATCTGGATAATGTTAATTGATGATTTAAATAAATGTTATTATTATCATGAATGGATTTTGGATTGGATTGATTTGTAGTTAAATGTTTATTTGGTTTAAACTAAAGCGAAAGTTTTATCTACTAAGAATTGTACTCCTTATCCAACTACGAGTTTTGTCTCCTATTTATTTGAATTTAGATTTGGGTCTATACGAATATGCTCTAAATTATTTAACAAAATTGAATATTATTTTAAATACTTATGATGACTACATATTGACTTAGGATTTGACTAATCTAGTTTAAAGATTTATTAGATTAAGTTTGATTAATTTTAAAACATATGAAGGATAATGCCGAAATCTCTTTGTAATCTCGTCCAAATATCTACCATGGGAACGGACAGAGAGGCTTGGTGTATATAAAACTTTCCCTAGGATTTTCTCCAAAACATCTCCTGACACCACGCCAACACCACCACCCCCGATCAAGCCCCAGGCCAACCCTGGATGTTCCACCATTGCCGCTACAACCATCGTTGCCATCATCGCTGACCTCGATCGTTCTCTCCCCTATCAAACCACAGATCCTACGCCATTGCAACCCACAACCACCTCTACCACACGGCCACCACCAGCTGCCAATATATAAATTCTGTGCCGAAGTGTCCGTGTCCACCACTACAATCATCGTGTCCAGCCTCGGGTCCGACCCCGGGCATCCGTGTCCGTGTATGCATCCATCATCTTCATCCAGTTCTTTACATCAAACACATCCTCGTACCCGACTTCCGGACACGTATCAGATACAAAGAAAATTTATACAACTTCTAACCCGCATCTGGAGCCATCGCCGTGTGCAGCGATCCGTCGCTCCTCGCCATAGATCTGAGCACCCTCCTCTTCCTATCAAGGTACCACCGTCCTCGCATCACTCGAGCGCTATCACATCCTCGATCCAGCGCCGGAGGTTGCCATCGCACCTCTCCGGAGCCGGAGCCGAAGCAGCACCATCTCGAGCATCGACTTGGCGCTCCGGTGTGCCAACGCCTGTAACACTCGAGCTCCCAGTGATTCGACTCAGGCGCCACCTCGTCGGGTCGCGAGCCTCCGTGTGCAGCTCCGCCGAGCTCCCCAACGCCGGACCCGCCTCGCCATTCACCTCCACTCATAGCCGATTTCACGCCCTCGGATGACCGCGACCGACGCCATCGTGGTCGGCCGTGGTTGACTTGTTCCCGCCGCCGCCGTCCTCTTCTAACCCAGGCTCTGCTGTAACTTCGACCGTACCGTTCTGGTACGAGCGCTGCCGCACCTCACTGCTCCGCCAGGTCAGGATCTTTTCTGTGTAGCGCTAAGCAACGCCGCATACGCGCTGAACTCTGGTACGCGAGCCCTTCTCCCCTTTCTCTCTCTTTCCTTTCACTAAGCTTTGACCCCTTTAACACTCTCTCTCTCTTTCCAATTCCATTTTCTTTCCCTTTCTTTATAATTAAGAGCAGAGTCTCAGTCTTAGTCACCATCATTATTATTAATACTGTTATATTTTGTTATTATTATGAGAACACTGTACATAATGCAGTGGTTTTAATTGGGTTTTGGGAGCTAAATAGTGAGTCTGGGTTCAAAATAATTATGGGCTGACCAATGACCTCTAAGTCCATTTAATAATTATTAGCAATTAAATTACTAACCTTCTGGTGTTGGGCCAAAGCCAGTAGCAACCCTGGACCAAGCTCTACCTATGGATTTTTACACATTTTATTTTTGATTGCTAAATAGAAATATATTCAGATGATTTTTAAGATTATATATTTGGATTTGGGACTTTAGCCCAATTTATTTTCGAGTAGGATTTATATTTATAAGTGGACCTTTAAAGTAATATTTAGATTCTAAATGAATTTAGGCTTTAGCAATGAATATTGTCTTTACTAAAATTATTTTTAGGCATGGGATTATTATCAAATTAATTTGGCCTATATACATATTTGAGTTGACAATTAATTATATTATGGGCTAATAAATCTTATGGACTATGAGTTAATATTGTGGGCTTGGGCTCTATTTCTTAGTAAATCTATTAGATATAAGTATTTTAATAATTACAAAATATTTTATAACTTTTTATAAACCTACAAGTATTTTTAGAGAATTATATATATGAGCATTTTAATAGACTTTATATAAACTAGAAGTATTTCTAAATAGATCTCATGTTATATAAAGAATTTTTCCAAGTGGGCCATATATGCTAATGGGCTTTCATATTTATACTTTGAAATATAAATTATATAAAGTATATTTTAATAAGAGATTAAATAAGTATTTTTAAAATAAGTTATAAATATATTTATATCTATTTTCTTGATCTTGTAATTAATCTTCAATTAAAAACCCTTAATAAACAACTAATCGAATTCATAATTTCTTGACAGTTTTGAACTCCATCATATCGACCCCAAGCCAATTGAACTATGTTGGACCAAATAAGATGGTTGTTTCACCAGCAAAGGACCACAGGCAAGTACACTTTCTGATTGCTTTTCGATTCATGGTAGTCTCTACATTTCATGTTTATACATGTCTTGCTGCATGTTGACACGCTCGTCATACGAAGTAGTCGGGAGGAGAAATATCTTAGTAGACATGTGGACTACCCAGAACTATCTCCCGTGTCTTTCGTAGAGAATAGCAGCTGCACACTACACGTGCAGGGTGCCGGATTTACCCCCTAGCCGTTCACATATCGAAACGGATATTGCACACCACATAGATATTTTTATTTATTTATTTTTCCTTGTCCTTTACACCGTAATATGTCATCAGTATCTTCTAGCTTTCACCTCTCATATGTTATTTTCATGTCTTGTAAATTCTATTATATTTTCGCATTGCCGTCGGTTTGTATGCTTGTTCCATTCCTGACTGGAAACCAACATTTTTCAGGTTAGTCGTGGATTCACTTAGCTTGGGATATTCGGGTGTACTTGCAGACAGAAACCTAGAAATAGATAGCAGTTGTTTCAATTTCATTAATTGTTAAATCTTGTATTTTCTTTAATTATAAATGTTGTAACAAATTTAGAAATGGGAATGAGCAGCAAATGTTATATTTTGAGCATTTATTTTTTGCGGGCTTGACAGCGTTCTACCGCCGACTCTGCGGCGTAGGCTGGCTTGGACACGTCTCGTATCCGAAAAGCGGATGCGGGTCGTGACAACCCTCGACGACAACCCGCGACTCCTTCACCCATATACCCGACACGCCTCCGGCCTCCCTGTACTGCCCCCAATGGTGGATGCTGCCGGTGCCATGCCTCTCCGGTCGACGAAGCCGCCAGCTGCTCCGCCCTGGATGAGCCCCCCGCTGTATTCCCTGCCTAGCTCCGTCCAGATCTGGGGCCGTCACCCGCCAGATCTGGCCACGACTCCGTTAGCTCCGCGAGCCAGCCGAGCTCCGTCCGGCGCATCCCCGTCTCTCCGTCCAGCAAAGAGCCGCCGCCTTGCACTGTCGAAGCCCCCTATGAGCCGCCCCTTCCCTCTTTGCCTCTCTCTTCATTCGTCGTTTAAGAATTTTGGGGTTTTAACGTGAAGCCTCCTTCGCTACCTTTAATAGGAAAGATTTGTTTTCTTATTTTATGTCTTTTTTTGATTTTGGTCAGCAGTGTGGATAGGGATTTAATAATGTTTGTTCGCCATCGAAAAAGGAACACAAAAGGTTTTTAATTGAAACTTTTGTATTTCGATTACAAACAAAACAATATACAATGTAAGACTTAAATGTAGTCCTTTGAGTAAACTTTTGTTTTATCTGGAAACTGCGCCGGTAGAGCGAGTGGTAATGAGTTGACTCCGTTGACGATCTGACGATGATCTTGAATTCTCTAAAGGTCCGGGTTGCTCTGGATGTCAGAACGTTTTGAGGGGAAGAAGACGTGAAGTCTCTCCTGATCTCTGGATATGATCGGTGGATATATCTCCATCGGTTGAAGGAATGGTCCTTCTATTTATAAGGCAGTAGGCTGAGCTGCCTCTGCGCGCATATGTAGGATGCGCCTGGATTTTGGAATGCCACGTAGCTGATGCTGGTGGAGGCGCATGGATGATGCACCTCGAATCTGTTTGAACTGCTGCGTTGGACTGCGGTGGAGCTAACACGTGGCAGTTGCGAGGATTCAGTTGTTGCTGAGATCTTGGGTGGTTAGCACCCATTCTTGTGCAGAACTTAGTCAAAAGACACGTGGCGCATGTCTGTGGCTTCAAAGATCTCGGATTTTGGGGAGAGTGATCTGTCTTGATGCGCCTAGGATCAGGCATATGGAGAGGACTGAGCTGTTGTCTTTAGGGATCAGGAGCGAGTCCGGGCACATGGCATTTAAGGCGCGTGCAGGGCTTCACATCAGGATGCGCCTAGGATCGGGCACATAGGATGACTTGGTCTATGACTTCGAGGAGTCATAGGCAAGTCCAGGCATATGGCTTTTAAGACGAATACAGAGACTCGGCTTCTGTTACTTGAGATCAGGAGTAAGTCTGGGGGCGCACGGCTTTTGAGGCACATGCAGTCTTCTGGGCGCATGGATGTGAGGCGCATGCGAATGATCGATTGACCATGTGGCAAGGACAGCTGTAGCCGACCAAAAGTGTCATGATGGTGCTGATGTCAGCGGCTCTTCATTTTTTGCAAAGGGCGGCTGATTGGACGGCTCTTTGGAAGATGTGTTACCACCTTTGTCACTCAGAATTAGATGCTTGATGATGACAAGTTTAAAAGGGGCGTATCGATTAATTTCGATCTGGGCGCATGGGTCTATGTCCTACTGGGCGCATTAGTAAGGGTGCATGATGTCGACGGTGCATCTGCCATGTGTCGCGTCCTCTTTGGCCCATTTATTGAGTTCTTCTAGGCGTTAATGGCTGCCTTGATTTTAACAGAATAGGAAGAGACAGGTTTTTTTTACCATAAATGCAAATTTACACGAAAGTCGGAAAGCCTTCCACTTGGCACACGGTTTGTGGGCTGCCCGGGTCTATAAATAGCCTCAGGAAGGAAAGCTTATTTCCATCCTTCACTTGTCTTTCCCAAAATGGAAATTAACTCGATCGGTCCCCTGCCTCGGCGAGTTGACGAAGAACTTCTTTCGAGGACGAAGATGCGCTGAGTTAGTTATTTTACCATCGGCCCTGTGAAAGTGCATGTTGCATCCAAATATCGGGATCGTCGTGTCCCGACACAAGCTGAAAGTGCCTGTTGCATCCAAAGATAGGGGCGGTCGTGCCTCGATTTTTGTTATGCTGGAAGAGCCGCAGGTCGGGGCTATCATGCCCCGACTTTGTTACGCTAGAAGAGCTACTCCTCCTGCTAGAGTGCCCGTACGTTGGCAAGGAAGTAGTTGGCTCTGACTATGCATGGGGTGTGCCTGTGATGAGATGATGAGTTGATGCGCATGAGTGGGACACCAAGGTGTTGCGCCTGACGGGTGATGCGCCTGGCAGTAGCTTTAAGTAATGCGCCTGACAGTTGTTGTCAAGATGCGCGTGTAGCTTTTTAGGATCTTTTCTTTCTTTCTTTATAAAAGAATTCTCCTTTGTAAAGAGTTTTATACTTGTAATAGACTTTCATATGAAATAAAAGCCTAATTTCTTGATATCTTATACTCTTTGTTTGTGTTCTGCTGCGCCAAGTACGCTTGTCTGTTTTGGCGCATATCAGTGTGGGGCGTATGAGAATTTATGACGCATAGGGACTCTGGCCTGAAATTTTATGCTTCTATAAGGCCCCCTTTAAAGTTTCCAAAACTTTTTGCCAAGTTTTTAGAATACTTTGAACAAGATCATGAGTAGCTATCTTGGGCGCATATCCTCCTCTGGGAGCATGACCTCTGAACGCATGCACTTTATCGCGCATAACTGCGAGGGCGCATGTCATGGGGTGCATGTTGTGGGGGCACATGTTGTTCCCGAGAAGGGTTAATGCCTCGAACTTTGGGAAGATTACTAAAATCTTTTTTAGAAGATTTACAGTAGTCAGTTTTGCGAGAACCGAAGCGTTTGCTGACGTCATGCCTCATCGGTTTACGTACGTGACTGGGCCTATAAATATGCGGCTAATGGAGAAAGGGGGTCTTCTTTCCTTCTTCTTCTTCTTTAAACAGCCTTTGTCTTCTTCTTCAGAGCTTTCCCTCCTTCTTCTTCGTTAGAGAGATGGCTCCCAAGACTCCCCGAGGCGGTGTTGGCCGAGGCAAGGGCAAAGGCAAGGAACCTGTGGAGGTCGACACGGAGGATTCCCCCGTCGTCATGGCAACGCACGCCGATGTACGGCCGGAAGTGATCGGTAGGTACTCTCCTGCCTTAGTATCTTCGCTCCATTGCACTACTGTTAGGGGCGCGTGGACGTTATCACGCCCCGATTCCGTAGAATCGATAGTCGTCCCCCGGGCGTGATGTCGTGCGAACCTAAGTTGCGATCGCACAAGGCATAGTCATAAGGTTATCCGAAATACAACATCAAATAAAGTACACACAGAAATTGAACACATTGAAATGAGAGAAACTTTTGTCTTCATTGATAATAAAACTTTAGTTATAAGACTCCATTACAATCATTGCCACGCGGGCTACAACATGACTCGATTACAAAATAAACACTGATGAGATAGTCGTTCCATACATTACATCCTCCTTTACAAAAAAATATTCCCAAGGAGCTGGAATAGTAGGGAATCGAGATGCCATTTCTTCTAGACTGAATGCGGAGTCTTCAAAAGGATTTCCAGAAACAAGCCTTCAACTCACGAACGAGACTTCAAAAGTGTTCACGCCGCCTTGAGCTTTAAGTGGCACGCCCTTCCTAGTTCGGGGCACCTGCGTGGAGAGCGAGGGTCAGTACATTACACTTTGTACTGGTGCGTGGCTACTTAAGTTCCAAGCTCTCATTTGGTTGAAGAGTTTATATGACTTATTTTATGAATGTTTCTAACCATCCTAATAAAATTAGACAAGCATAATAAAATTCACGTAGGAACTTACCCACGACGGACCGCGCCGCGCATTAAGAGACTTAACATGTTCTTCCCTGTCAATTGTTATTGTTTTCATACCAAGTTCAATACTATGTGTGATTGGTCACTGGCTCCCAGAGCCATCTTGGACTCCCTTAGCTTTTGTTAGTCGGGGCCCTTTCAGCTCGAGTAGCGAGCCTCGCTGTTAGTCTCCGCCTAACATGTGCCCAGCACAGCTATATAATTATTTTCTTTCTTGGTCGCAACGGTCTCGTGGCCCCGGGTTGCCATGGGGGAAAACTTATACCTTGTCGACAAGTTGTCCGTGACCGTGCAAAGACAAAATTTAGTTATTAAGGTATAGCCTACATTCTCTTTAAAAACTTGATCATTTTATCGTGTCCGTGCCCTTGCATTTATTCTTCCATTCACAACAACATTATCGATTTACCTAAGAAGGGGTCGAGAAGAGAAGGGTCAGCCACTCATCTTGAGTTTTGCTTGAGGCGAGAGACTTGTTGGCCGTGCTAGACGTCGCCTACGCGATTACCTGAAATCACACAAGCAACCGATTTAAATATTGTATTATTCAAGAAGTTCGATAGAAAATGCGAGTTCGAAATGCAAGCCATAAAAACCATCGAAAACATTCACGAAAACCATCGAAAACATTCACGAAAATGCATTCAGAAAACCAAAGCCAAAGCCAACGCAAGCGGCGTAAAAAATATAGTAACGGGAGGTCTCTCGTGACATAACCACAGAGTCAATCCTTGAGGCGCAACCCGCTGAATATGGAACTTGGTTCCGAAGAAGCCATTCCATAACAGGGAATGGATCTTAATTCAACCGTTTCCGTTCGACCGATTCGATCGATCCCGACCTATCGGTTCCGACCGAATCGATGGCGACAGTGTTGCTTTCTCGCGCACCTCATGGACGGAGAACGGGGTACGATATAGGGACGGGGCACAACACCATAACCAACTAAGAAAAAGTTTTGTCCTCAAAACTTAAGAAAATAACCTATCGTTAGGAAAATAGGAAAGGGTACTTTTTTCTCATCTCTGACTCTAATTCCCCTGTCGACTCCTCGACCGCATGGTTCTTCCAGAGCACTCGAACGAGTAGAATAGCGCGGTTGCGGAGAAGTTTATCTTTGTGCTCCAATATTTGCACAGGCTCTTCGATATATGACAAATTCGCCTTCAGATCCAGCTGACCTAAATCCACCACATGGCTCGGATCATGCACGTACTTCCGCAACTGTGAGACGTGGATGACATTGTGTACATCCAACAATACAGGCGGCAAAGCAATTTGGTAAGCTACTGGGGCGACTCGTTTCAGTATCTCAAATGGAGCAACAAATCTTGGGCTCAACTTTCCTTTCACGCCGAATCTGGTAACTCTACACATGGGCATTACTTTCAGAAATACATGGTCGCCTTCCGAAAACTTGATGGAGAGTCGGTGTGTGTCGGCATATCTCTTTTTTCGACTTTGTGCTATTCTCGATCTCTCCCGTATCAACTTGGCCTTCTATACAGTCTGCTCCACCAGTTCTGGGCCAAGTATCTGTCATTCCTCGACTTTATTCCAGCAAATGTACGATCTGCACTTCCGGTCATACAAATATTCATACGACGCCATTTGGATGCTAGATTGATAACTGTTGTGGTATGCAAACTTGGCCAACGGTAGATGAACATCCCAGCTTGACTTCAATTCGATCGCACAGAGTCGTAACATGTCCTCGAGAATCTTGTTCATCCGCTCTGTTTGGCTGTCAGTCTGAGGATGATAAGCTGAGCTAAACTTCAACTTGGTCCTCAACGCTGAATGAAGACTACCAAAGAAGCGTGCCATGAACCGTCTATCCCGATCCGAGACGATAGATACTGGGACCCCGTGCAGCCGAACTTGGTTAGTCGATCGACGATGACCCAGACGGCATTATTTCCCTGCAGCATCCTCGGCAAGCCAACAACAAAATCTATAGTGACATGATCCCACTTCCACTCTGGAATGGCAAGGTTTTGCATCTCCCCGCCCGGTCGCTGGTGCTCGGCTTTTTGTTGACAGGCCATTCACTTCGACACAAAGAGCGCTACGTCCCTCCTCATGTCGTTCTAACAAAAGACAACACGGAGGTCCTTATACATCTTGGGGCTACCAGGATGCAATAAATATTTTGTATAATGTGCCTCCGATATTATCTCATTTCTAAGTTCTGTGTCATCCAGAATGTATAGCCGACCCTTCACTCGCAACACTCCCAACCCGTTCTCTGCAAAGTCGGACGCTTTCCCTGTCGACATCAGCTTCCGCATGTTCTCCAGGTATGGGTCATCCTTCTGAACAGACTTAATTCTCTCAAATAGGCTCGGTTCCAGCCGCAGCTACGCCAGTTTCACATCTCTAGAACAAACTCGGAGTTTAATGCCCATTCCTTCCAAGTCACGCAGCAGTCGACTGTTGATGCATAATGAAGCTAAGTACTTCCGGCTCAGCGCATCCGCTACAACATTTCCTTTGCCCGGCGTGTAATCGATTGATAAGTCATAGTCTTTGATCAGTTCAAGCCATCGTCTCTGCCGCAAATTCAGTTCCTTCTGAGTGAAGAGATACTTGAGAATTTTATGGTCCGTATAAATCCTGCATGCCACACTATAAAGATAGTGATGCCACAGCTTCAACGTGAACACAATTGCCGTTAGTTCTAGGTCGTGCGTAGGGTAGTTCTTCTCATGCGGCTTCAACTGCCGGAAAGCAAAAGATATCACCTTTTCCTGCTGCATGAGAACACACCCCAAGCCCTGGCCAGAAGCATCGCTGAAGATTTGAAATCCTTCAGTCCCTTCAGGAAGAGCAAGTATCGGGGCTAAAACGAGCCGTTGTTTGAGCTCCTGGAAGGAAGGTTCATAGTCGTCTGACCACTCAAATGCGACTCCTTTTTTGGTGAGGCGAGTCAACGGTGATGCAATCTTCGCAAAGTCATTCATGAAGCGTCGGTAGTATCCCACCAAGCCTTGAAAGCTTCGAATTTCGCTAACTGATGTGGGCTGTTTCCAATCAGCAACTGCCTCGACTTTCTTTGGATCGACTGAGATGCCCACGACGGAGATGATCTGCCTGAGAAATGAGACGCTGTTTAGCCACAATTCACACTTGCTCCTCTAAGCATACAACTGATTCTCTTGAAGGGTTTGGAGTACCGTCCGTGGGTGTTCTGCATGTTGCGCTCGATCTTTCAAGTAGACGAGGATGTCGTCGATGAAGACTACTACGAATTTGTCAACGAACGGACAGAACACCCGATTCATCAGATTTATGAAGACGGCAGGGGCATTTGTCAGATCGAATGGCATTATCAAGAACTCATAGTGGCCGTAGCGAGTGAGGAAGGCAGACTTCAGCACGTCATCTGGCTTGACTTTGAGTTGGTGATAACCTGATCGCAGATCAATCTTTGAAAACACCGTTGCACCTTGGAAATGGTCAAACAAGTCGTCGATGCGGGGCAGGGGGTATTTGTTCCAGACGGTGGCCTTATTTAATTCCTCGATGCAGAGCCGCATCGATCCATCCTTCTTTTTCACAAATAGTACGGACGCACCCCACGATGAGACACTTGGACAGATAAACCTTTTGTCAAGTAATTTCTATAGTTGTGCCTTCAGTTCTTTCAGTTCTGCAAGGACCATTCTGTATGGAGCTTTCGAGATCGACCGGGTGTCAGGGAACGTGTCGCTAGTAAACTCAATTTTTCGATCGGGCAGCATGTCGGGGAGCTCGTCCAGGAACACGTCTTGGAATTCTACCACAACGTCGGTCTGATCCGCGTTTGCACCATCATGTCTCATATCACAAATGGATGCCAAGTAGCCTTCGTATCCAAAATAAAGCAGCTTTCGAGCAGAAATTGTCGAGATCTCCATGCAGGTCGGCGATGCTTCACCACACGAATAGCAGAATTCTGGCACTCCAGGTATGCGAAAGGTGACCTTCATTTCTGCGCAGTAGATGGTAGCGTTGCAAGGACCGAGCCAATCCACACCCAGAATGATGTCGAAGTCCTTCATATCTTGAACTATCGCATCAAGACCGATCTTTTGACCCTCAATACATATGATTCCTCTCCTACAGGCTAAATTTTTGAGTAGTGGCACGCCCGAAGGCATACTTACGCTAAGATCGAGGTCTAATGACATTATCGAAAGTTTGTGCTCGGTGGCGAAGTTCGTCGATATGAAACTATGCAAACTGCCTAAATCAAATAACACACGAGCAGGTAAATTATTGAAATTCAATATACCTGTCACAACAGTCTTGGAGGTGAACGCCTCGTCTCGAGTCAAGGCGAAGACGCACCCTTGAGCATTAGGACGTCGGTCTTGGTTGTTGGGTTGAGTGGGCTGAGGAGGTCGGGGCACTTGTCCTCGATTCTCTTGACGATTTTGTTGTGGCGGGACATTGTGATTCAGTCGAGGATTTGGGCAGTTTCGAGCAAAGTGATCCCTCTGTCCGCAAGCGAAGCACTCTGCCTTGGCAAAGCAGTGGTCGACAGTATGCCCATGTTGGCCGCAATTTGTGTATTGTAGTAACGGGTTCCTACCCTTATAGCCGCCAGTGTGTGGATCCTTTGACGCGTAGTTGTTACCGCCTATATAGCGAGGACACTTGTAGTTGGAACGATTCACAACATCGACAGCGACGGAAGGGTATTGGCTCTCAAGGCGGAGAGCATGATTCAGAGCCTTGTCTATGCTTTTGTACTCCAGGACCATCACATAAGCAGAAATAGAGGGCCGTAGACCCACTTTGAAATGTCGCACACGACACTCCTCTGTGTAAAGAAACACACCAGCAAATTTGGATAATCTGTTGAACTCTGCGGCGTACTGTGCACTGTCAGGTTCCCTTGCTTCAACTATATGAATTCGTTCTCCTTCTATTGACGAACGGCTAAAGGGAGGTACTTGACTTTGAAGGCTCTACGAAATGTGGCCCAAGAGATCGGTGCTGTATTATTGTCACATCGGATCGCTCGTTTGTGCACGACCCACCAGTCGTACGCGTTCAACCGTAGTTAAAGTTGTGTGCAGGTGACTTGCTTTGATTCTTCGATGCCGAGGAGCTTGAAATGATCTTCTAGCTCTTTCAACCAGTCAATAGCAATAGAAGGACCTTCGGTGATGCTGAAGGAAGTGCGGCACGCTTTCTTGAAATCTGACACTTCAAAGTTGTATCTTTTTGGTGCCGCAGGTTGACGTTCGGGCTCCTTCGGGTCAACTTCGATGGGTTGGACTGTCGGTATGGTGACAATAGGTGTAGTCGCAGAGTTTTCGTTGGCCACAATTATCTGGACGATCTGCTGCAGAGTATCTAACTATTTTTGTTGCAGCTTAGTTTGTGCGTCGAAGCGAGCTTCGAATTGGGCCTGTCGTGCCTCCGTCTGTTGATGTCGGTTTTCGAACTGTTTCTGCTGTGCCTCCATCATGTGCAGCATCCTCTCAATGGCATTGTTAGAAGCTCTGACCCACGAACTACTCAAGCCGCTAGAAGCGCTCTGTTCTTGCTCGGTCGCGGGTTCTGTCACTTCTACAATACGAAGACAAACACATCAATCTCAAAATATTACGGACTCATTGTATGGAATAACTTATCTCATCGATGCGAGGTTAAAGGTTTGAGACTCTAGACAAGAGGCCAAAGGATGTAAAGCCGTGCTCTGATACCATTATGTCATGCTTTGATTCCGTACTACTAAAATCTGCTTAATTGGTACGTGAGCTAGTCGTCGCTATAACGTCGCTAATTGCGACTTATTTAGCGACGTTAATAATAATGTCGTGAAATTCTAACTAAATTAAATTCCCCCCCCCCCCCGTGATTCATTTCTCCTATCATTTTACTCTCTCACTCTCTTCCTTCGGCGTTCTCACTCTAACTCTCTCCGGCGCTCTCGCTCTCGCTCTCACTCTCTCCGGCGACTTTACTCTCTCCGGCGACTTCACTCTCTCCGGCGACTCTCCTCTGGTACGTGACTCCCTCTCTCTCTCTGTTTATTTATTGTTGGTGGTTGGGGGGGTGCTGGTAGCTCAGAGGGAGGGGCAGGGGGTACGGGTGGTTGGGGTGAGGAATGGTTGGGGGTGGCTGGGGGGTGGGATAGGAGGGGTGAGGGCGGCTGGGGGTGAGGAGGAGGGGCTAGGGAAGGGGAGGGTTAGGGTTAGGGTTCGGGTTAGGGGGGAGGGTCGGGGGGGTGAGGGCGGCTGGGGGTGAGGGCGGGAGGGCTTCGGAGGGGAGAGGGGATGGTGGGGGAAGGGTTGGGGATAGGGTTCGGGTTAGGGTTAGGGGTGGTGTAGGGGTTGGGGGGCTGGAGAGGGGAGGGGGCTAGTGGGGGAGGGGTTAGGGATAGGGTTCGGGTTAGGGTTAGGGGTGGTGTAGGGGTGGGAGGGAGGAGGGGTGCTGGGGGGCTGGGTCAGGGGCACCGATAGTGCCGAAAAATCTGATAATTTAGTAATAGCTATTTGTTTTCCAACATCGAAAAATGTGATACTCCGATTCAAAACCACGTAGCGATAGTGCCGATATTTGTAACATGTAGTTTTGTTGGTTGGTTAATTTGTAACACGATAGTGCCGATAGTGACGATATTTGTACACCGTAGTTTCCTTGATCCCGATACTCTTAGGAATGGTCCCGAGTCACGGCCGTAGTATGTAGTATATTTGTTTTAGTTTGTAGTATATTCGTTTTAGTTTTGAAGTTTTAGTTTTGAAGTTTATTCGTTTTAGTATGTAGTATATAGTAGGAATGGTCCCGACTCATAGGAATGGTCCCGTGTCATGGCCGTAGTATGTAGTATATAGTATATTCGTTTTAGTTTTGAAGTTTATTTATATTTGCAGATATCTAGAAATGGCTATATCCATGTATCTGCTAGACCGTTCGTGGATGTACAACCGCATTCGAGATGACAGATGCGGAGTGCGAGATGAATACATCGCCGGAGTAGAATAATTCCTCCAATTCGTGAAGGCGTTTCCTCAATTTATGGATGACATGGACATTAAGTGCCCGTGTGCAAAATGTCGGAACATGAAATTTCAACCAGAATTGGATGTGACGTATCACTTATACACAAAGGGTTTCCTTCTGAATTACTACCAATGGACCGCACACGGAGAGCTTGTACCTTTAGCATTCCAAGCGGAGCCTTATGTGGAGCCTTATGTGGAGCCTTTTGTGGAACCTTATATGAATGTCCACAACCGAACTGGTGTCGACAACGAGTATGTAAACATGGTCTTCGACGTTGCGGGGCCTAGTTTCGATCCATACAATCGTGACGCAGCTGAGGAGGCACCGAATGTCGATGCCATGAAGTTCATAGAGTTGCTGGAGAATACAAGGACTCCTTTATACCCTGGCTGTGAGGACTATTCACCGTTATAGGTGATCACTCGGCTCTTGAGCATAAAGTCTGACTTTAATATTTCGTAAGAATGCTACAATAGAGTGCTCGAGTTGATTACCGATATCTTGCCGGAGGGTGCCAAGTTACCGAAAGACTTATACCGCTCTAAGAGGATGGTGAGATCCCTCTGGATAGGATACGACAAGATCAATTGCTGTCAGAACGGATGCATGCTTTACTACAAAGATCACAAGGATGCAGAAGTATACAGATTATGTGGTACTGGTCGCTACAAGCCAACTATTGCAGGCAAATCTAGAAGACCGACTGCTTCAATGCACTACTTGCTGTTGACGCCGCGGTTGCAAAGATTATTCATGGTGAAAGAGACTGTCGAAAATATGAGTTGGTGCAAGCGACAACAGACCGAAGGAGTGTTGGATCACCCATCTGATGGAGAAGCGTAGAAGCACTTCGATCGAGCATATCCTAATTTCGCTTCTGATGCGCGTAATATAAGGTTGGGGCTCTGCTCTGATGGTTTCACCCCATTTGGTCTTTCAGGCTCCCAATATTCATGCTGGCCGGTAATCCTCACTCCGTACAACCTACCGCCTTGGATGTGCATGAAGACACATTATATGTTCTTAACTATTATCATCCCCGGTCCGAACAACCCGAAGAGGAACATCGACGTGTACTTACAGCCGTTGATAGATGAGCTAAAGCAGCTATAGAAAACAGGGGCGTACACGTATGATGCTTCGAAAAAATAAAATTTTCAGATGCGGGCAGCACTAATGTGGACAATCAACGACTTTTCGGCTTATGGAATGTTATCTGGATGGAGCACTCATGGTCGGCTTTCATGTCTGTATTGCAAGAACCGCACTAAGGCTTTTCATTTGAGACACGGAGAAAAGCCATGCTTCTTTGATTGTCACCGGCAGTTCTTGCCGAAAGACCATCCATACCGTAGGAACATAACTGCATTCCGTGTCGGAGCTATAGAGAAGGGCGATCCACCGCCAATATGGTCCGGAGAGGACACATAGGAGCAAGTAAAAGAAATCCCAAGTGCTATTGAAGATCCTACAACGAGCAGCCGTTGCGAAGGGTTTGGCGAAGATCATAACTGGACCAAAAGGAGTATATTCCGGGATCTGCCATATTGGAGCACAAATCTGATTAGACATAACCTTGATGTCATGCATATCGAGAAGAACATGTTTGATAACATAATTAATACTGTAATGGACGTCAAGGGAAAGACAAAAGACAATCAGAAGGCTAGATTGGACTTAGCCGAAATATACAGACGCCCTACATTGCATATGATAGACAACGGAAAGGGAAAGCTTTTGTGGCCTAAGGCAATCTACTCGCTGGACAAGGAGGACAAAGTGAGACTTTGTAGATGGATCCAAGACTTGAAATTTCTGGACGGATACGTCTCCAATCTAAGAAGATGTGTCGACATAAAGGAGTGTAAACAGACCGGAATGAAGAGCTACAATTGCCACGTATTCATGGAGAGGTTAATTCCTGTTGCATTTTGAGAACTATTACCGCCGGTAGTCTGGGATCCATTAACAGAGCTTAGCATATTCTTCAGAGATCTTTGTTTTTGCAAGTTGCTCGTCGATCGTTTAGAGAAGCAAGAGAAGGACATTGTGGTAACACTTTGCAAACTTGAGAGAGTTTTTTCTCCTGCATTCTTTGACTCAATGGAGCATTTGTTGATTCATCTTATCCATGAGGCTCTTGTTGCTGGACCTGTCGGTTATCGTTGGATGTACCCGTTCGAGCGACAGTTGAACCACCTCAAGAGAAAGGTGAAAAATAAGGCACGGGTGGAGGGTTCTATTTGTGAAGCATATGTCCTTGAGGAGATTTCAAACTTTTGTTCCATGTATTTTCAGCCTCATATTGCTATAAACAGAACAAGGGCTCCCAGAAATGACGACGGCTATGAAGTTGGTATTGAGGTAAAGCTGAAAGTATTTACTGCCTACGGAAAACCATCTGGTAAAATAAAAAAAAGATATCTAAATGACGACGAGGTTAGCGCTACAATGTTATATGTATTGCTCAACTGCGACGAGGAAGAAGTGGACAAGCTAGAGGGGTAAGTAAAATTATTTTGCGTGCTTCATTGCTTTTGAATATAAATAATATACCTATGCTTCATTGATTTTCAGCATGTTTAAGGATGAGGTAACGTCCAACAATCCGTACGCAACCGAGGAGGAAGTAGAACAACAAATGAGACTTCATTTTTCTTTTTGGTTGAGAGCATATGTACGGATATCTTCACAATTTACTTTTTTTGTACATTTATACTTGCACATAATAATTAAGTTAGCATCGTTTATATGGTATTTAGGTTGATCGTCTGGAGGCAATCCTTGAGAATGAGTATATTAAAACTCTAGCCAAGGGGCCAATTTATCAATTAAAGACCTGGCCAAGTTACTGCATAAATAGTTTCAGGTTCAAGTCAACAAATGCTTGAATAAGAGACGACGGATTCTACGAAGAATAGCTATTTGTGCATAAAATCTTCAAACTACAAAGATGTCGACCCAGGCAATGACTTCTTTGGCATCTTACGGGAGATTGTAAAACTGACATACAATTATGCTATAGAACCTTGTAAGATCGTCTTGTTCAGATGTGACTGGTTCGATCCGATCCAGGGTCGAGGTTGTAGAGTTGACAAACATGGTCTTGTTGACATAAATTATCACCGTCGATATCAAGCTTATGAGTCGTTTGTTCTAACAAGCCAGGCTCAGCTAGTTTACTTTACCAGCTATCCAAAACGAGGAGCCGGGAGATCAGATTGGTGGGCAGTCTGTAAGACTAAAGCTCGAAATACCTTCGATGTCGACGAGATAGCTTATCAGGAAGACGAACTATCTCTTATTACAAATATTGTCGATGTGGACTCGACGGAAGTTCCTCATAACATGTTTCATCAATTGGAAGAGGTAGAAGTATCTGAAGAGGAAGAGAAAGTTGATAGAAGTGAAGAGAAAGAGGAAGAGGAATCGGAACAAGATGAAGTTTGAGAAGAGGATTGAATATGTTTAAGTTTCAGATGTAATATGGTTTACCTTTGTATTTTTCAGATGTAGTATGGTTTACTTTTGTTCTAGCGATGTTAATAAGCGACGTTTTCAGATGTAGTATGGTTTACTTTTATTTTTTTCAGATATAGTATAGTTTACTTAGCGACGTTCCCTGGCTGTAGTATGTTATACTTTTGTTTTTTAAGATGTAGTATGGTATACTTCTGTATTTTTCAGATATGGCTCGACGTGGATCATTTGGTTCCGGTACTAGTGGGAGTCGACGAGCCCGACACTCTCTATATACCACTCCTACCGACTCCTCATCCCCTCGCACTCCAGTATACACTAGCGGTCTAGTCGTCGGCAGTGTCTCCATACCCGGCTCTAGCAGTTCGAGGCTAGGGCGTTCTTCTTCTACGCAGCCAGTACCGTCGAGTATTCCAGAGGTCGACCCTACTATTGAGGAGCAGGTCGAGGCCGAGGCCCACGTCGAGGTCGAGGGCGATGGCAAGGCCCACGCCGAGGGCGAGGGCGAGGGCGAGGCTGAGGGGCAAGCTGAGGGCAGGGACAGGGGGCAGGGCAGGGGCATAGTGCAGCTCTCATTTGAGACAGATCCTCCGTGTCGCCCGGAGGAGGATCTGAGGTTGGAGATTTGGGCCTGTACTCGGACCAGGCAATAAGTAAAATTATTGCATTTAATTTGTTTAAATTTATTATAAACTTGTTTAATAAATTTTAATTTCCATTTTACAGGTATTATCCCTCCTCCGTACACCGGTTGCTGGGTACATTCCTGCGACAGAACTACGGGGGGCCCTGGATCAACTGGAGGGATGTCTCGGCCGACAGGAAGGCCTTCTGGTTTGAGCACTTTTCGGTACGTAAAAATTTATTTCCTTTTAACATTTAGTATGTTATGTTATAACTTATGTACTTCTATGATTTTTTCAGCGGACTTACTTCTTCCTTCCCCACCGCGCCGTTGCTGTCGATGCTATATTTTCCAGCATCGCCAGCAAGCTCATTAGGGACGCGATCATCGACCAAAAGGATCGCGACCGCCGGGGAGAGCCTATTCAGGGTTGGATCTCTGCCGCCAACTCAGCGGTAATGAAGAGGAGATTCGAGGAGGAAGCCTACAAGAAGAAGTCCGCGAAGTCAAAAAGAGCACGACAGGCATGGTCGTATTGGTGTGGTGGATCAAGGTCCATCGTGGATTTCTTCATCCATATGGTACGTATCTCGCCGTATACCCATAATTAATACTTTATAGTAATATATTTCTTTCAACTTAACTGACAAATCATATAATAATTTTGTAACAGGTTAAATCGGGAGAAGATCCGAATATAGTGACCTTGTTCCTCGCCACGCACATGAAGGGGGAGCGGTTCGTAGACGACAAGGCCCGGGACACCTACGTAAGTTTTACTTAATGCTAGTTCATTAATATTAATTTTTAGTTACATAGAAAATTCATATAGATATTATTTTTAGGCCGAGTTTTAGAAGTTTTACTTAATGCTAGTGCATTAGTATTAATTTTTAGCGACCACGTGAGAATTCATATAGATGTTATTTCTAGGCCGAGTTTTTGAGGCTTAGGGAGGCCGGGACGACACGGTCAGAGGGAGCTGCTGCTAGCACTTCCCAGCAGCCCCCGGCCGTCGCATCTCAGTCAGATGACAGCTGTGGATGAGGGCCGTTGGTGGCATGCATAAGGGTACGTACTATGGTACGGGATCCTATTGTGCCTTCATTGCGTCACAGGCCTCTACGACCGCCACTAGTGTGCCCGGCCCCGTACATACTGAGGAGTCGCTCTGCCAGCAACAGAGTGACGTCCGTGCGCAGATCGCAGCTCTGCGTGACGAGATGCTGCAGAGGATGGGGGCGCCGCATACAGATGATTCTGCGCTCATCTCATGCTTTGAGAGGCTGGAGGAGACTACGGAGGCGCTGCAACAGATGACCCGCGCTACGCAGGAGGCTATGCAGTGGTTGGTCGAGCAGATACAGTATTTACAGGAGATGGCTGCGGAGCAACCGTCTGCTGGTACGCCGGGAGTATCGTCTACATCTGGCGGTGCACGAGAGGACATGCTCGTCCACCTGTTGTCACCGGAGGAGTATCAGACGATCCTGACATTGCGACAGCAGTCATCTGGTGACGCTCCTCCTCCAGCACCGGGTCCAGCTCCAAGCGATCAGTAGTTTTGTTTTTGCATTTTTGGACTGTACTATATTTTTGACTTTGTACGTATTTGGAGATATTCAGTTTTTTCGTTGAGGATATTGAGTTTGGACGTATTTGGGGATATTGATTTGGTTTGTTCAGGATATTATATATTGACATTGTTCATTACGGATAGTATTTTTTCTTTATATTTTTATATATTCTGGAATGTATTGTGCGTGCCTGTGTTGAGTGTTCCACCGAGGGGATCTGCGAACCCAGGGATTGGATTCTGTATTTTGTATTTTGTATTCTGTATTTTGGCTCAGGCTCCAGCTCCATTTGCATTCTGGAACCTATTTTTTATATATTTTTTAACTTAGCGACGTTTTTAGCGACGTTAACATTCGTCGCTAATTTTTAGCGATATTAAGAAATGTTGCTACAAGCGTCGCTAAATGCTGACGTGGCAAGACGTGGCACCATAATCTGATGTCAGCTCGTCGTCGCCAAAATGTCGCAACAGTGTCGCTAAAGAGCGACAACACGATAACGTCGTCATATACGTCGCTAATTAGCGTCAACGACCAAATGTCGCAAATAACGTCGCTAATTAGCGATGTTAATAACGTCGCCAAATAACGTCGCCCTAGCGACGTTTTGCGACATTTTCTCGTTTAATAACACATTTTTTTCCGTCGTTTTCAAAACGTCGCTCAAAACGTCGCTAAATTCACATAGCGATGTTTTCATCGAGTTTAGCGACGTTTTGTAACGTTGCTAATTTGACAATTTTTTGTAGTACCGTAGAATCGATAGTCGTCTCCCGGGCGTGATGGCGTGCGAACCTAAGTTGCGATCGCACAAGGCATAGCCATAAGGTTATCCGAAACACAACATCAAATAGAGTACGCAGAGAAATTGAACACATTAAAATGAGATAAACTTTTGTTTTCATTGATAATAAAACTTTAGTTACAAGACTCCATTACAATCGTTACCGCGCGGGCTACAATATGACTCGATTACAAAATAAACACTGATAAGATAGTTGTTCCATACATTACATCCCCCTTTACAAACAAAAAATTCCCAAGGACCTGGAATAGTGGGGAGTCGAGACACCATTTCTTCTGGACTGAATGTGGAGTCTTAAAAAGGATTTCCATAAACAAGCCTTCAACTCACGAACGAGGCATCAAAAGTGTTCATGTCGCCTTGAGCTTTAAGTGGCATGCCCTTCCCGGTTCGGGGTACATGCGTGGAGAGCGAGGATCAGTACATTACACTTTGTACTGGTACGTGGCTACTTAAGTTCCAAGCTCTCATTTGGTTGAAGAGTTTATATGACTTATTTTATGAATGTTTCTAACCATCCTAATAAATTTAGATAAGTATAATGAAATTCACGTTGGAACTTACCCACGTCAGACCGTGCCGCGCTTACCATGTTCTTCCCTATCAATTGTTATTGTTTTCATACCAAGTGCAATACTACGTGTGATTGGTCACTAGCTTCCAGAGCCATCTTGGACTCCCTTAGCTTTTGTTAGTCGGGGCCCTTTCAGTGCGTGTAGCGAGCCCCGCTGTAAGTCACCGCCTAACCTGTGCCCAGCACAGCTATATAATTGTTTCCTTTCTTGGCCGCAACGGTCCCGTGGCCCCCGGTTGCCGTGCGGGGAAACTTCTACCTTGTCGACAAGTTGTCCATGACCGTGCAAAGACAAATTTTAGTTATTAAGGTATAGCCTACATTCTATTTGAAAACTTGATCATTTTATCGTGTCTTTGCCCTTGTATTTATTCTTTCATTCGCAACAACATTATCGATTTACCTAAGAAGGGGTTGAGAAGAGAAGGGTCAGCCACTCACCTTGAGTTTTGCTTGAGGCAAGAGACTTGTTGGCCGTGCTAGACGTTGCCTATGCAATTACCTGAAATTGCACAAGCAACCGATTATAACAATGTATTATTCAAGAAGTTCGATAGGAAATGCGAGTTCGAAATGCAAGCCATGAAAATAATCGAAAACGTTCACGAAAACGTATTCAGAAAACCAAAGCCAAAACCAACGCAAGCGGCATGAAAAACAGAGCAACGAAAGGTCTCTCCCAACTCAGCCGCAGAGTCAATCCTTGAGACGCAACCCGCTGAATATGGGACTTGGTTCCGAAGAAGTCATTCCACAACGGGGAATGGATCTTAATTCAACCGTTCCCGTTCGACCGATTCGATCGATCTCGACCTATCGGTACCGACTAAATCGATGGCGACAGTGTTCCTTTCTCGCGCACCCCATTGGCAGAGAACGGGAGACGATATAGGGACGGGGCACTACAGACGTGACTGTAAATAAGTCGTATCACGATGACACGCCTAGGCTGATGTGCATGGACTTTGTCCTAATGATGCACTGAGGCTCCATCTACTGACGCGCATGGACTTAGGTCCTGATGATGCGCCGAAGCTTCTTCTGCTGACGTGCATGGACTTAGGTCCTGATGCACCGAAGCTTCTCTTCAGTGCGCCTTGATAATGATCATGTGCATTTTTTATGAGGCTCCATCTGTGCGCATGGGTTTCGAACCCATTGATGTGCCAGATTGTTGATACGCCTTAGATGCTCGTTTTTGAGCTTCTATGTCTTTTGCTAATCTTTTGGAGGGGCTTTTGATCGTAACTGACCACTTTATTTTATTTTGCGTGACAGTGTCGATGACCATCCCTCTGCTGAATGAGGTCCTGCTAGACCATGCGTTCTGTCAGATGGGCCTGGACTTTAACGAAGAGGTTGTTAATCCAGCCAAGGTTGCCATTATGCTGGACCAACCTCCAGAAAGAATGGCCCAAATTTGCGACCAGCACTTCACTGTCCTCCAACGTGTGATGGAGTCTGCTGAATCTGACATATCTTTCTTAAAACCGGAGTTCCTATTCGGTGACCGTCTGACCTCTACCGAAAGGAAAGTGCTGAAGATCAACGAAAATTGGTTCTTCAAAGCAAGAGATGTGAATATGTACATCTCGAAGCTGGAACGTTAGTTGCCCTTGACGGCTTTCCGTAGTCTAGCTTCCAAGAGTAGGATGAAGTGGGAGCTCACTCCATCTCAAGGAGGGGCCGTGGCCGGCACCAAACGGATTGATACCACCTCTAACCAGAAAGATGCCTTAGCCATTACGTAGGCTGGAACTTCCTATCATTGGCAAACTCTGCATCCCGGGAGCATATACAGCGATGTCCCCCTAGCATTTTTGCCTTCAATGACTCAATCTCTGTTAACCGCATGGCGGAGGCCAAGATCTCGTACCCGAAGGATGAGTTTCGGGTTGAGGGTTGATGCTAATATGTGCAGAAATGGGACGAGCTGACACTCTGGGTTCTGACGAAGTTTAAGACTAAACTCAGAGAGATTGGTCTGACTGCCGCGGTTCCTGCTACTTAGGGGGGCATAGAGATAAATCGGCCGTTGTTTCTCGCTCTCTTGGAGATGTACAACACTCACACCGATACCTTTTTCACTCCCGTAGGGGAGTTAGGTTTAGCTTTGCACGAGATGTATGAAGTCTCGAAGCTTTCTTGGGGGTCTTAACCCTATGAGGAGTACTTCCCTACAAACTAGGAGCTCCTGGCTTTAGAAGAGAAGAACTCTGGCATGATGGCAGTCTTCAAAGAAGTTGTGAGCCATCATTACATGGCCCAGCAAAGGGAAAAAAGTGGGGCATAGCCTCATTTGACCGCTTGGAGGGAGTATGTCTTCAAGCAAGACTTGGCGGACCCATTATTTTTTGTGCACCTTGGTTTCTAAGTACAGATAATAAGTTACTCATGGAGGACACTGACACATTCACTCAGAGGTAATATGGACATGGTGAATATGGGATAATTCCACTGGAGATTTTATGTAGACTTATCATCCTTGGTGTACCTTGGTGTTAGGTACGGATAATAAGTTGAGAGAGAGGACCGGCATATTTAGTCAGAGGTAATGTGGACATACTAAATATGGGGCTAAATGGTAGAGTTTTCCTACTCAGAGGTGATATGGATGTGGTAGGAGTGAACTCTGTAGGATTTATAGATCAACTTGGAGGTGATATGGACGTAGATGTTCTATGGTTGATGTGCAACAACTCGGGGATTGTTGTACGGGATATTTACTCAGAGGTTATATGGACATGGTAAATATAGTAACGAGCATGATCTTACGTAGTATAAAATTCTGCTTAACAGGGTGTAGAGAAGCAACTCAGAGGTGATATGGACATGGTTGTTCTTCTACTGGGAATGTAACGGAACAACTAGGTTCCAGAAGCACATGATTGTCAAAGAAAGGGGTGTGAACCTGGTTTTGTCAAGTGCATGAAGTTTTCTCTTCTAGGGAGAGGGTAGTACATTTTCGACGGGTGTCAAGAATAGTACTTCTTCAGGAATTTGCCATTGATGGACATCATGAACAAGTCCCCATTAGGTTAAGCGAGACGATAAGCACCGTTTGAGTATACTGTCTCTATGACGAAGGGTCCTTCCCACTTGGGTTTGAACTTTTTCGGTGTCTTGTGAGTCATTACCATCGGTCTTCTGACTGCCAGAACCAAGTCACCTACTTGGAAAGTCCTCGGTTTGACCTTTTTGTTGAAAGCCTATGAGATGCGGGCTTAGTATAGTTCGATGCGCTGTTGAGCCAAGAGGCATTTTTCGTCCAACGCTTCCAACTCTTGCAGACGGCAACGTTGATTGTCTTCTTCCGTCAGCTGATTCATGATCGCCACTCGAAGTGAGGGTATTGGATTTCCAGCGACAATACTGCTTCGCTCCCATAGACCAAGGAGAACGGTGTGTTTCCTGTCGGGGTCCGTATCGTTGTACAATAGGCCCAAAGACATTCACTGAACTTCTCATCTCAGTCGTGCTTGTTGGATGACACAACTTTTTTCAGTAGCTTGACAATGGTTTTATTAAAAGCTTCTACCATTCTGTTTGCTGTCGGATTGTGTTGGCCCATTTCATGGTCATATCTGATTTTAATAATCGACATGGACTTAAGTAAATACACAAAATATACAGACTGCTGCTAATCATTTTAGGATGTATGAAATCAATATCAACAAGCGTCGTACTACTGCATCATCAAGCACATAAATCATTAATCTGAAGATTACTTTCATTGGGATACAGTCCGAGTCATTTTACAATTTATTATGTATTTTATCTTTATTGAGTCTAGGATTTAAATTGTAAGATTGACTAGGTAATACTGGCTTAGGTTTATCTCAGTCCACATTTCTAAAAAGCCTATCAATTCCCATTCTATTTTACCAAAAGTTCAAATTCATTTTTGCAACAGAATTTGACAAATATTTTAAAATTATCCTAGACAGAACTCAAACCGAGTTCGGCCCGAGTTCGGTCTGTTTGAATTCAAATATCCGTTGCCTCCAAATCTGCATGCAACGTACATATGCGAAATCTTTGCATCAGAACTCTGCCAGAACTCTGCCCGAATTTGGTCCCAGAAAACACCTATAAATAGGAGAGAGTTTTTCATTTCAAATCACCCATTCATTCTTCATCTCTTTTTCTCTATTCAATAAGTGTTTTCAACCGATCAAAAGTTTTCATATCACACCTATACTCCTCTTAGCCAAAAGCCAGTAATATCTATTTCGATCTAGAGTCTTTTGGTGTTCAAGAGTTGTTAAGAGGTTGTTCAAAATACAGAAATTATCTTTGTTATGGAGCCGATCTTGCGCTCGTCACCAAGCACGGTGTTGTGAAGTTGGTCGTGCACTTGTCACCAAGCACGGTGTTGTAAGAGACTGCAAGCTCTCAATTAGCTTGTGCCTTAGTGGATTAACATCGAACAAGAGTACTCGAGACTGGATTAGTCCTCTCATAGGGATACCAGTATACATCGCTGTGTCACTGAGTTTGATCTCTCTATCTCTTGCTTTATTTATTTACTGTCTCTTATTTACTGCCATAGTTTAAAATTTAAATTGGTGATTATTTTTTCGCTGCACTCGCACTCACTCTATTCACTCCCCTCTAGTGGTGCTCAACGGTCCTACAATTGGTATCAGAGCAGGTTATATTCTAATATAACAAACCTCAGAGAGTATATATGGCAGTCGTGAAATTAATATTCAACGGTGAAGGGCAATCCATAAATAGACCCCCACTATTTGATGGTACAAATTATACCTACTGGAAAATACGGATGACTTTCTTCTTAGAGTCTCTTGACTTTGATCTTTGGTCTATAGTTGTTGACGGTTATAAGAAACCGGCACCTACAGTGGTCGACGGCCAGCTTGTAGACAAGCCTCATGACAAATATACAGAAGCTGAAAAAGCTAAGTCTAGTCTAGATGCTCGTGCCATCAATGTACTGTTCTGTGCAATTGACAAAACAGAGTTTCAACCTGTAAAACGTTTCACGAGATTTGGAAACTTCTTGAGGTAACTCATGAAGGTACTTCCTAAGTGAAGGAATCCAAAATTAGTAGACTAACACAGGAATATGAATCTTTTAAGATGAAACCCGATGAGTCAATTACACAGATGCTTACACGTTTTCTTGATATTACTAATCCTTTGCAATCTCTTGGTAAGGATTACAGCAATCATGAGAAGATCAGAAAAGTGCTACAGGCTCTAACCAAGAACTGGAACCCGAAGGCAACAGCAATCATTGAAGGAAAAGATCTCACCACCATGTCTCTAGAAACACTGATGGGTAAGCTCATGACCCATGAGCTTGATCTGCAAGAGTTTGAAGAAGCAACCCCAAAAGAAAAGTTTATTGCTTTCAAAGCTCAAGCCAAAAAATCTACACGCAATGATTCTGATGAAGAATCATCAAGTGGTGATGAACAAGCCCTACTAGTGAAGAACTTCAGGAAATTCTTAAAGTTTGAGAAATCAAACAGAAGGAAGAGAGATATCCAAGAAAGCAATGAAGATGAAACCATATGCTTTGGATGCAAGAAGTCAGGTCACATGAAGAAGGACTGTCCAACTTCGAAGAAAAGCAGTCCATATGATAGATCAAGATCAAGCAGAAAAGCAACAACCAGTCGAAAGTATGCCAACACAAGTATCTGGCATGAAAGTGATGCCAGTGATACAAAGGAAGAAGACAGACCCTACGGAAATGCCAATGTCTGTCTTATGGCATTTGATAAGGTATCCTCAAACCCTCTATATGATGATTTTACTTTTGATGAATTAGAAAATGCCTTTAGCGAATTACTTGAAGAACACAGAACTGTGCTTGACAAGTATAAGCAATCTCGAAAAGAGATTAAGGCATGCACAACCGAGATAGCTAGACTGTCCAGTCTTATTGAAGATATTAAAGAGACGTCTACTACCGGTAACACGGAAGAGATAGCTAAACTCAAAGTAGACTATCATGAGGCTATCCTCAAGGTTGATAACAAAGAAAGAGACTATGTCAAAATACAAGAGTTATATGACATAGAGAAGAAGAAGCACTTAGTCACAGAACAAAGACTCTCAGATATAACTGCTAGATATGAGGAGTCTATTGCGATTTCTAAAAAGTTAGAAATCAAGTTAGGCAAACAGGCAATACCTGTGACACAGCCTAAGTTTAGTCCTAATGCTAAGCATACACCGAAGAGGACTAAAAATCAGAAAGCACGAAAGAAACACGACTCTCACCATGCATTCACTTATAGGTTTTCCAAGAAACCAAATAAGCATGTCAATACAGTTTCAACCACCACTGGTTCTAAACTAACTTGCACATATTGTGGTACACATGGACACATATCACAGTATTGTTTAGCAAAAAAACTTGTTGACAATCGCACTTTATTCTGGAGACCTAAAACTAATCAATATAGACCCTTCAGTAAATGGGTACTAAAGGATTCATCTACTTGTTTTGTAGGTGGACCCTCAACCCTCTCATGCTAAAAGCAAGTGGATCCTCGATAGCGGATGTTCGCGGCACATAACTGGTGATGCATCCTTGTTCGCCACGCTATCGATGAAGAAAGAAGGATACGTCTCCTTCGGAAATAATTTAAGAGGTAATATTATTGGTAATGGCACTGTCGGTATATCTCCTTATCCAGTAATAAAGAATGTTTGTCTAGTCACAGAATTGAAACATAACCTTCTAAGCATAAGTCATTTGGCTGATAATGGTTATGGTATCAATTTTGTAAAAGACAAATGTACCATATATGATATGTCATCTGGTGATCCCGTATATAAAGGGATTAGAGAAGACAATATTTATGTTTTTTTTTTGGAGAGTACTAATAATGCAGGAAGATGCCTAGTAGCTAATCTAGATGAAAGCTGGCTATGGCACATGAGACTAGGGCATAAAAAATGGACACTATCTCACGACTTGGTAAAAGGACTCCCCGAGATTCCTATTCAAGAGAGATATGGTATGTGCTGACTGTGAAAAGAACAAAGCACATAGGTCTACATTTAAATCCATCAATGATGTAAGTACTTCTAGACCTTTGCAGTCGATACATATGGATTTATTTGGTCCTAGTAGAGTCGCTAGTCTTGGCGGTAAGCTCTACGCTTTTGTTATTGTTGATGATTTCTCTCGCTTTACTTGGGTTTACTTTTTATCAAACAAAAGTGATGCTATTTTTGAATTTCAGATATTTTATAAAAAGGTACAAAACGAAAAAGGCTTCATGATTACTCGTATCCGAAGTGATTATGGTGGCAAATTCATAAATTCTGATTTCAAAAAGTTTTATGATGATAGTAGGTATTACCACAAATTTTCTTGTCCTAGAACTCTCCAACAGAATGGTGTTGTGGAGTGGAAGAATCGTACTCTAAGCGAAATGGCTAGAGTCATGCTGAATCACTATAATCTTCCTAAATATTTTTGGGCAGAAGCTGTTAGCACAACCTGTCATGTTTTAAATAGGGTGTTAATTCGACCTATCTCGAAGAAAATACCATATGAACTTTGGTTTGGCAGGATTCCAAATATTTCTTATTTCAAAGTTTTTGGATGTCGCTGTTTTATCCTGAACACCAAGGATAACTTGGAAAAGTTCGACTCTAAAGCAGATGAAGGGATATTTCTCGGATATGCTCAGAGTAAGGGATATAGAATTTTCAATAAAAGGTCTATGATTGTTGAAGAATCAATTAACGTTACTTTTGATGAGCTCAATAGTCACAGATCTAGTGGCAGTGATGATGAAGATGTACAAGCAAAAACCGAGAAGAGTCCTGTGGAAGATCTGACTCAAAAATTTGATTCATTAAAGTTTTTACCAGATCATCCAGAGACACTCATCATAGGTGATGTATCAAAAGGTGTAAGTACACGCTTCTCTCTTAGGGATTCTGAAATAGCAGCAAATGTAGCTTTCATTTCTCAAATAGAACCTAAGAATATAGAAGATGCCTTTTCTGATGAGTTTTGGATTGATGCCATGCAAGAGTAACTAAATCAATTTGAGAGAAACCAAGTTTGGAAACTCGTTCCTAAACCTATTGGTCAATCTATAATTGGTACCAAATGGGTGTTCCGAAATAAACTTGGTGAAGATGGACAAGTTCTACGCAACAAAGCACGTCTAGTGGCACAAAGTTATAATCAAGAAGAATGTATTGATTATAATGAGACATATGCTCCTGTTGCCTAACCATCCGCATGTTTTGTGCATTTGCATATTTTAATAATTTTAAATTATTTCAAATGGACGTGAAAAGTGCATTTTTGAACGAATTTTTAAAAGAGGAAGTCTTTGTGAAACAACCCCTGGTTTTGAAGATTTTCAAAAACCTGATCACGTCTTCAAGCTTAAGAAAGCACTATATGGACTCAAACAGGCACCTCGTGCTTGGTATGAACGCCTAAGTGCCTTCTTACTTGATAATGGTTTTTCAAAAAGAAGAGTTGATACAACTTTGTTTATCAAATCTTTAAATGATGATATTCTTCTTGTGCAAATATATGTTGATGACATTATATTCGGTTCTACTAATGAAAAACTTTGTCAAGAGTTTGCTAAGTGTATGCAGAGTGAATTTGAGATGAGTATGATGGGAGAACTAAACTTCTTCCTAGGACTTCAGATCAAACAACACTCAAAGGGAACATTCATCAATCAAGCCAAGTATACGAAGGACATACTGAAAAAGTACGACTTCGATAATGTAAAGCCTATCGGAACTCCTATTGCTACATCCACAAAGCTTGATTCTGATGAAAGTGGCAAACCTGTCGACCAGTGTAAGTATCGAGGTATGATTGGTAGCTTATTATATTTAACTGCTGGTCGCCCTGATATTATGTTCAGTATTTGCATCTGTGCACGATACCAGGCAAATCCTAAGGAATCACACCTAAGTGCCGTTAAGCATATCTTCCGATACCTTAAGGGAACTTCTTCAGTCGGCTTGTGGTATCCTAAAACCAAATCCTTTAACCTGATAGGTTACTCGAATGCGGATTTTACAGGATGCAAAGTAGACCGAAAAAATTGTAGGACCGATTGTAGGAATGAGTTGTAAAGCGCAATACTCTAGAGGGGGTGAATAGAGTAGGCAGCGGAAATTAGCTATTTAAAAATGTTAGCAGCAAGATCACATAATATATATATCACAGATATGTAAATAAAAAGTAGAGAGTAGAGAGCAAATGCAAACACAAGGATGTATACTGGTTTTCTCTTGTGAGGACTAGTCCAGTCGGAAGAACTCTAGCTTCCAGTTGAATCACTATAGAAAATCACCACAAGTTTTCATCCGAAGTTCTTACAACTTCTACAACGCGAGCTTTGATCCGAAGTACTCGACCAACTTCAATTGTGAAGTGTCTATCTTCAATCAAGCCTCTAATTACAATCACTCTGAAACTTCTAGACTGTACCGCACTGGCGAATAGACTAGAGGATTGTAACTGGCTTGGGATTTGAAAATGAATAGCTCAGAATACTTTGGAAGAAGTAGTAGGCATATAGAGAAGAGATATGAAAGTGAATTGGTGTATGAGTGAATTGAAATGATCAAAATCCTTCTCTATTTATAGTTTTTCCAAAGGCAGAATTCGGGCAGAACTCTATGAGAAAATCTCGTTCGGATCCGTAACTGCAGGAAGACCAAGTTCAAAAAGCAACGTTCACTAACCGAACTCTGGTCGAACTCAGCCCGATTTCTGCTAGGGTTCTGTTAGGGTTTTGCAAATTAGTTTTTGGGCTTTTTGAAAAGTCAAACAGTTAGGAAGTAGTTTGGGCTTTTGTAAGTGGGCTTGTTTTCAAAATGAAAGAGTATTTTGAAAACGTTTCTTGGGTAGCCTATTTGCCAGTACGATGCAGTTTACATCATATTCCTAGACTCAATAAATATGAAAAATACGTTGATAAAATAGGAAAACCAAGAGCCCTTTGATGACGTCATTTCTTCAAATATTTGAGCAGACTTGAAGACGCCTTTTTACTTGACGGCGGTCGTCCAATGATAAACAGATCTGGAAATCTGAATACCTTTCGGGGGCTTCGTCCCCGAACCCCTGATACGAGGCCCCGGATAGGTCGTTGGGCGGTTGAGAGAAATCTCTTGTATAACATCGTCTTTGGCCCATTGCATATGTCCTGGTTTGACAAAGCTTGATCATGCTTACTGCATATCTACAAATACATGTTAGGCAAACAAAATAATATGACTGATACAGAACATTAGGACAATGCTAAGTTAAAGTAGCAACATGATAGTGATTACATGAATATTAGTGATGTTATTATGTTAAACTTAATTGATTAGCCATATTCAAAAACATGATATAATCATTGGGCTAACAATCTCCCCCTTTTTGATTATGGCAAATCAGTTAAATTTAAGAAAGATACGATAGATGCATGTATCACTAATAAACACATAATACTGGATGCATATAACACTAATAAACAAATAATACTGGAATATTGTGTGCTAACTTAAACTTATGTCTCCCCCTTTGACATGATAAAAAATAAGCTCCCCTGTAATTAGAGCTAAAATGAACTCAAGCATAAGTAAATGAGGAAAGCACAAATAATCATGATCAAGGATTAGGAGAACAGTGTAACAAGTTTAGAAAATTGCATAACTAAAGTAGAAAAATTTGCCAAAAATAGTTTGATGAACTTAAAAACAAAGAACACTGAAATCAAGCAATACATAGTTTACCAACTAGAAAACCAAAAATGACATTCAAAACATATTTTGTTCATCATATTGAGTTTTGAAGTAGACCAAAAAAATTATTAATATAGTAGGAATCAATCATTGGTCATAAATAAATCATGAGGAATAGAAATTCGTAGATCTAGTATATATAAAAGAATAAAAAATATAATGAGACTTTTAACAATGATCACAAAAAAATATGATTCATAATTTGCCCATACAAATTAGTGAATCAATTCCATAAAGAGTATAATCATTGAAAAAAATCAAAATAACTAACTAGATTCTATTCAAAATCTATACCAAAGTTCATGCATTTGAATTCAATTACCTTGGCATGATATATATCCATTAGATAAATATGAAGGTAATGAAGACAAAATACTTGAGAATGAGAAATTCAGTCGACTTGAATGCTCCCTCACAAAGTATAATCAGTCTAAATATAGATAATCATGAACTTTGAGATAAAATCTTAATAAGAAATGCCAAATCAGTTTAAACTCAAAAGGATTATCAATAAATTAAATTAATTTTGGCAGGATAACTTTTAGAAACTCGAATGAGAGAATTAAAAATAAATAATAATAATCATATATTCTTTCAACCAAATACAAATCCAAATATCATGAACAACTCAGCAAAATATTTAACTAAGACAATATAAGTCCATGGTGAACTAGGTATACCACATATTAAGGGCATAAAATAATTGAAACAATTAATTTGCTCCCCCTTAAAATATGCGTATATAGTTCAAAAATAATTTATATACATAAAATAGATAAAATAAATAATCACTAGATCTAAGGGATATCCAAGATATGCATCTTTTCTTTCCTTTGATCAAATGCGTATAAAGTTCTAAAAACAAATATCATCTTTAGGCAAAAAGAAATATCCAATAAATAAATGCTTAAAGATGAACAAACAAAATATATATCCAATATATATATATAAATAATATTTCAAGACATTAAAAGATTTTGAAAACTGTCTTTAATAATAACATTTGAGTACCGAAAAGATTCAATAAATCAAAAAGAAATAAAAAAAAGCTTTTCAAAAAAAATGTAGATTTATTACGAAAAATTGTCTTAGTAAATGTTCGAATGCGTCCATTTAGTCCTCAGACTGAAAGCTGGCGATTCAAAACACGAAAATAGTTTCAATAAAAGAATCCATAAATCAGAAATAAATCCATTTGAAAACATAACTAGATATATGTCAAAGAAAAATGTATTCTAGATATATGGCATGTCAAGGGGATAATTGATTTAAACAATTAACTGTTCCACCTTTATATGGCTATATCCAAAAACAATAATATTGACAAAATTTAAGAATTTCAGAGATATATTTCCAGAAATAGAAAACTAATTAAAAATATTAGGTCTTCTTATCAAAGTTCATGTCTTCCCTTTTTAAAGCCGTTGTATGGTGTCCATCTGATAACCGGAGGCTTAAAGAAAAGAAACGCTTTGAGAGAGAAAAATTCAATATGCTTGACTTCTCCCCTGCAAAGAGTTACTGTTGTAGACAGTAAGTAACTTGAATAAGAAGATAATAATATAAAGCTCAAAATCATTGAATATTACACAAGTTAAAGACGAAATCATAAGATCATAATATTCACTGAGTAGTCACAATATCAAATCAAGTTTAAATATAGAATAAAGTGAAAGAAAAATAAATATATCAAAAGATGACAAACATTAACCTATGAAGATCAATATATGTTACCTTTTGTAAAATTAAATCATTAAATAATATTATCCATCAAATCTAAAATCCAAAATCTATCAGATAATAATTGCAACTAGATCTCAATAAATCTTTAGTTTATAAAGTATTGATCAATCTTGGGTTAGCTGTAGAGGTACTGTCCCAGCTACTGGAGGTTCACCTGGGAACACTTAAGTACCGCTTCGCTTCGACCGTAGTCGTGGTGACAGACAGACCCTTTTTAGGCTTGTACCCAAAACAAATCTCTTCTTTAATAACCAAGAATTTAAGAAGAATTAGTACAATATGAAATAAATTATATTCTAGGGGCTTAAAAAATCTTAGGACAATGTAGCATATAACATAAAATGTATCAATTACATTCATCCATATGTGCTACAAAATTATTGGATAACAATAAAATATAAAATATTTGTAAATCAAAATATAGGACCTAGATACGCTGATGTATTTTGGAACCTATGGGACTAGGTTCAGTACCTTGGATCCAGAACTAGATAATAGTTGCATTTAGACCTTAATAAATCTTAAGTCTATAAAGTATTGATCACTTTGGGTTAGCTGTAGGGGCCGGTTCCCAGCTAACGGTAGTTCGAAGACTAGTACACCGTGTCGCTTCAGGTTATTTACACCTGTATGACAGAAGGACCCTTTCGGCTTGTTCCTAAAATGATCTCTACTCTTAAGAACTTAGATTCAAAGGAATGTATGTAGTATCATCAAACATCATCAAAATCCAGGATCCCTAAATATAAAAGAAGTAAATACCCAAATAATGGTTTATCAAGATCAAGATATAAAAAATATCATGTATCCAAAATGTCAACCAAAAAGCAAAGAAAAAGAGGCTTTGAGGAAGAAGCTAATAAAGACAAGAACATAAATTTGTTAAAAAAACCAATAGCTTAAGTATGAGATAAGCACAAGTTTAAAACTACTTTTCAAAATATTATAGAACTTGAACTTAACTCATATATCCCCATAAAGATATTTATACAAAAATATAAGAAACATATGAGCAATATATAAATGAAAATAAATTATTCAAATAAAACAAATATCATAAGATCAAAACCATGCATAAATAAACTTTATCAGACAAAGATGTAATTGATTCATAAGAAGTTAATCAAAATAAAATTTGCGAATCAATAGTGAATATTTTATACAAGCACAAGGTTAACATAAAAGTATATGTATATACTTTTCAAGTAAATAGAAGACTCGTGCTAAACATACACACTTACGAAATACCAATCAAAGTAAATATGACATGTTAAAGACAAATCGGTAAGAAGTGGCCATTAAAAAATATTAAAAACCAAGAGTCAAAAGCATAAACCAAAAACAAAAGCTTCTATGGACAAGAGTGGTGCATGCTTCTAGGATAAAACTAAAATAAAGAGCATACATAGATAAATGTGTCACACTAATAAAAAATAAATACTATATAGTATGAACTAAATATTTAAGTTAAACAGCTAGTCAAGTTAGGATTATGTCTCACATTGATTCAAACAATAGGCAATTTAAAAGATATCAATAAAAGCTAATAATAACAAGTCAATAAGAATATGCTAGATATTAAAAACTATTTAGGAAGCATGTTACCGAAGTGGTTCTAGTGACCACACTTCTGTTGGTGCAATTACATGGAAGACGACCTTTGTAGCTTTGCAATCACCAACATGTTCTATGGTTCTATTTAATATGAGAAGCTTCACCTGCAATATTAGGTGAAGACTTTGGTATCCAATATTTGGATTTACATTTGTTAGCTTTGGGAACCCATTTGCACAAGTTCATATCAACTAGTTTTCTAATCTGACAATGATTAGAAACATGTCCATTCAAACCACAATAATGACATAAAGAATTAGTACTATGTGCAGCAGTATGAGAATGTGCAGTGGGGTGACATGATGTGTGTGGATACTTGTAATAGAAAGCATGGTTGTGTGAAGCTTTAGCTTTGCTTGCTTTCTTTGTAAAAGATTTGACGTGTGTGACTTTGTGATGTGCTAAGTGTCATGTGTTAGACTGAGTCGTAGGTTGTACTACCTGCTTTCCCAGTCTAATCTCTAACTTTTTAGAGTTAGCACAAATCTCATCGTATTTAACAGTAAGAGCATCAATTCTAAGAGCAGCTATAGAGTACTTCTTCTTTTCTGTTTCTAACTCCTCCTTAAGTTTAGCATTTTCTTGAGTGCTCTTCTCAATACATTCAAGTGCCTCATGCAATCTAAACTCAAGTGTAGATATCTCAATAGATTTATCAGAAGTAGAAGTAACTCTATCATTATTCAATAAGCAAGTAAGCTTTTCAATCTCACGCTTATAAGATAGAATATCCTTTCTAGCTTGCTTATACTTATCTAATACTTTCTTGTGTTCTTCTAACAGATCACTGAAAGCATCAGATAACTCATCATGAGAAAATTCACTCTCTTCATAAAAAGAATTATTTTGTACCTCGTTAGATAATGCCATTGAGCATAAATTTGTAGCTTGATGAGGTTTCTCTTCTTCTTCTTCTTCTTCTTCTTCAGAAACTCTTGCTTCGCTTTCACACCATATGCTCGTGCTAGTACACTTGTGATATGATAATATTTCTTCTTTTGATCGTTAGTAGTGACTCTCCTTTCTAGCAGTAGTACAATCTTCTTGGATGTGGTATATCTTCTTGCAGTTGTCACATACAAGCTCTTCTTCGTATAAGGGATTGTATTGTACCTTAAATCCCAACTCCATCATGCACATATTTGCATCATTATGAAGACTATCCTTCTCTCTGGTGTTGCTAGCTTTACTTTCATACCTGTACTCATAAGTAGCTTCAAGAACTTTCTAAATTTTATGAGATGTTGTGCAAGTAGTAATAAGATTAAATACATTTATGTCTACAGCACAATAAAAGATATGCATAGCTTTTGCATCAAGGCTAGCTAACTTCTTCTCTTCCTCCGTGTAACTATAATAAGGCTTGTTGATTATAGAGGATGTGAGAATAGAGGTGATAGTAGGCTTCTTGCAACTTCTACAATGCGAGCTTTGATCCGAAGTACTCGACCAACTTCAATTGTGAAGTGTCTATCTTCAATCAAGCCTCTGATTATAATCACTCTGAAACTTCTAGACCATACTGCACTGGCAAATCTACTAGAGGATTGTAACTGGCTTGGGATTTGAAAATGAATAGCTCAGAATACTTTAGAAGAAGTAGTAGGCTTATAAAGAAGAGATATGAAAGTGAATTGGTGTATGAGTGAATTGAAATGATTAAAATTCTTCTCTATTTATAGTTTTTTCAAAGGCAGAATTCTGACAGAATTTGGGCAGAACTCTATGAGAAAATCTCGTTGGGATCCGTAACTGCAGGAAGACCAAGTTCAAAAAGCAAAGTTCACTAACCGAACTCTGGCCGAACTCGGCTCGAGTTCTGCTAGGGTTCTGTTAGGGTTTTGCAAATTAGTTTTTGGACTTTTTGAAAAGTCAAACAATTAGGAAGTAGTTTGGACTTTTGTAAGTGGGCTTGTTTTTAAAATAAAAGGGTATTTTGAAAATGTTTCTTGGGTAGCCTATTTGCCAGTTCGATGCAGTTTACATCGTATTCCTAGACTCAATAAATATAAAAATACATTGATAAAATAGGAAAACCAAGAGCCCTTTGATGACGCCTTTCTTCAAATATTTGAGCAGACTTGAAGACGCCTTTTTTACTTGACGGCGGTCGTCCAAAGATAAACAGATCTGGAAATCTGAATACCTTTCGGGGCTTCGCTCCCGAAACCCCGATGTGAGGCTCCGGATAGGTCGTTGGGCGGTTCAGAGAAATCTTCTTGTATAATGCCGTCTTTGGCCCATTGCATATGTCCTGGTTTGACAAAGCTTGATCTTGCTTACTGCATGTCTACAAATACATGTTAGACAAACAAAATAATATGACTGATACAGAACATTAGGATAATACTAAATTAAAGTAGCAACATGATAGTGATTACATGAATATTAGTGATGTTATTATGTTAAACTTAATTGATTAGCCATATTCAAAAATATGATATAATCATTGGGCTAACAAAAAGTACCAGCGGTACGTGTCATTTTCTAGGAAAGGCCTTAGTCTCTTGGTTTAGCAAGAAGTAAAATTCCGTAGCATTATCAACTACTGAGGCCGAGTATATCGTCGCAGGATGTTGTTGTGCTCAAATTTTATGGATGAAGCAAACCCTAGAAGACTACAATCTGCACTACACTAAGATTCTTATTTATTGTGATAACACTATCACCATTAATCTGACTAAGAACCTTGTATGTCATTCACGCACAAAACATATTGAGATACATCATCACTTTTTACATAATCACCAACAACACGGAGATATCTGCTTAGAGTTTATTGACACAGATCATCAACTAGCAGACATTTTCACAAAACCACTGGCGGAAGACCATTTTAAAATAATGAGGCGAGAGCTCGGTATACTTGAATTTTTAGATTTATAGTGTAGTATGGTAATTAAATTTAGTTTGATGACTCTAAACTTCATAATTTATTTAACGGAAATTATTTTTGGTACAAGCCTACAAAGGGTCTGTCTGTCCCCACGACTACGGTCAAAGCGAAGCAGTACTTAAGAGTTCCTCAGTGAACCTCCGTTACCTGGGACAGTACCCCTACATCTAAACCAAAATAATAGAAGTTATTAAATGTTCTGTCATAAATTTAGAATTTAAAACACCAATACTACTGTTATGACCTCGGAAATACAAGTAGCCAAACTCGGACCGAACTCTGACCGAGTTCGGGCCAAATTCGGGCCGAGTTCGGTTGGCAATGTTCAGCTTCCAGAACCGAACAGCCGGCCCTAGCTCTTTATAAACCCCTCATCTCTTCTTCTTTTTCATACAACAAATTCGTGAAAAATTCTACTACTCCCAAAACCTCTTCCTCATCCTTCCTTTCAAGTTTTCAAGAAGATTCTAGTAGGCTACTCAACTTCATCTTCTTCCTTCTTTCAAAAGGTACCTCAATTTTCTTTTTTTTTTATCTATGGCTCCCAAGCATCAGAGAAGATAGGGTGATCCCTCACAAGCAGGGTCCTCCTCTTCTGATTATGTTCCTACTAGACTTTTTAGTCCAGCTAGACCTATAGGGTCAGATGATTTTGATTCCGGTCTATTTTCTGATAAAGAATTTTCTGACCTTTGGTTTGATTCATTCTCTGGTCGTAAAATATGTGATGGAGCTTATGTTAACTTTTCTATTTTTTCTAAATACGCTCCCATATTTGACCATCTCGACTATCGTAATTTCTTTAAAATAGACAAGAACATCTAAGACAACGCTGTCTATATGTTTTACTGTAACTTACAGGTAAAACCAAATAGAAACTTCTATTCTTGCGTTGCTGGTCAAGAATTGGAGTTCAGCGCCACTGGCATCAGCGAATATTTCCATGTTCCTGATGTGGGTGAAGCTCTTGTGGATATCCATCATATCCAATTCCCAGAAGATGTCACTCTCAACTCCTTCAAAGAAATGCTTTGCCATCCACGACCAGTTCCTAGAAGAGTCTTTTCAAGAGATCTTAACCAAAATTTCTATGAACTCCATCATTTTATTTTCTCATTTCTCCTTCCAAAGAAAGGATCATCTGATGAGATCACTTTCTTAGAGCTGTCCGCTATGTATCATATCCATTTTGGCATTCCTTTTTCAATTTCTAAGACCATGATGGTCTGGATGCTGAACTGCAGAAATACAGGACGCAACCTGGTCTATCTCATGCACTTGGCCTCCATCTTTCGAAGGTTTGAAATTGATCTTCAAACCTGTGCCTACTCCTCTACTACCGTAGAGCTCATAAGATCTCGTTGATACCCTACACCACCTCTGCCTCCTAGAGCTCAGCCCGCTCCAGATGCTGACGCTGAGGCTCCTCCTCCTGATGCTCCGGCTCCTGCTCCAGCTCCTGCTTTGGGTTTTGACCCAGGATTTTATCAGCAGTTTGATGACTTTATTGCTCTCTCTGCGCAACGTCATCAGAGCTACCTTAACTCAGAGTTCCTCTACATCACCCAGGCTCAGGTGTTACGGAATGGCATTGCTGATCTCTACTGGAGTCTCTCCCAGGACCCATCACATCTAGTGACTATCCTTCCTCACCCAGGCTTCCCAGGACCCAGGTTCGAAGATGAGGCGACTTTCCCTTACTTTGATCCTACTGCTGCTTACTTTCCTCCGGATGCTCCTGGCGGTGATGACCCCACTATGTGATGCAGACTTAGCTGGTGGATAGTGGGTAGGATGTTAGCTGATGATCTATCTTATGATGTAGTTTTTTTTTGTTATGTCTAAACTTTTTAGTTAGACATTTTTAGCACTTTATGATTATGATTATATCTTTTCTTTTCAGTAAGACATCGTTATGCATGATATTCTCAGTTCATTTCAGTACTAGTTATCTTTTTATGTACTTTGTGTTATTTGGTTCTCTCTTTAGCTTCACTTTGTCTGTTTATTGAAAATTGTTAGCTTCATTACGGGGGAGCCAAAGTTATTTTTATATTGACAAAGGGGGAGAAAGAGTACATATCAAAAATCAAAAGTCAAAGAAATCATACAATCCAAGACAAAACCATTTTTTTCAGGTACATTTTATTTGTTCTATTTTTAGATATATTTTGGTATAGACTTAAGTTTGTCAATTATCAAAATAGGAAAGATTGTTGGCTCATTCCATGGTCACACCCAATTTTAATAATCGACATGGACTTAAGTCAATACATAAAATATACAGACTGCTGCTAATCATTTTATGACGTGTGAAATCAATATCAACAAGCATCGTACTACTGTATCATCAAGCACATAAATCATCAATCTGAAGATTACTTTCATTGGGATCTAGTCCGAGTCATTTTATAATTTATTATGTATTTTATCTTTATTGAGTCTAGGATTTAAATTGTAAGATTGACTAGGTAATACTGACTTAGGTTTATCTCAGTCCACATTTCTAAAAAGCCTACCTATTCCCATTCTATTTTACCAAAACTTCAAATTCATTTTTGCAACAGAATTCGACAAATATTTCAAAATTATCCTAGACCGAACTCAAACCGAGTTCGGCCCGAGTTCGGTCTGTTTGAATTCAAATATCCGTTGCCTCCAAATCTGCATGCAACGTACATATGCGAAATCTTTGCATCAGAACTCTGCCAGAACTCTGCCCGAGTTCGGTCCCAGAAAACACCTATAAATAGGAGAGAGTTTTTCATTTCAAATCACTCATTCATTCTTTATCTCTTCTTCTCTATTTAATAATTGTTTTCAAACGATCAAAAGTTTTCATATCACACCTATAATCCTCTTAGCCAAAAGCCAGTAATATCTATTTTGATCTAGAGTCTTTTGGTGTTCAAGAGTTGTAAAGAGGTTGTTTAAAGTACAGCAATTATCTTTGTTGTGGAGCCGGTCGTGCGCTCGTCACCAAGCACGATGTTGTGAAGTTGGTCGTGCACTTGTCACCAAGCACGGTGTTGTAAGAGACTGCAAGCTCTCAATTAGATTGTGCCTTAGTGGATTAACATCGAGCAAGAGTACTCGAGATTGGATTAGTCCTCTCAGAGGAATACCAGTATACATCATTGTGTCACTGAGTTTGATCTCTCTATCTCTTGCTGTATTTATTTACTGTTTCTTATTTACTACCATAGTTTAAAATTTAAATTAGTGATTATTTTCTGCTGCACTCGCACTCACTCTATTCCCCCCTCTAGAGGTGCTCAATGGTCCTACAGATTGTAGGCAGTCGATGCCACATTCTGAATACGATTTTTGTCATAGAATCTACTAAATACATGGCTGATGAATTGTGGCCCGTTGTCGTGGATAATCCTCTGGGGCAACCCAAAATGGTAGATAACGTAATGCTTGATGAAGTTGATCACCTTTGAACTTTTTACTTCCGTCAGTGGCACTGCTTCTGTCTACTTAGAGAACTAGTCGGTGATTGATAGGATAAAGCGGCATCCTCTAGATGAGGGAAGGGTGATAGGACCTACTATATCCATGCCCCAGGCTTTGAATGGCCAGGAGGTGACCGTCGAATGTAGAGGCTCTAACGGTCTATAAATGAAGTCGACGTGTAGCTGGCAAGCACGACATTTCTTTGCATACTCAACAGCATCAGCCATCATGGTGGGCTAGTAATAGCCCATACGTCAGAGTCGGTCCTGTAGCTTAGGACCTGGCTGATGAGCTCCACATGTTCCATCATGAGCTTCTCGAAGGGCTTTAGAAGCTTCTTCGTTTGATAGACATCGGAGGAGAAGTCCATCATAGGATCGTCGGTACAGCATTTTAGTGGCTGTATCGTAATAGAACCGGAGGGAACGCCTTCTGACTGAGACTACCTTCTTCGGGTCTTCTGGAAGGATTTCATAGATAGCAAAGTCGATGAACGAGAATCTCTAGTCTCTGACATTAATGCTGGTATCTGTAGCCATGGCATGAGTTGTCCGCATGCACAGATTATTTCTGGGACAAGCCAAATCCTGACCCACTACTGTAATAAAGTGTTGAGTCCCGATTGGTGAAGCCAATGAGGCTGCAAGGCTAGCCAGAGCATCAGCTTCTAAGTTTTGCAGCCGAGGCACGTGTTCTATGAAGAACTCAGCGAAGGTTGAGATAATGTCCAACGCTGCTTTGTGATAGGGGACGAGGTCTTCATGGCGGACCTCGTATTATCCTCGGACTTGATTGACGACGAGTTTTGAGTCACCATAAGATTTGAGGTAATCTACCTCCAGCTGCTTTACCAACTGGAGTCCCATGATGAGGGCATTGTACTTCGTAACATTGTTGGAGCACATCTCTGAAAGAGAGTAAGCGTGCTGGATGACCAGCTTGTCGAGGAAGATCAGGACCACCCCCACTTCTGCAATGATCTGGCCTTTAGAGCCAGTTCTAGAGGTACCATCGAAGAACATCTGCCAAACAGGGTTCCCTTCGGTGATGTTCGATTCTTGTACTTCATCGAGAATGTCTTCATAGAGTCTTAATGATTTCGGAATTGGGTGTGTTGCTAGGAAATCAGCCAGAGCCTGGCCTTTGACTGCCTTTTGTGGGACGAATACCATGTCATATGGTGTCAATAGTATCGTCCAAATAGCCAATCAAGAGTTTAATGCCCCCGGCGTTGTCATGAGGTCTCTGAGTGGATTTACTCGGGAGATGACATGAATTGTCTGTCCCGAGACATAATAGCGAGTCTTCTGGATGGCAAACACCAGAGCTAGACATTCTTTTTCGATGGGGTTGTACTGGTGTTCGTCCCCGACCATTATCCTGCTTAGGTAGTAGATAGCCTGCTCATGGCCCGCTTCATTATTCTGGGCCAATAAACCGCCAAGGGAATGGTCCATTGTACGGACGTAGAGCAGAAATGGTTTGCCTGCGACGGGGGCCACCAGAACTGGGGGACTTGTTAGATAAGCTTTAATGTCGTCGAAAGCTTTCTGACATTCTTCCATCTTGACATAGGAGACTCCCTTCTTCATGAGCTTGGTGAAGGGTTGGCATTTCCCAAAAAGGTTTGCAATAAACCTTCGGATGTATGCGAGACGTCCTTGTAGGCCTCAAAGTTCTCTAAGGTTCTTCGGAGGATCCATGTCAAGGATGGCTTTGGTCTTCTCGGGATCGACGTGAATGCCATTTATGGTGATAATGAAGCCCAAGAATTTTTTACTAGAAACCCTAAGGAAGGATTTAGCAGGGTTCATCTTAAGCTGATGCGCCCGCATGAAAACGAAGACTGTCTTCAGGTCTTGTAGGTGATCACCCCGAAGACAGCTTTTGATGGCGATATCGTCAACGTAGCACTCGACTCTTTTACAGAAATGTTGATGGAAGATGGTGCTCATTGCTCGTTGGTATGTGGCACCTGTATTCTTCAAGCCAAAGCGCATTACTTTATAACAGTAAATCCCCTTCGGAGTCCTGAACGACGTGTGTCTTTCGTCGTCTGGGAACATCTTGATCTGGTTGTATTCCGAGTTGCTATCCATAAAGGACATGCGCTCGAAACCACATGTGTTATCGATCATTACGCCAGTGATCGGGAGCAGAAACTCGTCCTTCGGACAAGCTGAGTTGAGGTCCCAGAAGTCGATGCAGACCCAAATCTTTCCATTCTTTTTAGTGACGGGAACAACGTTGGCTACCCAGTCCGAGTGTTGTTCTTCGCGAATAAACCTGCTGCCCAGGACATTATCCACTTCTTTATTGATAGCGTCCATGATGTTAGGACGAAAATATCATTGTTGCTGCTTAATAGGCTTAGCGCCAGGTAAGATATTAAGCATGTGCATCGCGACTTGTGGATCGAGGCCTGGTTTGTCTTCGTAGCTCCAGGCGAAGACGTCGATGTATTCTTTGACCAGCTGGACCAAGGATTCTCGGTCCTCTCCCGCCAAGCTCTTGCTGATGAAGATAGGTTTGGAGGAAGATCCATCCCCGAGGTCGATTTGCTCGACTTCGTCTTCAGTAGGGGGTTCCCGTAGTTCAAAACAAGATTTCCATTATGCACCTAGGTGTTGAGCCCAGGGTTCTTCTTTGAAGAACTCTATTGCTTGGTCGTCGTCTTCATCTTCTGAAGGATGTACGGATGTCATGTTAGCTGACAGCACTTTCCTAAAGATTGGGCAGATGCTAGTGTCAGAGTCCTAAGTAGAAGCTTCAAACGAGTTAGAATATGTGACATCTTCTGCTTCTGAACTCTCCGGGGTTGTCGGAGGCGTGACGTAGCCCACCCCCCATCGAGTACGGTGATAATAGTTCTGCGACTTTCCTTTCGACACGGGAAGTCGTAAGGGAAGACGTCGACCTTTGCCACAGTTCAGACCCTGGCCGCTCTTCAAGTTGTAACCCATCTTTTGAATGAGATATTTGGCTCGATCATTGTACCGATAAATTTGCATTCTACCAGTATCGAGTTTTGGCTCTACCGGTGGAAGGTCTAGATTTACGCTCGACTTTGTCGAAGATGATACGCCTCTCGTCCTGGTTTCGAGGTGGGACTATGTAACAGACTCTTTGGTACAGGACGACTCGATTTACATGATTTACAGTCGTTATTTATATTTGCAACGACTGCAGGGTATTGTCTAAACTATACATACATTCCAGTGTGGAAGACTAGAATAATTGAAAGACACCCTTTTATTGATAAAATATAAAATTTTGTCCCGAATGATTACATCATCAAAGGATGGAGCATCAACATTGGCCGATATGTACTCCTCCAGCTCTTCGTCAGTGAGCACTAGAGTAGATTTGGGCCGTTCAGGAGAGTCCATCGGGAGTTTGACCCGTATTGGCACTTGGGTCTGTGCTGAAAAAGATGCTGGGGCCTTCTTCTGTGGCCTGGCGGTGAGAGATGTCGATGACTGAGAAGGTCTGTCTGCCTTTAAGCCGCACTATGACGGGTGCCTCAGTTGTTATCCCGGCGGCTGGTGCCTTTCCCCGTAGTATGGCTACGAGGGGAGCCACCACTTGAGGAGGTTTCCCCTTAAGTCGTATCTTCAAGGGGGCTCTAGTGGATGTTCGGCCCATAGAAGCTGGTGCTTTCCCACAAAGTTTAGCCACCATAGGAGCCGGTATTTGAGGTGGCTTCCCCTTAAGTCGTACTTTCAAGGGAGCGTTGATTATTATATCCGCCTCCAAGTTAGCTTCGTCTTCAGCTTCATCATGGGTGTCATTAGCTTCATCTTTGAGATGAATTAACTTGTATAGGTCCGAGTCAGTGAAGAAGGCTTCAATCCCTCTGAAGGGATCGACATCAGCGAACTCCGTTCGGACGACGCCGTTGGTAGATACGTACTTCATACATTGATGAAGAGTGGATGGTACCACCATGTACTCATGTAGCCACGGGCACCCTAACAGAATGTTGTAGTTGACGTCCGTATCCACAACATAATAAGTCACCTTGGTCTGGAGATCACCGATATAATATTTCAGTCGAATCTTCCCCAGAGCTCACTTTTGCTGGCATTAAAGCCACTGATTATAGTGTGGGATGCCGTCAGACGATACATCGGGATCTCCAGTATCTGAAGCATAGTTCGGAGGAAGATGCTGAGAGAAGATCCAGGGTCGATCTGCATTCAATCCACCTTGATGGCACCGACATGCCCTATGTAATACAGCGGTCTGTTGTGCCTGTTGTTCTTGAGCAGCTTGTCATGTTGAGTGAATGTGATGTTGGGGATGATTTCTCCTATACTATGGCAGTATGGACATGCTGTTAGATCGTCTTCAGGCTGCTTGACCAAACTAATAAAAGACTCAGCATCCATCAGGGATTCGCAGAGAGACTCTCGAGTGAATTTGGATAGACGGAGGAGTTCGAATAGGGACTGCCAAGCTGGGATACTGGCAAGTTGTGCCAGTATATCAAAGTTGTAGGATTTGGTTAACCCCGAAGTGTTGTCTCTTCGTAGAGGCCTGTCGAAGCGTGCCTCTTTCTGCTTCTGTTTGTCAGCTGCTGGAGGTTGGGAATGACCCTCTCCTGGAGCAGCCGAGGAGGTGACGGGAGGTGCCACTTCGACAGGGGCCTCCTCTGGTTGAGCGTTCTATTGTAAACGCATTTATACAGGAAGTGCCTCCTCAGGGGAGGTAGTCACCATTTGGTAAGACTTGATCTTCTTGCCTTTGGCCTTAGAGGTAGAACGTACCCCCGACTGAGTAAGTTATGGAGCGAGATCTGGATGAACTCATATGATCTCACCACGAGGTGTGGTGAGTGGAATCAGTCCACTCGCGTTGTGACGAGCTGGCGGAACGTTGACCACCTTCATTATCGCCTTCAGGATGGGGACAACACCATCTCGAGCTGTGATAGGCAGCAAGGTGCCAAACTGGAATGACACCATGTTGGCCGAGACTGTCTTCTCCTCGTAATCGACTGAGATGACATTCGCATTGATCATGCATTTTATGTAGTCTTTGAGGATGTAGCAGTCTTGAGTTGGATGTCCAACGAACGAATGGTAGTGACAGTACCTTGGGTCACCGACTCTGCCCACCTCATCAGGACACGTTGGATCAGGCAACTTAATTTTGTCGCTCTGTTTCAGCATCTCGAAGAGTTGTAAGGTATCCTCATCATTGAAGTAGTAGACCATCTTTGGTCTCGGTACAGGTGGACGCTTCTGAGCGAGGCCCTGCGTACTTTTTGAAGCATTGACAGTCAATGCCTGTTTTCCTTTTGCCTCACGCCCACTATTGCTGGTAGCAGGCCGCTTCCCTTTATCGTCGAAGGTGGGGAAGTTAACGCCCAAAAGGTGAGCATTACGTGCCTTCTTTTCAGCGGCCTCGGCTTTGATAATCAATAAACTCCAATCGAGAGACGGAGCGGAGTTAAGCCAGAGTTTGATCACAGGGATCATATTCATACTGCAGGAGTCAATGAGTGCATGTTCTGGCATACCCGGAGGTAACCTTAGGCATGCTTTTCAGAAATGCTAGATGAAGGTTCGAACAGTTTCGTTCTCCGTCTGACGAACTTCTATGAGAGACGACATGGTCATGTCTTTTCTACCGTCGTAGAACCGATCGAGGAAGAGGTGTGTCAAGTCATCGAAAGATGATATGGAGTTGTCAGGGAGTTATAGGCGACTCCTTTTAATGTCCCAACAAATAGGCTTGTGAGTAGGGTGTCTTCCTTCGGGAGATGCCCCGTCTGAGACTGGAAGTATGTCAGATACCGGCGAAGAGAATCTTTTCTGTCGTATGGCGTCAGTGTTTGTAGTTTATACTTGGGAGGATAGACCACCTTGTTCCACTCGAGGGGGTAAGGTTGCGAGATTTCCATCTTCTGACGCTCTTCCTGCCTATTTCGAGCCTCGAAGCGCTCACGCAGGTCACTAATCATCTCGATCAGATCTTCTGTAGAGCTGGGAGCAGGTGAAGGTGGTAGAGCCTGAAGTTGGATATTGGAAGGAGCCGATATCTGGGGTATGGCGTGATGATCTGCACCCGAAGATATCCGTTGAGGGAGTATACTTGATTCCCGATTGGCCCCTGGATCATGACTGGTGAAGATAGGTGCCCTTGCTAGAGTGGTCTGAATCTCGAATACTACTTGAGTCAAGGTATGCATAGAGGCAGAGAGGGTTTTGAGGTCCCCTTCCAAAGTGTCTATGCGTTGCACAATGTCCAGAGCTGGAATATCTGATTCTCCTTCATCACCACCCCCTGTCATGTAAGTTGTCATGACATGGGTAGAAGTGGATGGATCGGTTGAAGCCTTACTCTCGACCTCACTTTCCTGTGGAAGGACCTCTTCTTTCGAGGCCTCGTACTGGCTACCTCCAGCTACGTCAAGGTTGGTTCCTTGGAGGACTTTTTTCTTCAAGAGGAGGATTGTCAGGAATTTGACTACCCCCAGCCACTGCTTCAGCCAGAGACTTCTTTCTTGCCCGGGTGCTTTCGAAGACCCCTAAGGATAGGATTACCGTCTTATTTTTCTTCGGCTGACTCTTGGATGACGTTGCAGAGGTCGAGGAGTTGGCAGTTGACTTTCTTTCGGATGAGTGGGAGTTGGTGACAATATGGCAGGAAGCAATCTTAGGCTCCTCTTCGTCTTCAATTGGCACTCTCTTACCGAGGCGACGTCGAATGGGTGTCATAGATTGCAGTCGTTGAAATACGGACTGCCATTGTGGTGGATCTACTGTCTTACAACAACAACAGTTGATGGGCACCCTGGCACAAGTGTGCCCTGTGAGGGGCGCATCATGCTTATTGGTCAGCTATCTTGATCTGTGTTTGTGAGTGATCACATTACGCAAATCATGATGGGAGAGTTTTATTTTCACACCCCCTTCAGGCGCATGGCAAGACCAAGCGCCGGGGTGGTCATGTCAATGTTGCGCCCCCTGATCTAGTTTACGCGTATGAGATACAACCAGATCATTGGTGAAGGAACAACATTTATTGTAGCTTGAACCCACTTCATGCACACTATCAAGTGGGCGCATGAGTTCAACGTCGCAGATTTTGCCCTGCCTGACTTTGTTCGAAATGCAATAGATGCACCCAAACAGGACAGGGACTTTGAAGGGCGGCTCATATCTGTTACAAATGAGCCCGAGTAAACCCTGTACAGCTTGCCATCAGCAGCGTGCATGATTTTGAGCACATGCTTCTGGTTCGCTATTGGCGTAGCACATTTGGGGCGCATGGCCTGTGTTCCTTTCTTTGTACTAGCCCGCGAAGGCACATAGTACTCAGAATCTAATTCTGCCTCGCCATGACAGCAAGTCAGTCTGTCAAAGATAGAAGTTTTCTATTGTGCACCAACGTTCATGTGCAGGAGATTGGCTGCGCCTCTGCTCCGTTCGTGCATCTTCTTCGACTGGAAAGAAGATAGTTAGGGAATGCAGTCAATACCGCATTTTTCTGACAGATGCGCTGCACCAGTGGGCGCATCTTGGTCACTGAGAACGTCAACAGGAATGGTCAGCTGTGGTGGCATATCTCCTTTAGCGATGGTGCTAGGCGCATCGCCCTTGCGTACCCAGACTTGGCGAGTCTTCTTCGGCTTTGGCAGCCGCTTCGAAGGACTTGCGATACCTTCAGAGATAAACTCCTTATATGCCTGTTGATCGAGGTGCACCACAAGTATTTTATGGGAGGAGCCCAGCTTGATGTCATCAAATTGCAACACAACCTTCTCATTGGAGGAGAAGGTGGTCCCTAGCTTGTTCGCCATCGAAAAAGGGACACAAAAGGTTTTTGATTGAAACTTTTGTATTTCGATTACAAACAAAATAGTATACAATGTAAGACTTAGATGTAGTCCTTTGAGTGCACTTTTGTTTTTATCTGGGAACTGTGTCGGTAGAGAGAGTGGTAATACGTTGACTCCGTTGACGATCTGACGACGATCTTCAATTCTCTGAAGGTCCGGGTTGCTCTGGATGCCAGAGCATTTTGCGGGGAAGAAGACGTGAAGTGTCTCTCCTGATCTCTGGATATGATCGATGGATATATCTCTGTCGGTTGAAGGAATGGTCCTTCTATTTATGTAGGATGCACCTTGATGTGGGAACGCCACGTGGCTGATACTGGCGAAGGCGCATGGATGATGCGCCTCGAATTTGTTTAAACTGCTGCATTGGCCTACGGTGGAACTGACACGTGGCAGTTGCGAAGATTCGGTTGTTGCTGAGATCTTGGGTGGTTAGCACCCATTCTTGAACAGAACTGAGTCAAAAGACACGTGGCCCATGTCTGTGGCTTCAAAGATCTTAAATTTAGGGAAGAGTGATCTGTCTTGATGCGCCTAGGATCAGCATGGAGAGGACTGAGCTGCTATCTTTAGAGATCAGGAGCGAGTCCGGGTGCATGGCTTTTGAGGCGCATACAGGGCTTCACATCAGGATGCGCCTAGGATCAGGCGCATAGGGTGACTTGGTTTATGACTTCGAGGAGTCATAGGCAAGTCCAGGCGCATGGCTTTTGAGGCTCATACAGAGACTCGGCTTCTGTTACTTGAGATCATGAGTAAGTCTGGGGGACGCATGGCTTTTGAAGCGTATGTAGTCTTCTGGGTACATGGCTACGAGGTACATACGAATGATCGATCGGCCACGTGGCAAGGACAGCTGTAGCCGACCAAAAGTATCATGATTGTGCTGATGTCAGCGGCTCTTCATTTTCTGCAATGGAAGGCTAATTAGACGGCTCTTTAGAAGATGTGTTGCCTCATTTGTCACTCAGCATTAAATGCTTGATGATGACAAGTTTGAAAGGGGCGCATCAGTTAATTCTGATATGGGCGCATGGGTCTATCTCCTACTAGACGAATTAGTAGGGGCACATGATACCGACGATGCATCTGCCATGTGTCGCATCCTCTTTGGCCCATCTGTTGAGTTCTTCTAGACGTTAATGGCTGCCTTGATTTTAGCAGAATACGAAAAGACAGGTTCATTGCCATAAATTCAAATTCATTGTACGGAAGTCGGAGAGCCTTCCACTTGGTGCACAGTTTGTGGGCTGCCCGGGTCTATAAATAGCCGCATGAAGGAAAGCTTATTTCCATTCTTCACTTGTCTTTCCTAAAATGGAAATAAACTTGATCGGTCCCCTGCCTCGGCGAGTTGACGATGAACTTCTTTCGAGGACGAAGATGCACCGAGTTGGTTTTTTTACCATCGGCCCTCTGAAAGTGCCTGTTGCATCCAAATATCGGGATCGTCGTATCCCAACACAGGCTGAAGGTGCCTGTTGCATCCAAAGATCGGGGTGGTCTTGCCTCGATTTTTGTTATGCTGGAAGAGCCGCAGGTCGGGGCTATCATGCCCCGACTTTATTAGGCTAGAAGAGCTACTTCTCTTGCTAGAGTGCCTCCACGTTGGCAAGGAAGTGGTTGGCTCTGACTATGCACAGGGTGCGCCTGCGATGAGATGATGAGTTGATGCGTCTGAGTGGGACACCAAGGTGATGCGCCTGACGGGTGATACGCCCAGCAGTAGCTTTAAGTGATGCGCCTGACAGTTGCTGTCAGGATGCGCCTGTAGCTTTTTAGGATATTTTCTTTCTTTTTTTTGTAAAAGAATTCTCTTTTGTAAAGAGTTTTAGACATGTAATAGACTTTCATATAAAATAAAAGCCTAGTTTCTTGATGTTTTATACTCTTTGTTTGTGTTCTGCTACGCCGAGTACTCTTGTCTGTTCTGGCATATATCAGTGTGGGGCGTATGAGAATTTATGGCGCATAAGGACTCTGGCCTGAAATTTCATTCTTCTACAATGTTGAGGTTGAATGACAGACCCCCCCCCTTTATTTGCTAATAGTTTTATTAAGGTTAATATATGTATTTATTATTATCAATAAGACTAAGATTTGGGGATCATTATTAGTTATGTGGATTTAGGGTTAGATGGTTTGGGTGATAAGGGTTAGGGTTTAGTGTATATTAATTAGTAATTATTGTTAGTAATAATAAGTATTAGTTGGGCTATTTTAGAGTATACATGTGTATATGTATACTGTTGGTATTATATAGGTTAATATCATTAGCTATTGTACTGGGGCAAATTTTGTAGCTATTTTAATTATAGACATATTCCTTAACAATATTTTATAACCAAATTATTATTTGGATAAATGCTTCCATTTTCAAATTGATTTAAAAACCTAAAATAATATTATAGTATCTAATAAATTGTATTTTACCAAGATAGGGGTTAGAGACCCAACATGATTTTATAGATTTTCAGATATTATCTAAAATATACTGACTAACATAATTATAGTTTAAAAGAATTATAAATAAATTTCAAGATATATGTATTATTGAATATTTTTCCCTTAAATCATAAATCGCGACTATAATGGTCATTTCTTATTTCTTGATTTATATATCGTGTCGAACTCTGATTTTGGGCTTCTATATACCAAACTAGGCTATTTGGACTTTTTTGGATACGATGAGACCACCTATGCCATCATTTGGGACCATCTTGTGGAGCTTAGCATCATACCTATTTCGTGTCGCGTATGTCGACTTTCAACTAAAATGAAGCGAGTACATTCTTTGATAGTTTTCATTGTCTTAATATCTACTATATCCGATTTAGTTGTAGTATTTTACTTGATTTTTGATACGATGGTACAATGACTAGTATACGTCGGATCCTGTCATGAGATGTCATTCCTGGGTTACCGTGGCATATTGGTACATTGTTCGATCTTGTTTTCTGTACTTGTATAGACGTAGATTCTTAAGGAGATTTGCAACCCTCTTAGAGAATCTTGTGTCATGACGTATTATGTTCGGATCCATATACTATTTAGGGATGGGAAGTTATTAGAGGTTATGTGATCATATCCACCTTGTTCACTTATACATAGCTCCACCCTCACCGTACGAAGGGTGTAGCCTGACCTGATACTACTTGTTCATAGCTTTCCATTGTGGCCGGCCTGATCCCGGTTCCATATATTTCTTGTTCATAGTCGGTCAAATAGAACAGCATGATCCTGACCCAAGTCGATCACATAATGCTCTAATATCTCAAGGCACTGTTTATGTTTATGTTTACATTATACATCAGATATTCTTGTACTATTTTACATTCCAGTATTTCACACGCTGACATGATATCCAGTTTCACATGTACTGTTTTATTTCTAGTCTTGATATTTCATCTTGTATTCCATTATAATTTTTTCTTATAGTATTTGTTAATTCATTGGAACTGCTGTTAGTTTATGTATTCGCTCCAATCCTGACTAGATACGTTGACAAATTTTAGGAATTATTATGCTCCACATTATTGGACTACAAGATGATGCTAGATGAGATGGATCTCGAAATTCTTTCACCGTGAGTTGTCTCCCAGGAGTTCTAGGCCCTGGTAGTTTGTTCTAGTTTTGTTATTATTTGTCTCATATTCATTCTGGCCTTGTATAGGCCTTGTATATTCATTTGTAGACTCTATCTGTTTCAGTGTTATTGATATCTTTCTATTTCATATCTTCCTCAGTCGCTTGTGGTGTGACTTGAGTACATTTACTATCATGGATCATCTAGATGTCTTAGATATTTATTGGGTACTTGACAGCGTTCTACCGCCGATACTACGGCATAGGCTGTGCGTGGCCCATGTACTCGTGCCTGAATATCCAGGTGCGGGTCGTGACACATTTTTATTATGTCCCATGCAGGTCTGTCTTCGCGACTAAATGCGAAGTCGTGGTAGTACCTAGGTTTAGTCGTACTACTGCGAGCCTGCCCTAGGATTTGGATTTGGATCATGGAATATTTTAGGATTTTGGTACGCAATCACATATTAGGACCTCTTGATAGATTCCAGGGATGACCCTTGAGAATCTTACTTCGAACTACATTGAGTCTAATTACATTCGCATTTGCTTATGCTGATTTTGAATCACATATCCGTTACCGAGCCCAATTCTTGCGCTAAGATAAGTTTTATGAACTATAAAAGGAATAAAGAGTAGAAGTTGAACTTATGACCATGGGTTGAGAAGAGAAAAAATGATTAGTCAGATCATATATATGAAGGTCAAGAATTATTTTAGGTTATATTAAAAAAAAATTGAATTTTGACCAAGATAGCACCTTTGGGACTTGAGGGTTTGTTAAAGTAGGTTTGAGAAATAAATAGAATATAACGAATTCAGGGAAACAAGGATTATATAGTCAGATCCGGGAATGATTTATACGTATGGATTACAGTTTTGAAGATTGAATGATAATGTTATGTGGAAACGCGATAAGGAAAATATTAAAGAAACGTTTTATAAATTTTTACAGTGATAAGAGCCATCAAAGAAGATGTTGGATTATCTTCCTTGCTTGAGTAGTCAAGAAGGTGCCACGGGAAGTAATTTTTATACAAGGTATGAGATTCTGAAATTTCAAGGAATTACCAAAACATAAATAGCAGAAGGATTACAATGGATTTACATAGCAGAAGGATTACAATGGATTTACATGAGTGATGACTAAGAATTTAAATTAGGATACTTAGAGTTTACAACTTATTTGGAGGATTTGACAAGGATAGAAGGTCATACAACTTGGATAAGTTATTGACACCTAAAATTTTAAGAAATGGTTACATATATAGGAATTGTGATTCCTACCTGATTGTCAACAAATTTAATTGATTTGAACAATAATTGAGGTTGCTTCAAATAGGACAGGGGATAATTTCGAAGCTAGATTGCTATGATCTCACTATTAGAAAATTTAAGGGTTAACATCTGTAGAAGATAAGAGTAATGGAAAAAAAATTAATATTAAAGGACTCTGACAATTTAGACGTGAAAGTCTAGAAGAATATATATGGATAAAGGACCTAAGATATGGAGGTTAGGCCACAAGTTTATCGGTAGTTGATAGTTAGTGACTTGGAAGTCGCGAGGAAGATTTTGCGAGAAAGTGTTCGATTTTAGATAAGGTGGACACCTGGAAGGTTGAGAAATTTTGTTTTCATTAAATAGGCACAAGTGCAAGAAAAGGGAAGAAAACGACTTCGTTATGACTAGATGAGCAAGAACAAATCCCTGTCATCATTCTTTGTCTTAATTAACTCTGTCCTATTTACAATGATCAGCTATCTAATTTTATCAGTTACACTTTAAAATCTTTTGAATTCTCGTATCTTTCTACTTGAAAAAGGTCGAGGAAGTATCGTAATCATCTAGCTCAGAAAAAAGGAATTTTATCAGGTGGTAATCCGGGGATATTGAATATTGAGAAAGAATTAGTAGGAGAAAGGTATGACAAGCATTGGAAACAATCAAGAGGCCGGTAGTATCAATTTGGGAATAATTACACTTAGAGGATTATTGAATATGGATTAACTCTAAAAAGAGCGTAGGAGGAATTCGAGTAAGAAGAACAGTAGGATATACATTATCGGTGGGAATTGCAATATTGTAATTGAACTTTTTGAACTAATGAGGATATTCGAGGACGATTTAATTTTGAGAACTTGGATATTTTTAAATTACTGATTCTTGAGAATGTCTTATTTTAAATTAAGGTTAAGGTACTGAATTTAGAATCCAAAATACAGGAAATGAGACTATAACTGCATGAGGGGATGATACAAAAATTGAGTAAAGGATTAGTAGGGAAATAATTAAGAACTAGTGGAGCACAAGACTTTTGAACTATAGGAAAAGTTAAAAGACTTTCGTGGGATTTCCAAATCTAGAAGGATAATATTTAAAGGTATGAAATTGAAGGATATGTGCAGGTTAATTTTGATAATAGAGAACAAATTGTATATGGTAATGGTGGCATTAGATTTGAGTAATAACAAGAGTGTGATTTGAACAAGTTCAAGGATTTCATACACCCTAATTAGGATTTTGGATCTAAGTTAGAGACAAGATAGAGGAATTTGGGCTTCAAGATAACTAAAGTGGATAATGGACTACAAAATCAAGAAGAGAAAAAAAATTTGAGGAGTTCTAATAAGAACATGCTTCATTGGTAATGCCTTTGGAATAAGGGTCAACCATGAAGTATAAATATATATGGGTTTAAATCTTCATGACTGAAGATTATTATTTTGATAGTGGTCATACAAGGGTTTAATTTTCCGATTGAAGACCATGGTTGGGTAGTAGTATATCTGGACTTCGGATAATCTTGGTAGTAGTCAAAGCAGAATGAAATGATTGCCTTGACTTCCTTTTTCAAATCATATCTTTGATTTTCCTATCCTAGTTATAGAGATTGATTTCCCTATCCTTGAATCATTACTTAAATTTTAAATATCGCTAAACTTCGAACTACCTTGATTATGACCAACCGATTTGGTCAACTTCTTTATCATGCCAAGGTTCCTGATTCTTGACTATACCCAAGTGATACAAATTCGACCATGACTCAAATCTCAATCTTTTGGTTGCTCGTGTTCATATTTCAATTTTGTTCTTCATCATGCCTAAATCATTTTGATCAAGGGACGATTGACCTTATCCTTGATCATGTTAATTTAAATCCTGACCGTGTTTGGAATAATGACGCTCGTGCTTAAAATTTTGATTTAATTCTTATTGTTGACTAAGCTCTGTTCTAACCATAATTAGGTCCATACCCCTCTTGATTATATCGAACTTCCATATTGGTCGTGCCTAGATGACCGACATGACTAAACGATTCTGATTTCCAACGATCGTGATTTTTATGATCGTAACTATATATATTAATTTTTATCCATGAATCGTGCATGAAAAATTTGATCTTCGATCATGACTATCTTGATTACAACTATCTACCAACCTAGTCGTGTCATATTCGATCATGTTTGGATAAAAAAATTCTATCGTGCCTAGATTTCGATTCTATAGTCGCTCGTGCTCAGATTTCATTTTAATCGTGCATGTGCGACTTCAAGTCTGATTTTTTATCAAGCCTAAACTCTACTGATTGTTCTGTACTTGAATTTCAATTCTAACTTAGATTCTCCTTGCCGTGATTAATATCGTGCCTAAATGACTAAGTTTATTTTTCGCACATATATAATTGATTCATCCTACGATTCTATCGTGCCAAATCACTAGTCGTGCCTTCTCGATTTTGAATTCGATTATCTTGTTCATATCAAAGCCATCGTCCGTTAGTCATGCCTAAAGTATTAGCTAAACTCTCTATCATGTTTCATGTTCCCTTGCCAACCTTAAATTTTGATGACGAAATTTCTTTAAGGAGGGTAGATTTGTAACCTCCGTTATCCGAATTTTTGGATTTTTCTCAAAATATTTTTCTTTGTATTTTCAAAATTTTCTGAATATTTAGAAATCCTGAGTTTTAATATTTTCGATCGTGATATGCCAATGTTATTGGTTGGTCTTTGGTTTCGAGAAAAACTACATCTTTGTCATAAAACATTCATGTCTTTTTTTCTAATTTTCTTTATAAGTTATGACTATTAAATTTTGTATAAGAAAAATATTTGTTTAATATGATTTTAAAAATGAATATATCTATTAACCGTCTTTTTATAGTGGGTAACAACTAAATGTTAGAGGATAGCTATAATGATTGTATTTAGCTAGCTCATAGTTAGTAACAATTATAGCAGTTAGTGTTAGTGTTAGCGGTTAGCAGTTTTCCTTTAATTTTTCCTAATCCTATTACAATTACAAATTAGCCTTTAGGGTTCCCTTCCTACCACCCTATAAAGAGTACACACTTTCCAATATTGTACACAAATAATTTCCTAAATCTCCTCCCTAAACTACCAGCTGCCATCCCCTCTTCCTCACCAATGCTCCCTGTCCCAAGCCAAACTGCCACCTCCCGGTCGACCGACATTCATCCCCACCATAGCTCGCAGCCCCTGGCTTCATTCTCAATACCCTATTTCCTTGTCGTCACCACCACCATTCCCTGCCCACGCCTCGGCTCTGGCCAGTGGCTGTCGCCGTGCTCCACCACCCCAGCTCGATTTCTCAAAGCTAACATCAGCTATAACCACCCCAAGTCAGTCCAACACCACCCCTGCCGACACCCCCGACCACCATACGACCACACCAGGCCACTCCGGCCGCCCCCACCATTATTCCACCACCATCAAAAAATGCCTCTACCCGAAACCAGCACAATAGAGGGAGAGAGAGTGACTCGTCTCACCTGAGCTGCTTTCCTCCGTCGCACGCCTTCGCAGTCGTGGCCAGTCACCACCCCCTTGCGTGCTGTCCTCAGCGACGACCCGTGACTCCTCCGCCTACAGACCCGACATGCCTCCATCCTCCCCGTACTGCCTCCAGCGGTTGATGCCGCCAGCACCATGCCTCCCCGGTCGATGAAGCAGCCAGCTGCTTCGCCCTGGATGAGACCCGCGCTGTGTCCCCTGCCTAGCTCCGCCCAGATCTGGGGTCGTCGCCGCCAGATCTGGCCACGACTCTGTGAGCTTCGCGAGCTCCGCGAGCCAGCCGAGCTCCGCCCGGCGCGTCCTCGTCTCTCCGCCCAGCGAAGAGCCACCGCCCAGCACCGTCGAAGCCCCCTATGAGCCGCCCCTTCCCTCTTCGTCTCTCTCTTCATTCTTCGTTTAAGAATTTTGGGGTTTTAACAGGAAGTCTCCTTGCCTGCCTTTAATAGGAAAGATTTGTTTTCTTATTTAATGTTTTCTTTTGATTTTGGTCAGTAGTGTGGATAGGGATTTAATAATGTTGAGGTTGAATGACAGAAACCCCCTTTTTGTTTGCTAATAGTTTTATTAAGGTTAATATATGTATTTATTATTATCAATAAGACTAAGATTTGGGGATCATTATTAGTAATGTGGATTTAGGGTTAAATGGTTTGGTTGATAAGGGTCAGGGTTTAATGTATATTAATTAGTAATTATTGTTAGCAATAATAAGTATTAGTTGGGCTATTTTAGAGTATACATGTGTATATGTATACTGTTGGTATTATATAGGTTAAATCATTAGCTATTGTATTGGGGCAAATTTTGTAGCTATTTTAAATATAGACATATTCCTGAACAATATTTTATAACCAAATTATTATTGGGATAAATGCTCCCATTTTCAAATTGATTTAAAAACTTAAAATAATATTATAGTATTTTTCTCTAATAAATTGTATTTTACCAAAATAAGGGTTAGAGACCCAACATGATTTTATAGATTTTCAAATATTATCTAAAATATACTGACTAACATAATTATAGTTTCAAGGAATTATAAATGAATTTCAAGTTATATGTATTAGTGAATATTTTTCCCTTAAATCATAAATCGCGACTATAATGGTCATTTCTTATTTCTTGATTCAAATATCATGCCGAACTCTGATTTTGGGCTTCTATATACCAAACTAGGCTATTTGGACTTTTCTGGAATCGATGGGACTGCATGTGCCGTCGTTTGGAACTATCTTGTGAAGCTTAGCATCATACCTATTTCGTGTCGACACGTTCGTGTCGTGCACGTCGACTTCCAACTAAAATGAAGTGAGTACATTCTCTGATAGTTTTCATTGTCATGATATCTACTATATCTGATTCAGTTGTAGTGTTTTACTTGATTCTCGACACGATGGTACACGGACTAGTATACGTCGGATCCTGTTATGAGATGTCATTCCTGGGTTACCATGGCATATTGGTACATTGTTCGATCTTGTTTCATGTACTTGTATAGACGCAGATTCCTAAGGAGATTTACAACCCTCTTAGAGAATCCCGTGTCATGACGTGTTATGTCCGGATCCATATATTATTCGGGAATGGGGAGTTATTAGAGGTTATGTGATCATATCCACCTAGTTCACTTGTACATAGCTCCACCCTCACCGCACGAAGGGTGTAGCCTGACCTGATACTACTTGTTCATAGCTTTCCATTGTGGCCGGCCTGATCCTGATTCCATATATTTCATGTTCATAGACGGTCAAATGGAATAGCCTGATCCGGACCCAAGCCAATCACATAACGCTCTAATATCTCAAGGTACTGTTTATGTTTATGTTTACATTATACATCAGATATTCTTGTACTGTTTTACATTCCAGTATTTCATACCCTGACATGATATCCAGTTTCACATATACTATTTTATTTCCAGTCTTGATATTTTATCTTGTATTTCATTATAATTGTTTCTTATAGTATTTGTCAATTCATTGGAACTATTGTTAGTTTATCTATTCGCTCCAATCCTGACTGGATACATTGACAAATTTTAGAAATTGTTATGCCCCACATTATTGGACTACAAGATGATGTTAGCTGAGATGGATCTCGATATTCTTTCACCGTGAGTTATCTCCCGGGAGTTCTAGTCCCTGGTAGTTTGTTCTAGTTTTGTTATTGTTTGCCTCCAATTCATTCTGGCCTTGTATATTCATTTGTAGACTATGTCTGTTTCAGTGTTATTGATATCTTTCTATTTCATATCTTCCTTAGTCGCTTGTGGTGTGATTTGAGTACATTTATTATCATGGATCATCTAGATGGTGTAGATATTTATTGGGTACTTGACAGCATTCTACCGTCGATACTACGACGTAGGCTGGGCGTGACCCATGTACTCGTGTCCGAATATTCGGGTGCGGGTCGTGACACTGTGGAGTGAAAGTTGCATTATATACACTTTCTATTGCTTTGTTTATAAATAGCCTTGAATCCCTTCATTCAAGCAATGATGCTTTGAGCCTAAAAATTTCTCATCTATCAAAGCCTATCCACAAACAACTCTACCAAAGCTTTCACTTACCTATCCACAAATTATGTTAGAGTATTCTTGAGTTGTAAAAGTAAGATCTTCGTCTTTGTTGTAAGAATATCAAAACCATCTTGTAAAGAGGTTGAACTGTACAAGCCTTCAAATCAAAGCTTGTGTGAAGTCAGAGAGTCTTCGGAACAAAGCTTTTGTGTGTGGAAGTCAGAGAGGCATCGGATCAAAGCTCTCATGTAATTAGTTGGTAAGCCTTCGGATCAAAGCTTATGTTGTAACTATTTTGACAATAGTAGATTAAAGCCGGAGAGAGGTCCAAAATTGGAGTGTCCCAAAGGAGGATTCTATGATACATCGGGTGTCGGTATTTTGTCATTTCTTCTCTTGCACTCTTAATTTTTAAATTCTCCATTAGTAATCGTATTGTGTCTGATTAGTAAGTTTGACCCTATTCACCCCTCCTCTATGGTGCTTTTAACCTTGTGTACAAGTTGTCCAATGACCATGTAAGACTCTACTCAACTTACCATACTATTGAACCATTTCACATCTTTTATTTTTCTACTTGCATATGACTTCCTTTACCAGGGACTGTCTCGGCGACTAACAGTCCCGAGAACTTTCCATATTTTCATACTTTTCTAACTCAAACTCAGGAACGACTATTTGATAGCTCTCATTCTTAATTTGAACCAACCGTGTTTCTTGCAATACCACCAACCGAGGCATATTTTATATGACACGCCTTGAAACCGTGACAACATATATTGAAACTTTGGAACGTATAGCATATGATAGCACGTCGACAGTCTATGTGACAACATAACAAACTTCTACTTTATTCAAGTCATGGAATCGAAAGACCAAGTGCTAATTTGAAAATCTAACGTGAAGTTCTATCTAGGCATCAAGTACAATATTTATGTTCAACACCATCTGACACAGTGGGATTATTCTCTTAGATATGTGGGTTCGTCTATTTTATTAAGATACCTACTCAGTGCGTAAAAATATATTTATTTATTAAGTGTAAAGGTGAAGTAGAGATGAGTTCAATAAAGCCACCCACATGAATGAGAGAGTTGCCTCAACCGAGTGGGACTCCGAGCAAGTCGCTGCATAGCCAAGTCCGAACGTGTTGCGTTCATTAATTTATCTTGTTGAACTAAGCGAGGCGGAGTACTGCACTACCGGATAGTTATTGGGGTGAGGCTCTCAACACTGTTGTAAATGTTATTAATTTGTCTTGTAGTGCTCCTTTGTAGGATGATGTGCTTGACAATTGTATAGTATGACAAAGAGCCGTCATACAATCACCTACGAGTGTTTGGTTTTAAGGCCTTCGTGGATGTACCGAAGGACGAGATATCCAAACTTGAACCAAAGACGAGGCAGTGCGTCTTTGTCGGCTATGGTCGGAATGAGTTTGGTTATAGACTTGATGTCCCCATAAAAAAAAATCTCTACAAAAACAAAGACATGTTGTTCGTCGAAGACCAGACCATGGCCAAAACTCAAGATTCCGAGATGCCTTATGAGGTTAAGAAATTACCTGAGTTAGAGTCATTTTGCTTCGAGCCGTTTCCATATGACACTGTGGAGGATCCAGATATAGTGGAGCCAGTACATGGAGATGCTACCAACCTTGATCATCAGCCTACTTATGGTGGTCAGAGTGACCCTCAGGAGGATGAGCATATCGAGGAGACGGTTCCTGAAGAGAATGAGGTTGTCGGTATACGGCTAGCACCAGAGGTTCCATTGAGGAGGAGCACGAGAGTGAGTCGACCATCTACAAGATAATCACCTAATGAGTATGTGCTACTAACTAACGGGGGAGAGCCCGAAAGTTGAGGCTATGAACGACGAACATAGACAGGAGTGGATGCGGGTTATAGAGGAGGAGATGAGTTCCTTACAGGACAACTCCACTTAGAGCTGGTGCAGTTGCCAAAGGACAAAAAAGTTTTGAAGAATCGATGGGTGTTCAGAGTGAAGTAGAGAGATGATACTACTCGCCCTAGATATAAAGCAAGGTAGATCGTCGGGATGACGAGTTCCTCCACCTAGTTGTGAAGGAGGGAATTTGTTGGAGTGGGTGGAGTTCCTAACCTATCTGGAGAATACCCCGGAGTGCGACGAGCGCAATCCGTGTGTCGGAAAAGCTCGGGGAGTGCATCGATCATCGTATATTTGAACATATATGATAAGCAAATATATGATTGAATTTTCATCTTTGACTTTGATCATATATGTATGATTGGATCTTTCATATATTGACTATGCATATAACTGGACTTTCAATTTATGGCAAACCAATTATGATTGGCTTTCCATTAAATATGTGATTGATATATATTGGACTTTCATATATATTACACTTCCATATTTTTAATATATGGTAACCCTAATTCATTCAATGGTTTATAAAAGGTTGATGCATGCAAGTTGATGAAAAATATAAAGAAAAAAAAGGTGGCAAGAGCGCTATGCAACATTGGGAGGAGAAATGAGAGATCTACGACATTTTCGAAAAGAGGATTGTTTCGGGTAATTCTATTTTTCGTCATCTTCGTTCTTCGTGTGTCCATGATTGTTTTTCTATTCCAAGGAGTTATGTTGATCCGTGTTTGATCGGTGAGGAACTTCTAGAGGGCATAATCTTTTATTCTATTAGTGGAAGCTTTCCAGGGTTGGACTCCGATTGTCCCGTTGTTTTTTCTGCAAGAGGATTTTCTACGTCAAAAAATTGATGTCTCTACGATTTGGTTCTTTGTGATTTTGGCGTTTGGTTTCGTGTGTGGTTATTGATCAGTTCTCTCGCAGTCGTCTTGGTTTTGGGGAATGGTTTCCGCGTTTTGTTCTCAACAAAATACCTACTCCAGCCTTCAAGTGTTATAACATTTGAGTAAAGTCAAAATGTAGCACTTGAAACCTCCTCTCCCATTGTGGATGCACTAACTGAGATTTCAATATATCATTCATGGGCTAAACAAGACTGGCTACAGTAGATTCAAATTTGTAGTTTGGCTAGCTAAATATTTAGTTATGGGAATATATTAGAGAGAAGAGTATACGCTTTTTTATTGCCTATAAAAGTAAATTTTTTGTGTTATTGGTTGTGACATACTTTGTTAAACGAAACTTGTTGCTGGCCAGCGAGTTTGTGGCTTTGAGCATATAACAAGTATAAAAAATCAGTATATTTTAAATCCGGTAGGACCACCAGTTCATTTCCAGTTACCTAGCTACTTCAATATTTATTCCAATCTTCAACACATAAATCCATCAACAAAAATCACTGTCTTGTAAGCTGTGGTTTACTCACAGAACGGGAGGACGGGTAAACTGATGCCACGTATCGATCTTCTATTGGTCAAAATGTTTAAACCGATAATAACACAACATAAGTTAATTTTGTGAGTTTCATGTTCCGACCAATGAAAGAACCGACACGTAACATCGGTTTCACGAATACAGTCGTCCACTTCGGTTCGTTTAGAATTATTTTTTTCAAACTACAAGTCACAATCGCCACCAAAACAGTTATTTCCCACCTCCACAAAAAGTAATTTACAGGATAGGTCCGCTATACTCAGCAACCAACTCACCGCACCTGCCACTGATGTAACTGCAGCTTTGCATTCCCCCACCATTTTTATATGGGAAAGCAAAGGCTTAGTGCCTTCGCATAACATAAAGACGGTTAGCACAGGCGCCAATATTCGTTACAAAAAAAAAAGGAAAATAAAAAGACATTCTTTCTTCACTCCCGCACTTTATAATGAAGTGCTCTGCCGCCTGAGAATTCCCCCCCTTCTTTCTTTCTTTCTTTCTTCTCCTCCTTTAGCCATTGATAGGTATGGATAGCTCTATGGTTTCTTCTCGATCGGAGGCTTTTCCTGTCGGTCTTCGAGTTCTGGTGGTGGATGATGATCCCACCTGGTTGAAAATTCTAGAGAAGATGCTCAGGAAGTGCTCATATGAAGGTAGTTCTTGGCTGTTTCTTGTTAAAGGCACCATCGCTGCTGCATCAAAACTCTGGATATCGTGCCAAAGCTATTTTAGATTTGAGATTTCAACATCGGTTGTTATGTCTATTTTGCTTGTACTGGACTCTACTTGCTTGTGCTTGTGAGTTGTGACATAGCTTGAAATGGTCTTGGCTGGCTATGTCACCTATTTTGGCACGTGCCATGTTCATGAGGCGACACAAACAAGGCTCTGGCTTCTGGAGGTCTAGCCCCGACCAAGCAGCCCGACTGGTTTGGTGTCATTGTTATTCGGGATTTTTTGGGTTTTTTTTTTTTTTTTTTTTTATTTTGATATGCTCGGTGTTACGCACGGCACTTTTTGCAGGCTGTGTTGCATTCCTTTTGGGCCCACTGCCTCCAACTTTCACAATTTTATAAATAGAAGGAATAATACGCCTTTGTAGCTCGATCCACTGAGGGTCTTATGCCTCTTCCCGGTAACCACAAGGGCCACTCGAGTTAGGCGGATTTTTGGGTTTTGTGAGATTTCTCTCATATGTTGGTGGTTTTGGTACTGAACGATAGGTGGTTGTACTTGTGACCAGAAAATAGCTTGCAAAGGTCTAGGCTATGTTTCAACGACTTAATACATGACACAATACATATAGGGCGACATGGGCATGCAGCCTATTTTGGCATGTCATAGTTTCTTTTGGAGTGTCTTAATGGTCATGGACAATATGCTCCAAATCGCGCAACAGCGATCACAGCACTGATTTTTTGAGTCTCCGTGTTTCCTAGATTGCCTGGTGATGCATGCAGATGGAATATAGGTGCTTGTGTTTGAGTGTGAAATAGCTAGAGATGGTCTAGGCTATGATGCACGGATGCAAATATGACAGGATGCTACATCCATGGAACCCATTTTGACATGTCCTAGTCTATTTTGCAAAGTCGTGTTGAATATGTGTCCCACAAAATCCGAGACAGACACTGCACTGAGTTTAGGATTGTTCATGTCATGCTTCTTCTATGGTCTATAAGTTTGTGTGTTCATTTTGTCAAGATTGTGATTTTTACCTTTTCATTTGAGTTTCCATATTTGATTGTTAGTCGAGTGTGATGGATTTTGTAAGTACTTTCTTTACTGGCTAAGGTTATAGCAGGATCTTCTGTTACAGTACAAAATAATTAGACCTTTTTTCTCTCTGTCATCCATTATGATGGGTTGTGGAAGATTCATTACGTTTATGGAAGGCCACTTTTCTGCTACAAGGAACTACATGATTGCAGATTCTGTGAGGATCTTGAAACTGTTTGCCAAAATGATTGACTGCTACTAATTGGGTTTTATTTTATACTGTTTATTTTTCATTCGACAAATAAACCTTCTTATATAATTATTTACTACTGTTTATTGAAGTGAAAAAGTACTTAGAGATGGTTCAAATTGCTGATGTGGGTGTATTTTGTTCCCATGGTTCAATACATCGTTAGTGGTCTTACTCTCAAGTTGGAAACTATCTGGTCCTCGGCATAATTTTTCTACATAGAAATTATGTGAGAAGTTTCATGGTAGATTAAGTGTAGTAAAGCTCATGCTTCCTCCAGAACTTAATTACCACAATTTGTGATTCCTGTTTAGGTTGATGTATCTGGAGTTAAATGTGTGAACTTACACAATTAGCAATTTAAACTCTACTCTAACCTTATATTTCCACTAAGACATAAGATAGTCTTATACTATAAACTGACACTTCGCATTAGAAATTACGTTATTTCTGACTAGCTAATTATACTTTTCGCCTTTAAGTTGTTTCATCACTCAGGTTAAATAGTTTTATGATGCTGTCCTTGTAGAATTTTCTCCCGAATTCTTGCACTTTCAGTAACTAACCGCTCATTAAAAATCTTTCTTACACTAAAGTTGCTATCTCTTCATGCATAAAATGTGTTTAATATTACAAGCTGTTTTACATATTGTTATAAGAGTAAGAGGTAAACTTTTAAGAAATTTCTTTGTTATGTGTCTTTTGTTGGTTTCTTATTTTGTATTTTATGTGTATTAATTGCAGTTACTACGTGTGGCTTGGCAAGAGTTGCTCTGGATTTGCTCCGTGAAAGAAGAGAGAAATTTGACATCGTTATTAGCGATGTTAATATGCCTGACATGGATGGTTTTAAGCTTCTTGAACATGTTGGACTCGAGATGGATCTCCCTGTCATCAGTTAGTTATTTGAATTTATATACGGAGCTTTTTGACTTTTCACACTAGTGAAATATAATGAGGGTTCATTGTTGACTAATTGAATCTGTTAATATGTGCAGTGATGTCTGTAGATGGGGAAACAAGTAGGGTAATGAAAGGTGTTCAGCATGGGGCATGTGATTATCTTCTGAAGCCCATAAGGATGAAAGAGTTGAGAAACATATGGCAGCATGTTTATAGAAGGAGAATTCATGAGATCAAAGAGATTGAAGGTCACGACATCAGCGAAGAGATTCAGATTCTAAGAAACGGAATTGAGGATAGGCAATTTTTTGGTGGATCTGATATTAGTTCTATGAGGAAACGGAAAGATATGGATGGAAAAGAATATTCGGATCAGGAACTGAATGATACAATGTCAGTGAAGAAAGCTAGAGTTGTTTGGTCTGTGGATCTTCATCAAAAGTTTGTGAATGCTGTAAATCAGATTGGCTTTGATAGTAAGTATCTTTTACCATAGTTACAGGATTATCCTGCTTTTCTTGTTTTCATAGCAAACGATGTTTTCTTTCATCATAAAACTTTACAATTATTTTGTAAGGATTTTAAATTTCATTTCCTTTTCTATTTTTATTAAGCATACATATAGTTACTGGATATGTAGGTAATGTATATATTTTTTTGCCAGAAGTTGGTCCTAAGAAAATACTTGACTTGATGAATGTTCCTGGGTTAACAAGAGAAAATGTTGCTAGTCACCTGCAGGTAAGATATTTCTCTCAATACTTCTTTGTGTTTCTATATATCATTGTTCTAGCTGATAGAAATTGGTCGTCAGGTAGAAAAGCTAACAGGTTTCTTCGTTGTCATTTCATGATGTAGTATTAGAGTCCAACATTAAAAAATTTCAAGCCAAGAATTAACTGTAAGAAACTAAATTCGAAACAAAGTACCACAATATAAATGTATAAATTTATATGGGTGTAGACATGAAGATGGAGAGAGATAAAAAGGGAAGACAAAGATGGCTACTCCTAAATATTTTAGAGAGAGAGAGAGAGAGAGGGAGAGAGAGAGAGAGAGAGAAGAGCAACTTGCTCTCCTATGTAAAGATTATTCATATCTATACTAGATTATTGATACATTTAAAAGATAAATATGGACTATTAACTATATCTATAAGATTGAGGAATTCTTTGACTAAATCTACTAAACCAAACCGAAAGACCCTATGTCACGTCCCGACCCGGAAAATCGTTCGTCCTCGCATCGATTTATCCGAGTCATCGTCCTCGTTGGGACGTGATGTCGTACGAGTCTGGAGTTGCACTCATACAAGACAAGATGACAAGTTCTCAAATGGTTATCTTTGACTTGATATTAGCAACGGAAGAAAACAGAGTATACGAAACAATTCTCTTTATTGATAAATAAATTGAGATTACAAAGGCTTTCAATAGCCCAACTGAATTTGCCAGATTGGCTACAACACTCAAGTTCTCTCTTTCCCACAAAAGATTTCACCGTTCCATACATCATGCCCTCTATATCTCAGCCGCATCAATCTTGTTACAAGTCCGAGCGTCAATGTGATTGCACGCTTCAAACGCTATGGCATTTCATACCTCAGCGCGATCAAGCGAAGCTCCGCCACGAGCAGACCATTTCTTGAACCTGCTAGCAAACTAGTGGGGGATTAGTACTTTCGTCCTCACTGTACTGATCAAAGACCCACTTAAATAAACCGACATTTGTTATGTATTGATTCATGCATCATACAATTTAGTTATCTTTCTATGTTCTCCTTAGGATCGATTTCATGGCATATTTGAAAGCAGTAAAAGCATGTTATCATGGCAAGCATGTTATTTGATTCGCATAAGCAAGAAGGCAATCAATAGCACTCTCGTGTTGTTTTGCGACTTCTTACCAACATCGACGCACTCGTCCTTACACCGACGCAAGGTGAATATGCCTCATTTCTTCCTTGTCATGTTATAAGTGCTCTATGCAGGATCTATGTGTTCCTGCATTTTCAATCCGCCATTCCTTAACTATATGAAGGTCACTGGCTTTAACACCATAATGGACATCAAGGTACTAACGGTGACTACTTCAGTCTGGGGTGCTAATTCCATGCCCTGAAGTACTCCTCCCAAACAATATCGATATTTATGACGCTCTATTTCAATGGTAGGTCACAAGCCTAACAGATTGAAATACCCCACATAATACACATCTCAAATTTCCTTTCTAGATCGAACGGGTTTCGGCAACCGTCTACCACGTTCGAGGGATAACAAAACTTGTGCACAAGTTGTCCGTAACCATGCAACGCGTCAAAGTCATACAACCAAGCAATTCGTCTATCTCTATTTACATTGGCACAATGCCCCAACTCAATGTTCATCAACGAACGTCCCAAGGGCCATAAACATTTTGAAGACACCATGCTACATTCGACAGTTCTGTCACATTTATGCCACAACTGTTCTCTATTCTTCGTGTCGTGCATGCGATGCACGCCTCGATACCGTAATTCCATATTCTATGCCTTAGTGTTCAATGTATGATCCTTCTCTCCGACTCGTGCAACTGAGGCACGCCTCGATAGGGTATTCAATGTTTTATAGCTCGTGCACTGAGGCACTCGTGCCGATATAGTCTTTCAATGTTCTAGCATACTAACTCGTGCGCGGGAGCACAAAATGACTCATGCGTTGATGCACTTGTCGATACAGTTATCCCATGTTCTTATGGCTTACGCACTGAGGTGCTCACCTTTGCGATATTCAATGTTCAATAGCAACTCGTATATTTGATGTACGTTTCATTTCAATTGTTCTATCAATGTTCTTTAGCATACAACGGTACATTTTAATTAAGCATGACGGACTAGGAAAGAAGAGTCAAAGTCCCCCCACCTTAAGCCGATACGTCTTGTCATTTCGTCGAGCCGATGCGGCTCGATTTCATAACTTTATTTGCATGACCAACTCTTCTGACTTGGCCATTCAAACACTTTGTGCTACGTTGAATTATCCAAGCGATTTGGCCTATCGTGTCTATGCTTCAGTCCGTAGCAAGGCGACGATTTGGTTTTGCGGACACCATTGCAAATAAGGCAAAATGTCGACCTCTTATATTTTAGCATAAATGTATAGCCTGCACATGAAACCAACTAAAATCAATACTTGTCTGAATCGGACTAATATCTTGCGTCGATTTGATTTCTTGAAATCTTCGAACCGGCTCAATGCTTTCTCTCAGGCCAACTTAACACTTGCATCGAACTTACTCGATGCATTCCTCAGGTCAACGTAACTCTTTGCATCGATCTGACTTGATGCATTTCTCGGAACAACGTAACTCTTATATCGATTCGCATCGATACTTAATCGGGTCAATGCAACTCTTCGAGTCAACGACTCAGCATAATGCACCGTGCGGAGTGGGACATTACATAATATACTATCACTCAAAATAAGGTTCGTCCTCGAACCGAAACCAACACTTAATTCCAGGTGTTTCTCTAGATTGTTTCACAATCTCGCCAACTATCGTTGTTCCGTTTCAAACACTCGTACAAGCTTTCATTAACTTTCAGTCTTTCCGGCAGCTCAATTTGAATTCAATATACAACTTGATTTGGATCGTACACTTATTCAAGACATCCCAAAAATATGTGTATTTCAGTCAAGTCTAGTGGTAGAAATTAGAACAAAGCTGACAAATAAATTTCAATCCTATGCTTGCCATCTCGTACTCTCGCTCGGACTTATCTTTAGCGACTGTTCTCGAAATTTTATCACATCTGTATATTCGATACATATGTGATTCATTCAATAAAGTCACTGCATGCGACGCGATTCAAAATCGCATTTTTCGTTTCTTAAGTTTCGTATGGACCATCAATTATATGCGTCGCGTGGAGCCGTCACGCATCCGATCGCAACGATCCTTCGCAACGCCTTACGTTTGAAGTCGCTGTCCAACTATTTTCAAAGTCTGGATATGCAACTCATCTCGATACAATTTTTTTTATTGACTTACAAATGCATCAACATTCAGGACTACGCCCGCTAGATCACTTGCCTAGACACCGTACTCAAACTCTTTTCCGACTCAACTCAAATCGACGATGCTCAAAGGCAACGATCTTTTCGATAATAAATTTTACTCGAGGCAACGATGCTCAAAGGCAGCAATTGCTTTGATACAAAATCTCTATGACGCATCTTACGTTCGATTCCTATCGAGTAGAAAATTCACTAGCCAAATTCTCAACTTGTCCGTCTCGCAACATTGAATATAATTTCGATTTACGCAAGCTCAATTGTAAGGTGAATCCAAATCTAACGATACAACTCATAAGTCATTCTCTTACTGCTCGTACTCGTGCATAACACGATTCTCAAAATCGTCTAGACTTATCATCAACATGCACCACGTTATATTTGTTATCGATGCAATTTCATATGCGACATCGCATGTGTCATCTTACGGGTTTGCAACATTCAATTTGATTTGGCGGTCAAGTCTTCTAGGGTCAGCTGTCCCGAAGCTACGCTCGATAATTGTGGATCATTAACGAATGACAGTTACTACGAACCATGCTATATTATTTCGGAGCCAAATCACGTTCCGACGATTTCTATGCGACTACTCAATTTCGGACAAAACTATTTCTATCGGCACAACTGATGCGCAACTATCCTCCGAGTAAAGCCATGTACTACCGTTGATAATTCCGTATTTCACGAAACATCTATTCGTATTGAGTTCGAATCTTTCTACCCACGGTCGACACTCGAGATGCTATACGTATCAAAACAATCGTCGATGACTTTATAGTCTCGTCCTGATCAATCATAAAGTTTATGATCAACCAGCTCGACACTTCCGTATTGCTATTTTCGAAAATTTCGATATCGTAGGCCTACCCCGTTTTGTATTCTCAAATCGTGCTTATGTTTCCTTGCGTATCGATTTCGATAAGTCATATCGATTTTGATAACAGAAGGGTCAACTTTGAATCTTCATCAACGTCGACTTTAGTTCGTATTGCAAACATCCAAGTTTACTACAAACTTTTCCATACGCATCAACTCGTTTTCCGATTTACCGTATTCCACTATACTTTGATCTCGTAACCGAGTTACCGATTATCCAACATCGAACCCTCGAGTTATACAATCAAGCCCTCTAAGTTTTGCGTGTTTCATTCATACTCAAATGAGTTTTGCCGCAACGTAACCAACTATTTATTAGGCACTATTTACCCGCATCAACCAACTCTTCATCGAAGTCGCACATCGTGCGATCCGATTATAATTCGCATCGCCCAACGTTTTTATCGAGATCGCAAGTCGTGCGATTCGATTACAATTTGCCTCGCCCAATATTTCTATCGAGATCGCAAGTCGTGCGACTCGTTTATAAGTTCAAGTTTCCTATCCCGTCGATCCGATTATTGCTTCAAGACATAATCGTTTCGTTAGTCTCGGTCGTTCGGCCGACTTACAAATTTTCGTCCGACGTATCATTCATTGATACGAGTCCTCGTCCTATCGGTCCAACCGATTATCGAAGAACACTTGCATCAACATGCTGTCATACAAATTTTCAATCGAGTTTCGGTACTCTTCCGTCCGTTGTGGATAAACCTTCCGCAAATTACGCAATGTGTCGATGCAATTCATCGCACAAGTGGTATAGCATATACCACTCATAATTGAGTCATTCATCGCATATGTGGTATGGCATATACCACTCGAAAATCAAGCTATTTCCCTCGTATCATACTCGGTATGAACCAACAATCTATTCCGACTCACGATTTTCGCAGTGATCATGCCGATCACACCCGTAACTTTTGATTAATCAAAATCCGACACAATTCGGCCAATGTATTCATTTGCCAACACAAGTTCAGTGCACAATAGAACCGATTCGTTTCTATCGATTATGATTTCTCTTTCATGGGTTGCACCTCGTGCAACCATTTATTTCCGCATCAGTTGCACATCGTGTAACAATTTATTTTCGACATTTATTTCTGACATTCGTTGCACCTCGTGCAAGATTTATTTCGGACGTCCAAAGCCAATGCTCGAATCCGTTCAACAATTCGATATCAACTTTTCATTTTCATCGCAACTCATCATTTATAATCAATTCATTACAATTGATGCAGCAACATCCTACGACTTTCATTGTATCGATGCAACCAATATTTCTCATATTGACTGTCGTATTGAGACAACGAACATCTCGATTCACAATTCACGACGTGTTGCACTTGCAGCAACAAACATTTGAATTCATATCTTACGACTTGTTGCACCTGCAGCAACAAACGTTTTATGACTTTTCTAGCAAACATCATGTAATTTCTAAAATACATGCGAAAAATTACACGATTTGTATTAGACTATTTGTATGGAACATCTAGTACGGCATCGAGTAGAGTTAAGAGTGATTTGATTGGTGGTGGACAATTTTTATAATTGAAACGAAGCAAGCGTCCTGAAAAAATTAAGCCTAGAGCTCTGATACCAATTTGTCACGTCCCGACCCGGAAAATCGTTCGTCCTCGCATCGATTTATCCGAGTCATCGTCCTCGCTGGGGCGTGATACCGTACGAGTCTAGAGTTGCACTCGTACAAGACAAGATGACAAGTTCTCAAATGGTTATCTTTGATTTGATATTAGCAACGGAAGAAAACATAGTATATGAAACAATTATCTCTATTGATAAATAAATTGAGATTACAAAGGCTTTCAATAGTCCAACTGAATTTGCCAAATTGGCTACAACACTCAAGTTCTCTCTTTCCCACAAAGGATTTCATCGTTCCATACATCATGCCTTCTATATCTCGGCCGCATCAATCCTGTTGCAAGTCCGAGCGTCAATATGATTGCACGCTTCAAATGCTACAACATTTTATACCTCAGCACAATCAAGCGAAGCTCCGCCACGAGCAGACCATTCCCTGAACCTGCTAGCAAACTAGTAAGGGATTAGTACTTTCATCCTCGTTGTACTGATCAAAGACCCACTTAAATAAATCGACATTTATTATGTATTGATTCATGCATCATATAATTTAGTTATCTTTCTATGTTATCCTTAGGATTAGTTTCATAGCATATTTGAAAGTAGTAAAAGCATGTTATCATGGCAAGCATGTTATTTGATTCGCATAAGCAAGAAGGCAACCAATAGCACTCTCGTGTTGTTTCGCGACTTCTTACCAACATCGACGCATTCGTCCTTACACCGACGCAAGGTGAATATGCCTCATTCCTTCCCTGTCATGTTATAAGTGCTCTGTGCAGGATCTCTGTATTCCTGCATTTTCAATCCGTCGTTCCTTAACTATATAAAGGTCACTGGCTTTAACACCATAATGGACATTAAGGTATGAACGGTGACTACTTCAGCCTGGGGTGCTAATTCTACGTCCTGAAGTACTCCTCCCGAACAATACCGATATTTGTAACGGTTTATTTGAATGGTAGGTCGCAAGCCTAACAGATTGAAATATCCCACATAATATCCATCTTAAATTCCCTTTCTAGATCGAACGGATTTCGACAACCGTCTACCACGTTCGAGGGATAACAAAACTTGTGCACAAGTTGTCCGTGACCATGCAATGCGTCAAAGTCATACAACCAAGCAATTTGTCTATCTCTATTTCCATTGGCATAATGTCCCAACTCAATGTTCATCAACGAACGTCCCAAGGGCCATAAATATTTCGAAGGCACCATGCCACATTCGACAGTTCTGTCACATTCATGCCACAACTGTTCTCTATTCTTCGAGTCGTGCATGCGATGCACGCCTCGATACCGTAATTACATGTTCTATGTCTTAGTGTTCAATGTATGATCCTTTCCTCCGACTTGTGCAACTGAGGCACGCCTCGATAGGGTATTCAATGTTCTATAGCTCGTGCACTGAGCAACTCACGTCGATATAGTCTTTCAATGTTCTAGCATACTAACTCGTGCACGGGGGCACGGAATGACTCATGCATTGAGGTACTTGTCGATACAGTTATCCCATGTTCTTATGGCTTGCGTACCGAGACGTTCGCCTTTGCGATATTCAATATTCAATAGCGACTCGTACATTTGATGTACGTTTCATTTTAATTGTTCTATCTAGTGTTCGACATGCACTATGTTCATCACTCGATCGAGCCACGTCCATGGACTCGATAGGTTAACTTTAGCATACAACGGTACATTTTAATTAAGCATGACGGACTAGGTGTTGAGACTTGAAGTAATTTTATTGAATGGAGTAACAACATATATATAGGAGAGGCTAGCCTCCTCTCCTATCATTCTAGCCAATGTGGGACTAAAGCCCAATAACACTATATATATATATCAACACTCCCCCTCAAGATGGGCGAAAGATATTCACTAAGCCCATCTTGTCACATCCTCTCATCATGTTGATAGAACTAAGCCCCTTTGTCAGTCCGTCTGCTACCTGATCTTTGGTTGGAACATAGCCCAGCTCTAATTCTCCTTTATCCAGTTTCTCTTTGATGAAGAATCTGTCAATCTCAATATGTTTGGTCCTGTCATGCTGCACTGGATTGTTGGCAATATTAATAGCTGACTGGTTGTCACACCATAGCTTCATCTTTGTTCCCTGGTCCAGCTTTAGCTCCGTCAGCATATTCTTCAACCACAATAGTTCTGTGACTCCCAAGGCCATCGCTCTATACTCTGCTTCAGCTGTTGATCTGGCCACTACTGACTGCTTCTTACTCCTCCAAGAGACCAAGTTGCCTCCTACAAATATGCAGTATCCCGATGTGGATCTCCTGTCGTCAGCACAGCTAGCCCAGTCAGAATCACAATAGCCCTCAATGCCTACATGATTATTTCTTCTAAAGATCAGTCCCTTCCCGGGGGCTCCCTTCAAGTACCTCAGAATCTGGTACACTGCGTCCATGTGACCCTTCCGGGGGTCATGCATGTAGCGGCTTACTACACTTACCGCAAAGCTGATATCAGGTCGAGTGTGGCTTAAGTAGATTAACTTGCCCACCAATCTCTGATATCTATCCCGGTCAACTGGTTCTCCAGCTTCAGCATCCAGTTTAAACTTCTGGTCTATCGGTGTCGTAGCTGGTTTACATCCCATCATCCCTGTTTCCGTAAGCAGGTCCAGTACGTACTTCCTTTGAGAAAGAACGATTCCCTCATTATCTCGAGCAATCTCAATCCCAAGGAAGTATCGAAGGGGGCCAAGATCTTTCACCTCGAACTCCTTGCCAAGTTTTACTTTGAGTTGGGCGATCTCCTGCTCATCATTGCCTGTGATAATCATATCATCTACATATACTGCAAGCATGGTGATATGGCCTCCACTCCGTCTGAAGAAGACAGTGTGATCAGCATTGATCTGCTGATATCCCATCCCTATCATTGCTCTCCTGAACCTGTCAAACCATGCCCGAGGAGACTGCTTCAGTCCATAGAGAGACTTCTTCAGTCTGCAGACCTTGCCTTCTGTCTGTTTTGTGCCGAATCCTGGTGGTATCTCCATGTACACCTCCTCTACTAGATCTCCATGAAGAAATGCATTCTTCATATCCAGTTGGTGTAGCTTCCACCCTCCATTGGCTGCCAGGGAGATCAAGGTCCTGACAGTGCTCATCTTCGCCACTGGTGCAAAGGTCTCGTCATAGTCGATGCCGTACGTCTGACTGTATCCTTTTGCCACCAGTCGAGCTTTATAGCGCTCAACCTGTCCATCTGGGTTCTGTTTCACAGTAAAAACCCATTTACATCCAACTGCTCTTTTCCCTTCTGGCAGTCTCACCAGCTCCCAAGTGTGGTTCTTCTCAAGAGCTCCCAACTCCTCGTGCATTGCCGCTTTCCACTTTGGATCGTTCTTGGCAACCTGCCAATTGTTAGGTACAGTAATACTATCCAAAGATGCTATAAATGCTCCATGAGAAGAAGATATATGATCATAAGAAACAAACTTAGCAAGATCCCAACCATATCTGTCCGGAGGATTTCCCGCATTGCTGCGAGTAGTCCTTCGTGTAGGTAGTGGTATGGGAGGAACGATATCACCTGAGGAGGGTGGTGGTGTAGATGAGGAGGATGGTGGTGTAGATGAGGAGGATGGTGGTATAGGTGTCTCAGGAGTTGGGACAGGCGCAGGCAAGGGACTTGGCACTGACACTGTAGGTACTGGTCCTGTAGTCTGCTTGTTGTTTCTCCTGTTGTAGGTCAGTAACTCCCCCTGAGCCGTAGGTGTAACACTTCTCGTCTCCTCCCTCTGTTCCGCTTCACCTTCATGTTCCTCCTCAACCGTGTCTCTATGCCAAACTTCTAAATCGGTTACCACCAGGTTCTCCAAGTTCTCTATCTCCCCCTCTCGCCTCATACTTGTAGTATGAGGCGTGTTATACGAAGTTCCATCCTGGCGGTAATATGGCTCATGCTCCCGGAAGTGGACGTCCATACTAACAAATTTCTTCTTCTCTACTGGACTCCAGCATACATACCCCTTCTGAGTTGCTGAGTAGCCCACGAAGATGCACTTGACTGCTCTAGGGTCAAGTTTTCCAACGAATGGTCTGTTGTCCTTCACAAAACACACACATCCAAACACCTTTAGTGGAAGTATTCCACTATTATTACCTTGTAATACTTCACATGGAGACTTCCATCCCAGGACTTTTGAAGGCATCCTGTTTATAAGTTGAGCTGCTGTCAACACCGCATATCCCCATAGGTGTTGTGGGACATTCATGTCGATCATCATACTTCTTGCGGTCTCCAGAAGATGTCGGTTCTTCCTTTCTGCTACTCCATTTTGTGCTGGTGTATATGCACAAGAGGTCTGATGCTGTATTCCATGTGCTGACAAGTACTCTGCAAGTGTCCTATTGGTATACTCCGTCCCATTGTCAGATCTCAGTATCTTCACCACTGCATTATACTGAGTCTGGACATATTTATGAAAGTCCCGAAAACAAGCAAATACATCACTTTTGTTCTTCATCAAATACAGCCAGGTGACACGAGATGCACAATCGATAAACGAAACAAAATACTTATACCCATTCATAGTGTTAGTAGCACATGGGCCCCAAACATCAGAATGAACTACCTCAAAGACTGAAGAACTCTTATGACCATTTCCAACATATGAACTCCTAGTAAGTTTTCCTAACTCACATGCATCACATAATAATTTCCTTTTATTTGATTTTGCATACATATCTGGATACAACTTATTTAGAGTATCAAAGGAAGAATGCCCCATCCTCCTATGATGAAGTATCAAAGTGTCTTCAGTCTTCTGCTGCAGCTCCTCCATTCCAGCCTTCTCTGCCATAGACACCAATGCTGAGTCCAGTCCGTCTTGATCTAGGTACCACAGTCCATCATGCCAAGTGCCAGTCCCAAGTCTTCGTCCCGTCCCTTTCTCCTGGAAGATCACCTTAGGAATATCAAAAGAAACAATGCATTTTAGTTGGAGAATTATAGAACTAATAGACAAGAGACTGACTGGGAAGGATGGAGCATGCAAAACATTGGATAACCTTACTGAACCCGTACAATTAACAGTACCCTTACCGACCACTGGTTGGAAAGTACCATCCGCAGTCTGAATGGTGTCTGTCGATGCTAGGTGAGTGTACGAGGAAAATTTACTAGCATTTCCGGTCACATGCCGAGATGCTCCTGAGTCGATAATCCAGTCTGACATTTTAAGGGAAGACATAGATGCAAGAGCGTGAGACTCGTCAGTACCTTCTGATGGATGGGCATACATAGCGGCGTTGAAGAATGGAGTGGATGCCTCCTCTGCTACGCTCCTCCTGTCTCCTTCGATTGACGCTTTTTGCTTTCTCTCCAGCAGATCCAGTAGCGCCTGATCCTCCTCAGTAAAGGCGCCGCCAGCTCCTCCATTCCCATCTGCCACCAGCAGGTTTGCCCGATAGCCTCCTCGACCGCCTCGTCGGCCTCCTCGACCACGTCCACGTCCAGCATATCCTCGTCCACGTCCACCACCTGAGTCTCCCTCCTTAGGTGGTTTGGTACAAGCATATCGATGGTGGCCCATCTCCCCACAGTTGTAGCACTGCCGATTCTGTTGCCAGAGCTCTCCCTTGGATCCTGTATCCCCCGAACCGGTAGCTGCTAGTGCTGACTTCACTTCGGGTAAAGCACCTGTCGATGATGCGCCTGTCCCTGTCTGTAATCTGATCCGCGTCTCCTCCTGAATCATGGCTGAGATAGCCTCCTCGAGACTAGGGATCGCTGGCTGGGCGAGGAGTAAGGCTGTTCTCTGTGTGAATGCTGCAGTCAGTCCCTTAAGGAATTTCATCGTCCTCTCCTGCAGACACACCTGTCTCTCCTTGCACTTTGGGTCCCCGCAGCTTGCCCGTTTGGAATGGTGATCATAATCCAGCCAGAGGCGTTCCAACTCCGTAGCGTACTCCTGCACCGTCTTCTCGCCTTGTACGGTGTCGTCGATCTCTCCTTTTATCTGGAAGATCCGTAGATTGTTACCTATGCCATCATAGGTTCTTCTCAATTTCTCCCATACGTCTTTCACCATCTCAATGCCATCTACTGTGGAAGCAATAGACTGGACTAAGGAGTTGAGAAGCCAGATATAAATCACCATATGAGTGGATTTCCACTCGTCGCGTCCTGTCGAGCCCTCTTCCGGCTCTGTCTTCTCGCCTGTCAAGAATCCCTCCAGGTTCTTACCTGCAAGGGTTCTTCTCACCCGCCGTGACCAACTCAAATAGGTGGCTGGTCCATCCAACTTCAGATCGATGGAGGGTAGTTCTAACTTTGGCGGTGCTCGTGTCGTGCTTTCACCAGCCGACACCTTTATCAACTTCAGCAATGTCGCCACATCGTCAGCATCCAGCTTCTTGAGAATCTCCTCCATCGATGCTTCTTCTCGATCACTTCACACTTGCTCCACGACTCACGCTCGTCCTTGCCGTCCTCTCCTAGATCCGAATATGTCTGATTTCATCGGATCTAGGGATTATAGGCATCTCCTTGAGATTGATCTCAAGAACGAGCGTGAATCTTGTACCCGCAATAGCGGTACAATGAATCCTGCAGCCGTAAAAACGGTACAGAAACGAGCGTGAATCTTGTACCCGCAATAGCGGTACAATGAATCCTGCAGCCGTAAAAACGGCAGCAGCAGCAGCAGTTGCAGCCGCAACAGCGGCACAGCAACGGCAGCAGCGCGGCAGCGGCGGCGGCGGCGCGGCAGCTGCAGCAGCAGCGGGGCGGCGCTGCGGCGGCGGCGGCGCGGCAGCAGCTGCAGCGGCAGCGGGCGGCAGCGGCGGCGTAGAAGGGGGATTAGGGTTAGGGTTTGTGTGGAGGAGGGGTCTCTAACGGTATGCTAAGCAATTTTAGGCTCTGATACCATGTTGAGACTTGAAGTAATTTTATTGAATGGAGTAACAACATATATATAGGAGAGGCTAGCCTCCTCTCCTATCATTCTAGCCAATGTGGGACTAAAGCCCAATAACACTATATATATATATCAACACTAGGAAAGAAGAGTCAAAGTTCCCCCACCTTAAGCCGATACGTCTTGTCGTTTCGCCAAGTCAATGCGGCTCGATTTTATAACTTTATTTGCACGGCCAACTCTTCTGACTTGGCCATTCGAACACCTTGCGCTACGTTGAATTATCCAAGCGATTTGGCCTACCATGCCTATGCTTCAGTCCGTGGCAAAGCGACGATTAGGTTTTGCGGACACCATTGCAAATAAGGTAAAATGTCGATCTCTTATATTTCAGCGTAAATGTATAGCCTGCACACAAAACCAACTAAAATCAATACTTGTCAGAATCGGACTAATGCCTTGCGTCGATTCGATTTCTTAGAATCTTCGAACCGACTCAATATTTTCTCTCGGGCCAACTTAACACTTGCATTGAACTTACTCGATGCATTCCTCAGTTCAACGTAACTCTTTGCATCAATCTGACTCGATGCGTTTCTCGGGACAACATAACTCTTGTATCGATTCGCATCGATACTTAATTGGGTCAACGCAACTCTTCGAGTCAACGACTTAGCATAATGCACCGTGCAGAGCGGGACATTACACCCTAGAAATTATTTTCTAGACTAATCCAAAAATACACCAAAATTAGAATTGACCGAATTATAACTTACCATAATTATGGTCAATCATGACCATAACTTATGGTAACCTGGTTTGTATATTAATCTACACTCCCCCTCAACTTGAACATGTTGCGAAACATGTACAACTTGCACTTAAGGACTCTTCTCCCTCTCAACTTGAACATGTTGTGAAACATGTAAAAGTTGCAATTAAGGACTCTTTAGCTATTCTCTCAAACTCCTTCTCAAGTGCACATGGTAGAAACATATATATCTTGAGGAGTTGCAGAAGAAAAAACAAAGATGTGTAGGTTAGTAAAAAATCTCACAACATGCAGGTAGGTGAAAATCTCACCATATGTACGTGGGTAAAAACTTCACCACCCTAATTGCATGGGTTGCCTTTTTATTTATAACAAACTTAGTAACAATAAAGATATAAACAAAATAATCAAGATAACAATGATATAATCAAGAGATATTCTTCTTATCTATGATGATTGAGATGGATGAGTTGGAGGTTTGAACTAATAAACTTGAACTTGAATTTGTAATTGGTTTGATCCTCTAACATCTTTCCTCAAACTATGCGTGGTGGTCATGCATAGTTTATCACGTAATGCTTCCAAAGCAACATGTGTTGGACTTGTTTGAGAGAGAGCAGCAAGTTCATTCACCATCTTTTCTGTCCTTACATGCCATATGATATTAAGTTGTCTGATATTATGTTTGAGAGCTTCTCACACAGCCTGTATCTAAGCTAACCATGAGTCTGAGAGTTTCGGACTTGTTTGAGAGAGAGTAGCAAGTTCATTCACCATCTTTCTGTCCTTACATGACATATAGTATTTGTTTTGTCTGGTATTGCTTTTGAGAGCTTCCCACACAGCATGGCCTGTGTCTAAGCCAACCACGAATCCAAGAGTTTCTTCATAAAGTGTTCTGGTGATCCACCTACGAAGAAAACGATAAGACCTTCGCCAAGTAAAGAAATTATCAGTTTTGGTGTAAAAAAATTTGCATCAGTGGAATTGTTTAGATTTGGCGTGATGTATTTGGAGGTTGTTTGGGATTGTTTGTATTTGGTGTGATGTATTTGGTGGTTGTTTGGATTTGGTGTGATGTATTTGGTGGGGACATGATCTTCATCAATGAGAAGCCAACCAGTTCTTGACTCTCTGCAAGAGCCAAGGCTTGTTCACGCCATAAGGGGTAATTTGTAGGAGTGAGTCCGAGTGTGATGAAGTTGCCAACGTTAAGAGAGAAGTAGTCACGGTGGATGGAGGTTAAAAGGTGTTGTGTCGAGTGATCACAACCTTCTTTGATACCAAGAAGAAGAAGAAAAAACAAAGATGTGCAGGTTAGTAGAAATCTCACAACATGCAGGTAGGTGGAAATCTCACCATATGGAGGCAGGTTAAAACTTTACCATGCCGATTGCATTGGTGGCCTTTTATTTATAACAAACTTAGTAACAATAAAGATAGAAACAAAATAATCAAGATAACGATAATATAATCTAGAGATATTCTCCTTATCCATAGTGATTGAGATGGATGAGTTGGAGGTTTGAATTGATAAGCTTGAACTTGAATTTGTAATTGTTTTGATCCTCTATTAGTTGCAAACTTTCCAAAGCTCCAAAAAGAGATGAAAAATACAAACCGACTCCACTAACTCATCTTGTCGAACACAGTCATCGACTACTCTCTTTATTCTTCTTCTATTTTTTTAGCTGGTTTGCACCATTTGCTGTTGTTGGCTTTGGTCTCACCTCACATCATCTGTTGTCCGCTAGCTCGTATCATTTGTTTTTCACCACCTTACATCATTCATCTGTTGCTGCAGCTCAAGTTACCACATCAGTTGTTCTCTCTTTATATATTTTTTCCTTCAAGTTAAGTATGGTGTCATAGCCACTACTGTTATCATCTATAGATGAATCACCATCTCAACTTGCAATAAAAATATGATATATACCGATATCCCAATCCGTGCTGCCGTTATGATATGTTGCCTCTACCGTCATGATATGTGGTCAATATATAAAGTCTTCTGATCGTCCGATGTCATCTATGATTTATTTTCATCTCGTTACCCCTCCAAAGAGGCCTAAAACCGTCGCTTCTAGTTTTCAGTTTACGTTACAGTGAACACTTCGTCTTTATGATCTACGACATGTTACCATGTTGTTGCCCCTCCAAAGAGACATGGAACCGTCGCCTCAAGCTTTCGGTCCTTACTACAGTTGACACCTTGTCGCTGTTATCTTAGGAGTACCCCTACGCATCTTGAGCCCTTAATCTTGATTAGCAAACTCCTTGCTCTTTAACTTTTTGGATTGGTACACGAACAAAGTAGATAATGGCACACAACTGTCATATTTACAGTATAATTAAAATCGGTCCCACTACACCAGATTGATGTGGGAACAAATAGGCAAGGATGATGAAAACAACAAGTCGAAGGTCCATAGAAGTAAGGGCAGTTGGTCAGTTGACCGAATAGCATTAGATTTTGGTTTTGGAATGGTAGAGATGGTGAGGTGGCTGGAGGCTTGTAGCTTACTTATGATGGTCATTAAGATTGGATCAATGCCTACTGAAATTGCATGGAGCAAAAGCACATGGAATCGTAGACATCCATAAATATCAAGTTATCTCCAATGTTCCCCTAATTTCAACCACTTGGTTGCTTATCCTCTATATGATTCAACTGAAATATGTCCATAATTTTGGTAAGCTCAACTCTTTGTTTGCCTGCTACCATCAACAGCTCACCGGTGGCTCTCTGTGAAGTAATACAAAGGACAATAGTTTGATGAATCCTGGAGTTCTTTCAAAGGGTAGCTGCATCTGTATCGTTGATAGGAGTCTTGCCATTGGTCTTAAGGACAATACACCGTCCTCCACTCTGTCTTCGTGAGATCTGATTACTGCATCCTTGTTGTCTATAGCTACTCGAGATTATCATGTCTCGGGGAAACGGTAACCGAGGAGTTCTTCCACCTTAGCAACATTGGGTCCATGTTGGCGGCTGAGAGTCTGAGACAAGTACATCGCTAGGGCTGGAGGTGGCTCTTCTTGGTACACACCTCATAAAACTTTTCCTTTAACAATCCCTCTTCTTGGTGCACTTCTTTTTATCTTCAGTTTTCTTCTCCTTCCTTAGTCGGTGGAAGTCTCTCATAGCAACCAGATCCGATTTCTAATCTAGAAGAGAGAGAGAGAGAGAGAGCGCTCTCCAAGCCCTTCAAAATACTATTTTTTTTCTCCTTCTTATCTTTATCTTCCATCTCTTGCCTACGCGTCGAAGGAGATCGATCTGACCACACCACCGAAGTATGGCACACTTGCTGACGGTGCTGGCGAAAACGTTCATTCGACCATCATCAAACCCGCTTTAATACCATAAAATTTATATGAGTGTAGGCATGGAGATGGAGGGATGAGAAGAGGAGAAGACGATCGCTACTGCTAAATATTTTAGAGAGAAATATGTTGGTCTATTTGCAAACAATCGATGGAAAAACTCAGTTGCAATCCCTAAGAAGAGATGCAAAGAATGCAGTTGCAATCCCTAAAAAAGAGATGCAAATAATGCAGTTGCAATCCCTAAAAAAGAGATGCAAATAATGCTGATTGCGTAGCCTAAACGATTAAAAAAAAAAAATCGAATCGCGTTTGCAATAGCGGTTTCTCGAAGGCAACAAGAGATGATCAACAACAGTTGAGTCTCAGATTCTCGAAGGTAACAGAAAGAGGAAGGAAGAAGAAGAGCGGATCTCGCTGGGGTGTTGAACACCGGCGCTCAAAGCTATACCCGCAGTACGGATAAGCTCCCAGGAACCAGCAAGTTCAGGAGAACTTCTGGAACGCTCGTAAGTCAATATTTGAGACTTGAACGGGCTTCCTGGACTTAACAGACTCCCTCAACTCTCTTCTTGGTACATCTTTCAAAGGAGGCCAAGGGGCTCTATTTATAGAGTGGAGTTGAGACTTCACCTCTTCTCCTATCCGATGTGGGACTAAAATACCAATACTCAAAAATAGAGTTTGATATTTTAGATCATCCCACAATCAGTATAGAAGTGTGCCAGTCCACGCCTACCCCCCGAATCCTCCCGTGCATGCACGAGACATCTTGGAGTCCGCGTCCGAGTCCGAGTCCGCACAACAAAAATTAACTTGCATCCTTGTTGGATTTAATCCTTTTTCCTTCTAGGAAAATACTTCCACATGGCACAAACTTGTGCCCCACTACACCTCATGTGCACACCTCAACACAAGCAATGCATTATATTGAGATACTCACCATTTGGTGTAGCCGATGTGGGACTATCTTTTCTAGTCCAAAGGCAAAAACACCAACAATCCCCCACATATCTCAATATATGGGTTGAGCGTTCCCCACAGTGATTGTCCATCATGCATTAGGAGAGATGTCGCTACGACTTGAATCTTCCCGCATAGGTTAAATAACAGCATGATACAAGAATGGACTAAGCCTTGAATTCTGCACCATAACTGCAATTCTTCCTACTCACATAGTGACATCAACTGTGCTTCTGGCTGCACATTGAAGGCCTTGTGCCAGCCTGGTTTCAGTGTATAATTTTTGGACGTCTACAAGTTTACCCTCAAGAGACGGCCTGATATCTCTGTCCATACACTATAGGTGAGTTCTATATAAAGAGTCATTGGCATGAAGCATTGCGCTTCTTTGCGGTGCTACGCCGCTATGACATGGCTGACAAAGCCAAGGCATTACCCCTACCTGGGAACCTCATCGTAGTGTCATACTACTGTAGCATGAGGTCTCAAGCCTCTTTGTAGTGCCAAACTACCCAGCATGAAGCCTTGCGCTCCCTTGTGGTGTTACGCCACTATGACATGGCTTGCAAAGCCGAGGCTTTACTCCTACCTGGGTACCTCATCGTGGTGTCATGCCACTGTAACATGAGGACACCGGCCTCTTTGTAGTGCTGCCTACATCTCTTTATTACGATTATGCAACATTAGGCTACCTGCCTATATGCGGTGCTACGCCGCCTGTAACTTGGCTAACAAAGCCGAGGCATTACCCCTACCTGGGAACCTCATGGTGGAGTCACCCCACTGTAGCATGGAGTTGTAACACTCCTTTGTGGTTGTTGCGCCACCATGCTTCCTGTAAAGCATAACAGACCTTCACTCAGTCTGAGAACTCATTAAGGCATTATGCCATCCTTCTCACAGGATCAATTTTCCGTAGAAAATTCATAGTAGACAACAGTGGTTCTGGGTCCGAAACCCTTACATGTTTCGCAGAACAAGTGCCCACTGTTAACTAATATTTTTCCAGTCAATAGTCCTCCCTTGAATCAAAAAATTAGATATCTGGTAGATTTCTCTTTGAACCAATAACATAAAAATTTATTGATAGGATTATAATGACACAATATTAGAATGCCTTCAAGCCCATCTTCCTTGCTGTGTCCTCGACCAGCTGACGCTTGAGACCCTTCGTGAACGGATCCGCCAGGTTTTCCTGACTCCGAACATCGATCACTGCAATGACGCCCCTTTTTATGAGATCGTTCACTGCTCTGTGCTTCAACCGCACAGTCCTCTTCTTCCCGTTGAAGAGTTCATTTGATGCCACTGCTGCTGCCGCCTGGTTGTCACAGTATATCGGAATCGCCGGTATCTGAGCCCCAACCATTGGAAGGTCATACATGAGCTCCCGAAGCCACTCTGCTTCATCTGCTGCAGCGTCCAATGCAAAGAATTCAGATTCCATGGAGGAGCGAGATAACATAGTCTGCTTCTTCGACTTCCACGATATAGCAGCTCCACCCATGGCGAACACATATCCACCTGTGGAATATTCGCTCTCCACCTCTGAACACCAGCTAGCATCACTGAAGCCTTCCACTACTGACGGATCTCCGCTGTAGTATAGTGCATATGTCTGAGTCTTCTTGAGATATCTCATAACACGCTTCACAGCTTTCCAATGCTTTACGCCTGGATTGCTCGTAAATCGACTCAACATTCCCACTGCAAAGGCTATGTCAGGCCTTGTGGCAGTAGTAGCGTACATCAAACTTCCGATGACGCTAGCGTACTCCAACTGCCTGACGCTCTCCTTCGAATTTGGCTCCAGTTTCAGATCACTCCTGTACGGTGTATCAATAATAGGAAGATCTTGATACCCGTAGCGAGAGAGCATCTTCTCAATGTAATGAGACTGTGACAGCGCTATTCCAGTGCCTGTCCGGATGATCTTGAGCCCCAAGATTACGTCGGCATCCCCCAAGTCCTTCATACTGAACTTGGTCGAGAGGAATTTCTTTGTCTCTGTGACGCAGCTTAAATCCGTACCTAGGATTAGCATGTCGTCCACGTATAGACAAACGATTACTCCTCTTCCGTCAGCAAACTTCGTATAGACACACTTGTCTGTTTCACTGACCCTGTAGCCATTTGACCTTATCACCTTGTCAAACTTCTCATGCCACATTTTGGGAGCTTGCTTCAAAACATACAGAGACTTCATCAACTTGCAGACTTTGTCTTCCAGACCTCTGACGACAAAACCTTCTGGTTGTTGCATGTAGATCTCTTCGGTCAGCTCGCCATTAAGGAATGCCGTTTTCACATCCATCTGATGTATCACCAGCTTGTGTATTGCTGCTAAAGCAATTAACAATCTGATAGTTGTCATCCGAGCTACTGGAGCATAAGTGTCAAAGTAGTCGATCCCCTGCTTCTGAGCAAACCCCTTGGCCACTAGCCTGGCCTTGAACTTGTCAATGGTTCCATCTGCTTTCATCTTCTTCTTGAAGATCCATTTGCATCCGATGGGTCTTGCTCCTTCTGGTAGGTCGACCAATACCCATGTGTTATTGGAGGTGATTGAGTCAATCTCGTTGTCAATCGCCTCCTTCCAGAATATAGCATCTCTGGTCTTCATCGCCTCATCATAGGTAAGCGGATCTGCTTCCACATGATAGGTGACGAAGTCATCTCCGAAGTCTTTCGGCCTCCTCGCTCGCTTAGTTGACGGCTCAGCGAGTTCTGGTTCAGCTGGTGTCTCCTCGACAACAACTCCATCTTGGACTACTGGTTCGATAAAGATCTCTGTCTGCTCCGCACCCTCATTATTCTCCGGAATGTCCGTGAGAACAATGTTCTTGTGCCTTGCAAACTTTTCTTCAAAATATTCAGCATCACGAGATTCGATGATATGATTTGACTCGATATCAAGGAATCTCCGAGCATCACTCTTCTCGGCATACCCCAGGAAGATCGCCTTAGTAGTCCTTGTCCCCAGCTTCTGAATCTTTAGATCCGGGAGCTTCACATAAGCCAGGCACCCCCACACTCGAATGACATTCAGGTTGGGTCTGACTTTGAACCAGAGTTCATGAGGAGTTATGTCGGAAGTTGCATACGGCACTCTGTTCAGAATGAAAGTGGCCGTTAATGCAGCTTCTCCCCAATAGCACTTTGGGAGACCCGCAGTCAACAGCATAGAATTCATCATCTCTGTCAACGTTCTGTTCTTCCTTTCTGCTACTCCGTTGGATTGTGGAGAATACGGAGCCGTCGTCTCGTTGATGATTCCAAGTTCTTTGCAGAATAATGAGAATTCATGAGACCTATATTCCCCACCTCGATCACTCCTCAGCCTCTTGAGTTGTTGTCCAGTTTGCCGTTCAGCCTCGGCCCTGAACTCCTTGAACTTCTCGAATGCTTCGTCTTTAGATTTGAGTAAATAGACGAAGGCATACTTGGAGAAGTCATCGATGAAAGTAATGAAATACTTCATCCCGGCCTTTGTAGAGAATTGTTTGAAGTCACAGATATCTGAGTGAACCAACTCCAGAAGATCTGTGCTTCGATGGACCCTGTGGAAGGGTTTCCTAGTGATCTTCGTCTGAGCACATATCTCACATTTCTCTACCTTACCCCCACACTTGGAGATAAGTCCTAGACTAGACATTTTTGTTTATTCGCTTACAATGAACATGTCCTAGTCTATTATGCCACAACTCAAGAGAGTAATTCAAACTAGTGATAGCATTGACATTATTATGCTGGGTTACAACAAGCTGAATTTTGTACATTTCTTCAGTCTGAAAAGCTTTCCCGAAGAAAGTACCCTTCTTGGACATCACCATTTGGCCAGCATTGATGTCCATCCTCAAGCCTGCGTTGCAGAGCAGGCTCCCAGAGATCAGGTTCTTTGCGATTGCAGGAACATGCTTCACACCTTGAAGCGTCAGAATGTTCCCCGATGTAAGCTTCAACTCCACCGTCCCGATCCCCAGTACTTCAGCTTGTGCCTGGTTCGCCATCATGACTTTCTCGGAAGTAGGCTCATAGGAGACGAACCAGTCCTTGTCTGAACAGACATGACATGTCGCGCCAGTGTCTATCCACCAGTCCAAGTCTGCCCCCACAGTTGCAACCTGTGCTATCATGGCAACCTGATTAGTAACCAAAGAAACCTTGTTAGGCTCACCTTGCTCTTTGGGCTTGGACTTGCATTCACTTTTATAGTGACCCTTCTTGCCACAGTTGAAGCAAGTCACATGGGACTTGGACTTCTGTTGCTTGAATCCTGGACCCTTCACTTTCAGATTCGAGAAGTCCTTCTTCTTGTGGTGAGAAGCCGCCTGCTTCCCTTTGTTCTCTCTGGTGGCTTGAACCAGATTCGCCGTTGCTAGTTGCTTGGACAGGGTGTCCAACTTCTGTTGAGAGCGCATCTCGTCCTCAACATGAATCTCGCTGAGGAGATTATCCAGGCTAATCTCCATCTTCTTCCTATGCATCCTTGCATAGATGTTGCTCCATCCTAGAGGAAGTTTTGCCACGATCCCTCCAACGACGAACTTGTCGACGAGGGGCATGCTATCGTCCTCCAGTTTCTGGCGCAGCTTCAGGAACTCTTTCACTTGGGGCAGCATGGTCTTCTCGTCTTCAAAGACCCATTTGTGGTATTTTTCAACCATGAACATCTTCGACCGGGCCTCGTCGTCGTCATACAGCTTCCCCACGGACTCCCAGATCTCTTTGGCAGAAGTCCTCTTTGTGTAGGACTCGGCCAGAGAGTCTTCCATGGAATTCAGGATCAGCAGCCTGCATATGCTGTTATCCTTTTTCCACTTCGTCTGCTTGCTCGTAGCAGCGGCCAGAACAGCAGCAGATCCTGTTGCTGGAACGATTGGTTCTTCCTCATCCAACACGTGATCAACATCCACGAGTTGAAGGTTCAGAGTCACCTTTCGCTTCCAGATCTGGAAGTGTTCGCCGTCGAATTTTTCCAACTTGTTAAAGCCGGTATCGACAAGCGAAGCACGAGTGTTTTCCATCGAATCGTATAGCTTTGAGATTGTTGGTCTATTTGCAAACAATCGATGGAAAAACTCAGTTGCAATCCCTAAGAAGAGATGCAAAGAATGCAGTTGCAATCCCTAAAAAAGAGATGCAAATAATGCAGTTGCAATCCCTAAAAAAGAGATGCAAATAATGCTGATTGCGTAGCCTAAACGATTAAAAAAAAAATCGAATCGCGTTTGCAATAGCGGTTTCTCGAAGGCAACAAGAGATGATCAACAACAGTTGAGTCTCAGATTCTCGAAGGTAACAGAAAGAGGAAGGAAGAAGAAGAGCGGATCTCGCTGGGGTGTTGAACACCGGCGCTCAAAGCTATACCCGCAGTACGGATAAGCTCCCAGGAACCAGCAAGTTCAGGAGAACTTCTGGAACGCTCGTAAGTCAATATTTGAGACTTGAACGGGCTTCCTGGACTTAACAGACTCCCTCAACTCTCTTCTTGGTACATCTTTCAAAGGAGGCCAAGGGGCTCTATTTATAGAGTGGAGTTGAGACTTCACCTCTTCTCCTATCCGATGTGGGACTAAAATACCAATACTCAAAAATAGAGTTTGATATTTTAGATCATCCCACAATCAGTATAGAAGTGTGCCAGTCCACGCCTACCCCCGGAACCCTCCCGTGCATGCACGAGACATCTTGGAGTCCGCGTCCGAGTCCGAGTCCGCACAACAAAAATTAACTTGCATCCTTGTTGGATTTAATCTTTTTTCCTTCTAGGAAAATACTTCCACATGGCACAAACTTGTGCCCCACTACACCTCATGTGCACACCTCAACACAAGCAATGCATTATATTGAGATACTCACCATTTGGTGTAGCCGATGTGGGACTATCTTTTCTAGTCCAAAGGCAAAAACACCAACAAAATAGAGATACAGAGAAAAGTAACTTGCTCGCCTATGCCGAGGTTCTTCTTATTTATAATAGATAAATTATACATATGAAAAGATAACTATTGAGTTTTTACACTGTCTATAAGATTACTAAATATCGTATAAAACAAATCCAAAAAACTCTAGAAAATATATCTAGACTACTCTTAAAATACACCAAAATTAGTGTTGACCCACTTATTATAACTTATCATACTTAAGGTCAACCATGATTTATTCTTTGTACTATATTCTTCTATAATAAATGTGACTGTTGATATATGAAGGATCCTCAACCCGGAGCATCCTCCCTAGAAAGGAAGGAAGTCACCACGTAACTTGAAAGTTGAAACTCAAGGGAGTACGAAGCAAGAAAATCATACTGACCATAATGGATGGTAAAGCATGATGGAGAATATTATCTCCACTCAAGGATGATGGAAACGAAGACTCCTTTATTCTTTTTTCCCACATTATGTGGTGAAAGAGAGCATCAAAATATGTTTACTGTTTGAAGGAATTCAGGACAAAATGGTGTGGACTCGGGTTCCAAATTGAATCTTTACAACAAAGTCTATGTACCGTTGCATAATGGAGGGTAAAGCATCAAATTCGGCTATTGCAAACTATGATATGAACTGTAATTGGTTTTGGAAGATATTAATTTTAGCACCTAGAATTCTACATTTCAATTGGAGGGCGATTATAGAGGCGCTAGCGGTTAAAGATAAGATGGCGAAGATTATAGAAGGGTTTGACCCTATATGTTCTTTGTGTAGGGAAAGTTTCAAAACAATACAACATTTGCTTTTAAGGTGTAGAGAAGCCCAGATGGTATGGTACTTATCACCTTTGAGAATAAACTTTGACAGAGATCTCCCTTTCTTAGATGTATTTCTCCATAATCTACTGAAACAAGACCCAAATGCTTTCAGGTTGGGCTTCTCTCTTACTTGGGAAATTTGGAAAGCGAGGAACATGTGGATATTTGACATCATTCATTTCGACGCCCAATTGGTTCTTAGATACTTTGAGGAATGTAGCAGAATATGATGATGTTACTAATTCTATACAACCTTTTAATGAGGAACCTACTACTAAAAGAATTCGGAATTGGTCACCACCTAGAGAAGGTTATGTGAAGGTAAACTATGATGGAACTTTTTCAGGAAATCTATTAGGGGGGTAGCGGTGGCACAGGATAATATGGGAAGATTCTTAGCGGCGAGGAGCACTTTTGGAGGGTCCAGTATCCCATTGGAAGACGAAGGAAGAGGACTGCAAATGGCTTTAGAACTCATAAAGTTGCTGGATCTAAAGAATGTAGAGGTTAAGGGTGATTCAGAAATTCTTTATTCTTTACAAAGCAATCTCAAATGATTATCAAATGCCACAATGGAGGTTCGGAATGTTGTGCAGGAAGCAAGAAATTTATGTAAGGTAAGGCCTGATATATCATTCGGATTCATTGGAAGAAATCCTCTCTCCCGAATTTGTGTGGAGGATGTATAGATGCACGATAATATTTCCTGGTTGTATTATTGAGCCCATGCATTTTGACATGGCCAACATCTTTCATTCTATTTGAATAAAGTCTGTCCCAATTCAAAAAAAAGCCTAGGTCTACCTCCAAAGATCGTGGAAAGGATTATGGAGGACTTATCCTACTCTTTAAAAGAAAATAAGAAGGCAAGGAAATCCAACTGAGATGGTATATAATCTCAATCTTTATTGGGATCTAGAAGTTCTGGAACCCACTATAGATTCTGGTTGAGAACCTGGGAATTGAAAAGTGTGAAGTAAACAGTCCATGAAACTCTGACCTGTTAGTGGTTGGTGCCAGAAATTCTGGTGCCCAGCAATATACGCCTCTAAAATTGACTCCAAGGTGGACAAACTCAAATACAAGAGCTTTGAGAAAGAAGAAAAGAAATAGAGTAAAAAAATAGTATAAAGAAACTATAAAAAGGGTCTAGGTTGTTTCAAGACCTCATGCTACATTCGTTGTTGTATGATGATGAAGGACTAGCTCCTTGTTTTTTGCTTCAAGTATAAGATTCAATCTTCCATAACATTAAATGTGAAGTCACACCTAATACGGAGACTAGTGTTAGGATATATAATTGTCCTATTAGTAGATTTATGTGTTTCTGTGTGCGGGAGGGTGGAGGAAAGAGTTGGAAGAATTTATTATTTAGAAGGAAAATGAGGCACCATGTCGATGCATTGTAGGTGTATAACTGGTAAGCATGGGAAGCAATGATGTAAGTGCAGGGTTTAAAGGGGCAGGATGTGGATATGAAGGAATTGAATTCAAGTAGAAATGAAGACATGCAGGGCCAAAATTTATACGAGCCCACATTTTTGAGCTAAACACAACAAGAACAACACCAATAAAGCTTTTATCCCAAACTTTTGGGGTTGGCTTTCATCCCAAACAAGAACACTAACAAAAGACGTCCTTCTTAAAACTTCAATTCATGTTCATTTAGGCCTAATATATCCTTCTTTAACTACCACACTATGTTGCGGATTTGACACGACATAATAAGGCGGATTATATATTCTTTGGGATCTGCCTACCATTAAAGAGAGGACTTCATGACCAGTTCTTACAGATGAGATCCTCTGTGCTCCACTTGCAGACACCCATTTTTACTCTGTTCCTCCTGTCCTGTTTGTCCCCTTGCTACAGAAGATCAGGAGCTATTATATTGCTCCACTCGATATTGTCGTCATCCACCAGACCAGTTGAACTTGTCCACTTATCTACGCTACTCTTCATACTTCTCTTTCCGACACATCTGGTCATTTGGAACCTCAGCCCTACAAGGAAGCTGCTATCATACCCGAGTGACAATAGACTGTCTCACGAGCTTCAAGCTCTCCAACAGACTCATACTTACGATCGTACACCTTTGCCCCTTGAAAGGATGGTACCATTAACCAGTACAAGGTTCATCTATTAGCTCGTGGTTTCTCTCAGAAGCATGGCATTGACTACGATGTGCTTTACCCCTGTTATCAAGATGACGATGGTTTGAACTCTTTTGGCACTTGCTTTCTTTGTTTACTGGACTCTCTATCAGATGGATATGAAGAATACCTTTTTCCGTAGATTTAACAAACAATATCTACATCGAACCTTCTCCCGACTATCCTCATGCACCAGAACATATTTGTCCTCTGCGCAAGGCTATCCATCATCTCAAGCATGCCCTCAATCACGGTTTTTCAGGTTAACTACAGTTATTCACTATCCAAGATTCTTTGAAAGTCCAAACAATCTAGTCTCGTCTATCATCCCTTCAGGACCTTGCTGCTGATGCATGTTGATGATATGGTTCCCTGGTTGTGACTGCTCGTATTATGCAAATTAAACAAGACTTGCATTATCAGTTTGAGATGAAGAATACCTAGCATCTCCCTAATTTCTCAGCCTCATGGTTGAGCACTCCCCATACCCACTATCTTCTCTCTCAGAAGTTATTTGTGTTATCTTACTGATACTCAGGCTTCACCTACGCCTCTAGAGCTTAACTCAAGACGTGTCCTAGAAATGATGGCGTACAATCTAATGGTCTAATCCCTTAGGTATCGAGCTGGTTGCAGTTTAAGTAATTTCACCATCAATCTTCCTGATATTGCTTATGTCATTCATATCATCAATTTATGCCTCTCTCCTTTGCATTCTCCACACTCTTAGATACCATCACCAGATCGCCTCTTCTTCTCAAATGTCTCCCTCCATGTTCCTACGTACGTATAACGACGTTGATTGGTTTGGTAATGTTTCTGTTCAAAAGTCTATTACCGATTCCTTCATCTCTCTTGGCAACTCTCATCTCTTAGAAGTCCAAGAAAAAAGATAGTATCTAGATCTTGTTGGAAACTCGGTTTGACCCAAATTTGAGTTGTCCCATGAGGTGCGATATTGGACTGGGCTCATATGCCTTAAAAGGGAATTCCTATGTAATGTCTGAACCAATTCCAATTATCTACACGTCATGATCCCACCTGCTACCCGATGTGGGACTAAATTATCGACTCCATTCTTACCCCCTTTTGAGGGCTCAACCGAAAACTATATACAATTCAACAATCTCTACCTTAGCTTGTTTTCGTTGGCCAAGCAACCAAGTACATCCCTGCTACCTTTGTTCGTTCCTGCTAGCTGAGCACATTTTCTCGTTCTCGCTAGCTGAGTGCTCATTAACGTCAGCCGAGCACCCAAGAGATCCAACATATTGCATCTCAATTCGTTCGACTACATAACCAAACCGACACGTTTAACCACACCACCATTGTGTGCTAACCACAGTATCTTGCTCCACCTTGGACGTATGGAACCCACTATTGAAGTCAATCCGTGTAGTTGCCTCCAACATTAGGTATGATCTGCCTTCCGCCTATGAATTTCTTGACACCCAGCATTGAAGTCAATCCGTGTAGTTGCCTCCAACATTAGGTATGATCTGTCTTCCGCCTGTAAATTTTTTGACATCCAGACCACCTTATGGAAGATGCTCCTAACTCTACCTTGAGAAGAGAGCCCGTATAATCCGATTATACGCATGAATATTCATCACCATATGTCTCGAACTAATTAGAGCCGCTTGAACCAGTCCCATAATCTTAAGTTCTGATAGCACTTGTTGAGAACACGGTGTGACCCAAACTAGAGTTGGTCCATGAGATGCAATATTTGACTGGGTCCATATTCTTTAGAAAGGAATACCCAAGTAAGGCCTAAATCAATCCCAATTATCTACACCTCATTATCCCACCTCCTACTCGATGTGAGACTAAATTACCAACTCCATTATCACCCCATTTTGAGGGCTCAACCGAAAACGAGATATAATCCAACAGATCTAGAATAGAGACAAGGGCCAATACATTACCTAAGAAAATACTAATCAATCAATCAGATAGTTACAAAAAATACTGATTACTTGGAAGAGTAATAAGATAGATCGAGAAGAATAAGGGACTGGATAATATATTGAAGAAGAAACAAGTGACCAATGAAACTACTGGAGCTGGGGATAATTCACGAGTGCAATGTAAAATTAGAACCAATGCACGACATAAAGAGTTCTAGACAGGATCTTTGTAATGCCCCAGTCCCAAAATACTTAGGACTAGGTACATAGATATGCCAGTTGCATACATACGGAGTATACTCCAATATATAGAAACTCGTATGAATACATAAGCTGTAAAATGCAGTAAACCAAGAGTAATCTAATCTCATCCACAAATGAAGAATAAAAGATATCATATAATCAACTGTAATAAGTCTTTGTACAATACGTTGGGCGGAGACAAAGTCCACTACCAACTATCTCAAATAAAATATATAAGAAGGAATAGATGAAATAACAAGACTAGCCAAGTGCAATCATCTTCGAAAGGATGGAGAAGATCACGGCCTCGACTAGAACACCTGCAACTATCACAGAAGCACACACCTGGAGAGATAACCAGGTCCTCAGAGGGACGTAACAAGATACAATAAACATGCCATATAAATACTGAATATAAAATATGCCACAAATAAAAATAAGTGACAAGACAACAATAAGGTACTCTAACCATACTAAAGTGAACATGCAGTTAAGAACAAACCTTTCGTCTCATGAGCCCTGGCTGTAAATGGGATCTGGTATAGTCCCCACTTGGGCACCAGTGACCTAAGCGCATGACGTTCAAAAACGACAGTGACAAACCTGAGGGGCTAAACATACCCGTATCTCCAGCGGAGCTTCCGGGTTACAAGGGAAGTGCAATCGAAGTCCATACGACAAGAAAATGTTCTCCCCACCCAATGTACCTATCATGTCGCATCCACGACCATGTAACACTACTAACCGTCAAGTCTTCTAATATACAACTATTGACAGTTAGACCTAACGCATGCGCGCTGGTGATCAACCAACACGTAAGGACCTCTACATGCTACTCATCTCACATATACTCGTGGTACAACTGTGTCAAGTTATATGCAATACACTACAAACGGTAGTTCCTTAACTCTAGTCCATATGCAATCAAAGGATAATAACAAGTACATCTAATATCTCTGAGCAGACAGTAAATCAAGAACTGTAAGAACTGGAAATAAATGAACAGTGATATGTAATAAAATGCAAACTAAATATAAACAGTATAATGGCAAGGTATCTTGCCTGAGGTTATGTGCAAAAGAGAATAATCCAGTAGCTCGAACAGACAAATAAATGAAGCAAGAAAAGCCAAATCCCGCAGATGACTCCGGATGCTGCAACAAACATCAAGAACGAGTTTGAAATATCAGATATGCCTAGGAAACGTCTGTCCAAAAATTAAATTCTGGAACAGGAACAATTTTTTAATTTCGGGTCAAAACGATGTCCACCGTTGGACCCGCTTTTTACCGAAATACGTACCAGTATCTACGGTCTCTAAAGTCGTCAAACTACATGTCTACAGATTTGTTTTGATGAGATAAACCCAACGGTATGTCTAATTTTGGATTCCGGTGGGTTGTGCACAAAATCGTCCGTTAAGTGGGATTGTAGGCCCGCCAAAATAGCGTCCCGATCAACATTCTCAGAATTGAACCAAACTTGGCTCACAGGACCAGAAAAATATTTCGAGTCCAATGGCGCAAGTTTCGTCGCGATTTGATGAGTGTGCACAAAGTTGTGACTTAATTTGCAAACGATCGATACGGGGATATCTCGACGGATACGCACTGATTTCGTCGCGCACATGCAACGAAATCGGGTTCCGTCAGTTTCCACACGTCGACAACATCCATACGCGCCTTTCGATGCGTATAGTGCGCGACCACGTCGCCCGGTTTGTCGGGGCACACGCCGTATCGGAAAAATTTCCATATTTTTAATGTTTCAAAAACAGTTTTTCGCACAAGTTCATCGATCCATAACTTTCTGTACGATGCGTTAAATCTGATTCTACAAATTGCGTTGTAGTCTCGGTTATGTTGTTATTCTCTGCCTTCAATTAGTTTTTACGAAAGTTTAATGGACAGCGAGAAAAGTGGCCGACAAGTTGATGTTTCAAAACAGTTTTTAATATACCAGAAAAATAGTTTTTCTCCAACTTCGTCTCGATTTTTCGTGCAAGTTGGATGGGCACGTCGAAATCCACCTGGGGGATCTCGAAGAGGGTCATGTGGGCTTTCTACAGGAATTTACGGATCTAAAAACGGAGTTAAAATGAGAGAGTTATCGATCGGGGAAGTTGAGTACCTTAAAGTGGAAAACTGTTGTGGCGTTTGTTGTTGTCGCCGTGGCGACCGTGAGGCGGGACTGCTGTCGCTCCGGCGAGGTTGGGCACGCACGCCGAGGAGAGGGAGGAGAATGGAGGAGAGAGGAGGAAGAAGGTGGAGGAAGAGATTCGGATTGATTAGGGTTTAGGTTTAGTTTTAAAACATATGTATACATATGTATATATGCAAAGGGGTCGGCCATGTCTACTGTGGCTTGTAAAGGGGGGGGGGGGGGGGGGGGGGGGGGGCGCCTCTTTTGTTGCAGCAGCTGCTGCTTATTCCTTTTATTGTTGCTTGCATGTGGTCGGCTCCCACATGGTGGGGCCGACCACTTAGGTTATTTTTTCTTTTTTAACAAACTTTTTAAAACCTTTGATATGTATATCTATATCTATTTATATGTATATATGTATATATCTATATTCACTTCAAAAAAATCTCAATAAATTCAAAAGAAAATTTTAATCTTATCTACCCATATATAAAATCAATTTAAACTTATGTACATATATAGTTAAATTCATTTGACAATAAAATTAACTAAATAATAATATCTAATAGAATAAATCTGTTTATTTAGTCACCATAAATTAACTTTAATAAAATAATAAAAATAGTCCAATGGGTGAACTTACCACACACCCTCATTTGAGTCCAGAAAATTGTACAACGTGTTGTAAAATATTTTCAATAATAAAATACCAATAATTGTACAAATATTTAAATAATTAGAAATTGTACATAAAATTCTAAAATAATTTAGGAAATATTTCTACATACATGAAATATGTCTACATGGCCACCTTGGTCCCATCCCATGCCTACATGGGCTTAAATTTGGTTCGGGCCCAGTTCGGACTGAATTGGACAAACCGGGTTACCTAAAAATCAATATATAAAATAATATTTAATTAAAATAATTTAAATAAGTCCATTCACAACTTGGCCTAGTTTTTCTAGTTTGGACATCACCATGGCTAGGCTTCCCTCGGCATGACTGGTACACTAGTCAAGGCACACTGCTACAACTTCCGTGCTAAAAGTCATGGTCGTCTAGTGCTCCAAAACTCAACAATGGCTAAGGTCATTTTAAAAAAATAAATAAATCCATAAATTGTATAAATTCATTTTTAAGTCTCATAAAATAATAATAATAATAATAATAATAATAATAATAATAATAATAAAAATAGGGGGTTTTACAATCTTCAGGAGAGGTTTCCTCTGATGTGTGCATTTAAGACTGCAGCTGGTTATCTGTGAGAACTGCTAAATAATCTGCGCAATGTACCAAGAGGCTAAATTGGAATGCTTGGAAAGCCACTTGATGGAGAAACCAGTGCTGCCAAAGCCTATTTCATTCACTTTTTGGTATTGGCTTTTGCAACAAATGAACAGAAGGAAGCCTTATGATGAGGTTAACTTAGGCAAAAATTTCTAAAAGGATACAATGATAACCTGAGGCAACCAGTCATGATTACATGTCGCCAAATTACAAAATCCTCATAAATTTCCTCTTTATTACTTGTACTAATCTTTCTTACTGCCCTATTTTGCATGTGCCCCTACTTTCTTATCATGATATGTATGACTCACATGACTTGGATAACAATGGATAACTTCAGTAGTTGACATTCTAACTGAAAATATTCATTATGCAGAAGTACCGTCTGTACTTGAGTAGATTGCAGAAGCAGAATGAAGGGAAAGGTTACGGAGGAAATATGCAGTCAGATTTTAGTCCTAAGGAACCTCAGGCAGGTCTTCATAGTACAACCTCAATGAATCAAAATAGTGCCACTAGTAGATATGTTCCCATAACTCAAAATACCCAATCTCATGGAAGGATACCAAATGTTCATGTTAATGGCTTAAAGAGCACCGTCTCCTTGCATGTTAAAGATCTTAAGGATGCTATAACTGCTGATGTTCCTAGAACTCGGAAGGCAAACAATGTCCCTCCATTGGGCGTCGTTCTCTCTTTCAAAGGAACAATGTCAAATGATGACAACAAGTCAATAGAACCTTCCATGTCAAAGCACGAAGCTTGGGATGGGGGCATTTCTGTCACGCAATTCATGCAGTACCCAAAACATGACCATGAACCCTATAGCTTGTTGGAGAACTACTCGAGCCTTCCATTGGCTAGTCAAGTTTGCCAAACTGCAGCTGGTCAATTGCAGACCCCGCCATCTATCGTATCAATAGCTTGCAATGCTGAGAAGGATAAGACAGGGCTAACTCAAATCAAACCACTCTTCACAGATTACAGAAGCCGCCATACTAAAACTATATCTCCAGTAGCATGCACGATTGACTCGGTATCCTTTCAAGTTGAGCGTGGAATCATAACTTCGCAGGATTTTGGAGCAATGTATGAAAGCAATGCATCTCCGACTTGGATAGCACCATCAAGAGAACCGAGTAAGAAGAATGCAACAGATTTGGGTTCTATACCTGAGGACTTACACCTCTATTCTCTTCAGAATGTTGGTTGCTTCGAGAATGTTGGGCTCAATGACATGCAGGTTTTACAGTACAATGATTCAACATCACTAACCGAATTTGCTAGTAACTGGTACGATGGTTTGGAAGTCAACTGTGAGTATTTGTACGATTCAGTAGACTACCCGGGCATAGATGATTGCCTTTTTGCATAATCATTCTGTGCAAAAGCTCTGAGGAGGGATCTGCGTTTCCGTGGGGTTCCTTGGATGTTGTAGTATAACTAGATTTGTGGTAGTATTTAGTTAGAATTAGTGTATGGATAATAAGTACGAATGTCATAATTAATGAAATAACAATAACAATATGTACTTTTATCATGGGACTTTACAGTTATTTACAAATGGCACTGACGAAGGCATCTAAAGATAATAAGTGGGTTTTTTTTTGAAGGAAAATAATAAGTGGTTAATAATTTCAAATGTAGATTGATTGTAGTAGCTCTGTGATGAATCAAAGTTCCTGACTTATTTTCCTCGTTAGTGTTTTCGTTGACAGGACATGCAACAAAGTGTTGGGAACAAAACGCGAAACCGTTCTCCCAAATTGAGTGGACCTAGCGAGAACCGAAGAAAAATGTACAAACCAACTAGTCAAAACCACAATAAAAGCACAACGCAAACACCAAGACTTTTACGTGGAAAATTTAGGAAAAAAAAAATTACGAGACGATCGGAATCCAATCCGATAAAGCCTCCACTAATAGAATAATTAAGAAGATATACTGACTCCTTACAGCCTTCTCCCCCGATTAACACGGATCACCACAACACTTAAATAGATAAAAAAAAAATATTACAATGAGTACAAAAGAGATTACCGAAGATAAGATGACGAGAAATAACCAATGAAGAACTCATCGAAACGATCTCTCTTCGAAATAATCACCGAAACTACGAATCTCTTTCTTCCTCTATTAGTAAGTCGCAAATTTGAGAAAGCGCTCACCTTTTGATCTTGTGATAATAGGTTAGGGTTAGGAAACACCTATTTATAGCACCCAACTCTTGAAAAAATTTATGTAGGAACGAGATGTAAAGCACTATACTCTAGTGTGAGGGGAGGGGGGGGGGGGGGGTTGAATAGAGTAGGCAGCAAAAATTTAGCTATTAAAAATTTGTTAGTAGCAAGATCACAGAATATATCACAAATATGTAAATGTAAAAGAGAGAGCAGAGAGTAAACGCAAACATAAGGATGTATACTGGTTTTCCCCTTGTGAGGACTATTCCAGTCGAAAGAATTCCAGCTTCCAGTTGAAATTCACTATAGAAAATTGCTGCAAGTTTTCATACGATGTTCTTGTAACTTCTACAAATGCAAGCTTTGATCCGAAGCACTCGACCAACTTCAATTGTGAAGTGTCTTATTTCTTGTCAAGCCTTTGATTACAATCATTCTGAAACTTTTAGACCGTACCGCACAGGCAAATAGACTAGAGGATTGTAACTGGCTTGGGATTTGAAAATGAAAAGCTTAGAAGGCTTTGGAAGACCGTAGTAGGCTTAGAGAGAAGAGAAGAGAAAATGAATTTGTGTGTTGAAATGGTAGAAATTCTTCTCTATTTATAGGTTTTCCAAAGGGAGAATTCAGACATAATTCTTTGAGAGAATCTCGACAAATAGCCCATTGCATCCGTAACTACGGGGAGACTGGGTTCAAATCCCAACATTCCATTAACCGAACATGGGCCAAATTCGATCCGTACTCGTCCGAATTCTGTTGGTCCAGAATGGTTTGGTTAAAGTTTTGTAAATCAGATTTTTGGGCTTTTGAGAAGTCAAACAGTTAGGAGCTTTTGTAAATGGGCTAATTTTCAAAACAAAGGATATTTTGAAAACATTTTGGGTAGCCTATTTGCCAGTACAACTCGGTGTACATTATATTCCTAGACTCAATAAATTGTGAAAAATACATTGATACTGAAAATACAGACTTAATGGCAAAACAGCTCCAAATCTTGAACAGTAGCAATAGCAGTTCTCAGCAGTCGTCCAAGTAACCCTTTGTCTTGAACGGTAGTAGTAGTAGTTCTCAGCAATCGTCCAAGTAGCCCTTATATCGAGACATGGTTAGATCAATTATTAAAATCAGGTTTGACCATGACCAATGGACCAACAATCTCTCCCATTTTGATAATTGACAAACATTGACCAATATAACATCTTGATCTTGATTTGACAAAAAAATATCAAAATTTGTGAGGTATTGTTCTGTATTGTACTGTTTCCTTTTTTGTAGAAATTTTCCTGAAAAAGATGTTAGATTCATTTTCTCTCTCGTTGTCACTTAGCAAAATAATTGCAAAGAGAGAAGCTCCCCCGCAGAGACGCACATCGAAGAAACATAATATGTAAAGAAATAACATAAATTCACAGGCAGTGTTATGAATGAAGCATCAACTAAGATATAGTGCTAAGCATAAATCACAGAAGTGCATACCAAAAAGAAAGAAACAATACTCACTAAATAATAGAGGATGCATAATAATGAAAAGAGTTTGAATACATCAACTCATCAAACAGATCAAGTACTGTGACTGTTTGAGATGTTGTATAAAAAAATAATAATAGCTCAATAGTTATCAAGATAGAGAGATCAAGTAAACCTGTGAAAATAAAAAACCAAGAAGAATCATATTCTCTCATAAATCTACTATAAGTCAAAATACCATGACCAATGCAATAAGATATTTTAAATAAAAGAATATATGTCTATGACGAACTAGGTATACTACATATTAAGGGTATATATGAATTGAAACAATTAATTTGCTTCCCCTTAAATATGTGTATCTAGTTCAAAAGCATTTATATGCATAAAGTAAATAAAATAATCACAAGATCTAAAGGATATCTGATATATGCATTTTTCTTCCCATTGATCAATGTATATAAAGTTCCAAACTTAAAACAAATATCATCTTTAGGCAAGTAAAAGAAATATCCAGTAAATAAATGCTTAAAGATGAACAAATAGAACAGGACTAGATAAATGTTCAAATAAATAGTATTCTAGATATATGACATGTCAGGAGAATAATTGATTTGAGACAATTAACGGCTTCCCTTTACATGGGTATATCTAAAATTAATAATATTAAAATCCAGAGAAATATTTCCAGAACGTGGAAAGTAATTCATCAAAATATTAGATTTTCTTATCAAAGTTCATTTCTTCCCTTTTAAAACCTTAGTACGGTATCCAACTGATAGCCGTAGGGTTAAAGAAAAGAAATGCTTTGAGAGAGAGAGAGAGAGATAAATTTCTCCCTTACAAAGAATTACTGCTATAGGCAATTATTAACTTGAATAATAAGATAATAAAAGCTTCGAATATTATGAAATATTATGCAAACACTAAAGAATATATCAGAAAATCATAATATTCAATGAGTAGTCACAAGATCAAATAAAAAATAGAGTGATAGAAAAAATGAATATATCAAAAGATGACAAACATTAACCTATGGAAGATTAATGCATATTACCATCAAAGTTAAAATTTAAAGGCAAAATCCGTATCTCTTCTTAAAAATGAGATCAATCCAAGATTATAGATCGATTTAGAGAATACAAAATATATGTATCCACTGGAATCAAAAGATCTTAAGCAATACAATAAAAAATTCAAATCATTTGTAGCTATAAGCATAAGATGTATCAATTACATGTATCCTTATATGTGCTACAAAATCAATGGGTAACAATAAAATATAAAATATTTATAAATCAAATATAGGGCCAAGATATGCTGATGTGTTCTGGAACCTAGGGGACCGGGTTCAGTGCCTTAGATCCAGATTTAGACAATAGTTGCAATAGACCTTAATAAATCTTATGTCTATAAAGTATTGATTACTTTAGGTTAGCTGTAGGGGTACTGTTCCAGCTAATGGAGGACCACCGGGGGACGCTTAAGTACCGCTTCGCTTTAGCCGTAGCCGTAGGAACAGACAGACCCTTTGTAAACTTATATCCAAAATAATATCTACTTTTAAGAACTTAAATTTAAAGGAATATATGCAGTATTATCAAACATCATCGGAATCTAGAATCCCTAATTATAAGAGAAGTAAATACCCAAAGAATGAACCAAGAATGATCATCACGATTAAGATACTAAATCTATCTTTCAAGAAGGTTTCATAGTACACTATAGAGGTAAATATATAAAAGATGTATACTAAAAAAAATGTGCACTAATAAATTAGAAAAGTAAAACACAAGATCATAAAAATGATATGCATACTTTAGAAATAAAGCATGGATAAAAAAATGTTAGACAAATAGAAAGGCTACTTAGTGTGACATAATATTTGAGATAGTAACTAGCCATGCAACAGTATTTTAAGAATATTAACCTAAGCATGCTAGTAACATGTATCACACTAGTTTATATAAGATAACAAAAATAAATTAGGACTTTTAGTGAGAAATAGTGAAAATTTATTAAAGACATGCAAGATTCTATAGTTCTATCCATTTAGAAAGAATTATTTAGCATGTTACCAAAGTGGTTCTAACGACCACACTTATGTTGGTGCAATTGTTTGGAAGATGACCTTTGAAGCTTTGCAATCACCAACATGTTCTATGGTTCTACTTGATGTAAGAAGCTTCACCTGCATCAAGAGACGAAGACTTTGGTATCCAAAACTTGGATCCACATTTGTTAGCTTTGGGAATCCATTTGCACAAGTTCATATCAACTAGTTTTCTAATCTGACAATGATTAGAAACGTGTCCATTCATACCACATAATGACAGAAAGTATTAACATTATTGTTATGTGCAGCAGTATGAGAACGTGCAGTGGTGTGATATGATATGCGTGGATACTTGTAATAGAAAGCATGGTTACATGAAGCTTTAGCTTTGCTTAATTCCTTTGTAAAAGATCTGTCGTGTGTGACTTTGTGATGTGTTACGTGTCTTGTGTTAGATTGAGTCATAGGTTGTACTACCTTCTTTCCCAGTCTAATCTCTAACTTTTTAGAGTTAGCACAGACCTCATCATATTTAGCAGTAAGAGCATCAATTCTAAGTGCAGCTATAGAGTGCTTCTTCTTTTCTGTTTTTAACTCCTTAAGTTTAGCATTTTCTTGAGTGCTTTTCTCAATGCAATTAAGTGCCTCATGCAATCTAAGCTCAAGTGTAAAAATCTCAGTAGAATTATCAGAAGTAGAAGTATTTCTAGCATCATTTAATAAGCAAGTAAGCTTTTTATTCTCACGCTTATAGGATAAAATATCCTTTCTAGCTTGCTTATACTTATCTAATACTTTCTTGTGTTCTTCTAATAGATCACTGAAAGCATCAGATAACTCATCATAAGAAAATTCACTCTCTTCATAAAGGAGATTATTTTGTACCTCGTTAGATAATACCATTATGCATATATTTTCAGCTAGACGAGGTCTCTATTCTTTTTCAGAATTGTTTGCTTCACTTTCATATCATATGCTCGTGGTAGCGTACTTATGAGACGACAATCTTCCTTCGTTTGATCTTTCATAGCGATTCTTCTTAGTATTAAAACAATCTTTCATCATGTGGCTTGATCTTCTGCAGTTGTGGCATGCAAGCTCTTCTTCAAATAAGGGGTCATGTTGTACTTCAAATCCCAATGTCAACATGCAAGGATTTTCTTCTTCTTTGGAGTTGCTAGCTTCACTTTCATATATGTTCTCATGAGTAGCTTCAAGCAGTTTCCAGATTTCATGAGATGTAGTACAAGTAAAAATATGATTAAATATATTTACGTCTACATCATAATAGAAAGCATGTATTTCTTTTGCATCAAGGCTAGCTAACTTCATTTCTTCCTCAATGTAACTATAATAAGGCTTGTTAATAATAGAGGAAGTAAGAATAGAGGTGCTAGTGGACTTTTTGTAGCCATTGACCAGATGTCAAAATCTAGTGACTTCAAATAAAAGCTCATCCATATTTTCCAGTAAGTGTAGTTGGTACCATCAAATAGTGGAAGTCTGTTTTGGCTTGGCCTTCACTTGTGAATTTTACAGTTGTCATGTATGATATAGTGATCTAAGAAGTAATAGTAATATTACCTTGTTTACCAGTATAACCCGCTCTGATAGCAATTGTAGGACAATTAGAATCAGAGTATAATAATTGATAATGAGGATCTGCTCCAAGGATATTAAGCCAAATAATAGAGTTTTTGCTCTAATACCAATTATAAGAATGAGATGTAAAGTGCTATAATCTAGAGGAGGGGGGGTGAATAGAGTAGAAAGCAAAAATTTAGCTAATAAAAATTTGTTAGTAGCAAGATCATAGAATATATCACAAGTTTGTAAATATAAAAGAGAGAGCAGAGAGCAAACGCAAACACAAGGATGTATACTAGTTTTTCTCTTAGGAGGACTATTCCAATCGGAAGAACTCTAGCTTCTAGTTGAAATCCACTATGGAGAAACGTCGCAAGTTTTCATGTGAAGTTCTTGAAACTTCTACAAACGCGAGCTTTGATCCGAAACACTCGACCAACTTCAATTATGAAGTGTCTTATTTCTTGTCAAGCCTCTGATTACAATCACTCTAAAAATTCTAGACCGTACCGCACTGGCAAATAAACTAGAGGATTGTAACTGGCTTAGGATTTGAAAGTGAAAAGCTTAGAAGGCTTTGGAAGACCATAATAGGCTTAGAGAAAAGAGAAAAGAAAGTGAATTGGTGTGTTAAAATGGTAGAAATTCTTCTCTATTTATATGTTTTTCAAAGGAAGAATTCAGACAAAATTCAAGCAAAATTCTTTGAGAGAATTTCGGCAAATAGCCGTTGCATCCGTAACTACGGGGAGACTGGATTCAAGTTCCAGTATTCCATTAACCGAACTCGGGTTGAATTCGCTTGGTCTAAATTCTATTGGTCCAGAATGGTTTGGTTAGGGTTTGTAAATCAGGTTTTTGGGCTTTTGAGAAGTCAAGCAGTTAGGAGCTTTTATAAATGGGCTAATTTTCAAAACAAATGATATTTTAAAAATATTTTGGGGTATCCTATTTGCTAGTATGACTCGGTGTACATTGTATTCCTAGACTCAATAAATTGTGAAAAATATTTGATATTAAAAATACAGACTTAATGGCAAAACGACACCAAATCTTGAACGGTAGTAGTAACAGTTCTCAGCAGTCGTCCAAATAGCCCTTTGTCTTGAATGGTAGCAGTAGTATTTCTCAACAATCGTCCAAGTAGCCCTTATATCGAGACAAGATTAGATCAATTATTAAAATCAAGTTTGACCAATGGACCAACAATTTGGACTGATGATCATGATCCAATGGTGTTTAACTAAACACCCAAATTCGACCTTCATATACCCGACTCCGGTATACAGAAAATATCCTCTTTGACTTAAATGGTTCTTGAACAGAACTGTGTTAGATCATTATACCAGTAGTATACCTGTAGCGGTATACTAAAGACTCTGAAACTATTTTTCTAATGCAAGTCTGATACACAGTCAAATGTGCCACGTTTGTTGCGTTTGACTTTCTGAGCTTATCTGACACACGATGACACTCGTCGTACTCTGGGGTGTTCTCCACATAAGTTGGGAACCCCACCTAATACCAATAAATCTTCCCCTTCCCAACTAGGTAGAGGAGCTCACCATTACATTGTTCTTCATATAGTACTCAAATTTCTCTCTTGGCAAAATTTTCGTGAGCATATCCTCTCCATTGTCCTATTTATGAACTTTCTTAAGCGCTGCGTCCTTTGCTTGAAACACACCTTGTATCCAGAGATACCGAATTGAAGTGTTCTTGGACCAACTATGAAATATTGGATTCTTTCCAAGGTGAAAGATACTTTGACTATCTCAAAGCAAATATACTGCTCTTGCTTAAGACTCATTTTTTGTTTAAACTTTTTCATCCATAATAACTCCTTGTAAGCATATGTCTCCATAATAAACTTTGCCTTTGTTGTTGACAAGACAACACAATTCTGCAATCTCGACTGCCACAAAACTATTCCACCAACAAAAATGATAACATAGTCCGAAGTCGATCTTTTGGTGTCTATATTTCCATCTATATTAGCATCGTTATATCCAACCAGCTTTGGTTCGTCACTGTAACGCCCCAGTCCCAAAATATATATAGGACCAGGATACGGTACATGCCAGCAACACTTCATCAATGGGCCAAATCTTAAAGTAAGGCCATTAGCGAAATGCTTAAGCTGTAAATCATGATAACAACCCAGCAATACAATACAAGTCACAGGTCACAGCTAATCTCATCGACACAGAAAATCGAACACGAGATATCAAGTCCAATAAAATAATACTAATGAGAAAGATCTGTCCAACATAAAATAGAAATAATAACTATGTGGGTAAGACATCCCAAAACTACAGTATAAAGAAATGAATAATCAACTACATGTCCACTGATAAAAAAAAGAAAATAATGTATCAAGTCTAAAATAAAAAGACATGTCTCAAGAGAAGTCCTCGGCCACTATCTCGTCCTCCTGCGAAGGTACGTCACCTGCCTCGACTCCAGAACCGTATAGCTCCGGGTAGTCCTCCTCTCTAACTAAGCCTAGAGAGATAACCAGGTCCTCATGGGACTAACAAGACACATAATATACAAGCCTACTGTACAATATATACATGCGAGAAAACAAAAAATAACAGCTAGAACAGGAATAAAGATCATATGGAAGAATTCTATGACATGTCATAATAATACTAAGAATGACTACTAAATAAATCGAATGACCGTAGTCCTTCCATGGTACTCTCGGTCCTATAGCTAGTAGCCCTGCCGTGGTACTCCCTAACTATAGTGAGTCTCTATTGTAGCCCTACCGTGGGTCTCCCGAGTCGAGAGTGGTCAAGTAGCCAATCGTAATATCGGTAGAGGGTCAAGTCAAGGTAACATGGAACTCGTGATCAAGTCAAAGTATCATGGTCAGGTGATCAAGGCACGTCACTCAAGTAAGAACACTGTCAAAATCATGTGTGGAACCATATAGATACAACTAATGATAAAGATAAGTGATAACGGATAAGTGGCATAGAAATAAACTATGACAAGATAGTAAATATGGAAAGAAAATGAGACATGAATAAGAAAATAGTAAAAGCATGCATATAAGTAAACTATACAAGTTGGCAAGGTGTACTTGCCTGGTGTAGACTCAACCACATCTAAATAACTTGTCAGATCAAATGTCCGCAAAAGTTGAACTCCTGCAACTGTCTCCGGATGCTGAAACAAATATTATCAACATTTCCAAAATAAGCAAAATAGCTAGGATAGGCTATCCATAAGTCCAATTCTGGACACAAGGGCAAAACAGTAATTTTGGATCAAAACGGTGTCCGTCGTTGGACCCGCTTTGTACCGAAAAAATGTACCAGAGTCTATGGTCTCTAAAGTCATCAAACTACATGTCTACGGATTTGATTTGACGAGAAGAACCCAACCGTATATCTAAAGTTGGATTTCGGTGGGCCGTGCACAAATTTGCCCGTTGAGTCGGATCGTGGGGCCTACAAAACAATAATCTGGTCAACTGTCTCAGAATCGGACCAAACATGGCATACAGGACCAGAAAAATTACACGGTTCTGTTGGCTCAAGTTTCGTCGCGATTTGACGAACGTGCACAAAGTAACTGGAGAATTTTGGAAAAGGCCGATACGGTAAATTTTGACAGATACACATCGAATTCGTCACGTACACGCAACCAATTCAAGTTCCGTCAAAGCCTATACGTCCGTGTAGTCGATACATACCTTTCGATGCTTTCTGTTCATGACCACGTCACCTGGTTTGATGGGACGGACCCTGTATCGGGAAGTTTCAAATTTTTCTAAACTATTTTAGTAGGTTATTCGTCGACCTTTGATGACAGATTTCTATGTGCATAGTTTATAAGATTCGAAACTAAAAGCTAGGTTCTAAAGATCTATATGTTGTCTAAAATACCCTTCAATTAGTTTTCCTAATCTGTTGATAGATCGACAATGAATCGCCTTCCAAAACATATCCCTGGCAGTTAAAACTGTCATGTAACAGTGTAGTTTTTCGCCAATTTTGGCATCAAGTTTCTGGATAGGTTGTTGCCCTATACCCAAATACACTTGTTGGGATATCGAGAGGGTTATATCGGCTACGCGTAGGAATTTATAGATTCTAAAACGACTGAACAACCACAGAAAATCGAAGAGGAAGATGAGTACCTCGGTTGAGTTTAAAACAGAGTACTCTGTTTGTCGCTGCTGTTGCTCTCTTTCCGACGACTGCTGCGTGCGTCTCAGGCGGCCGGCGACGGTTCGACTAGGGGCGCGCACTTGTCGAGGAAGGTCGCAGGTCCACGGCGAGGTCTTCCAGCCATATTTCGTGATAGTTTCCTAGGTTTTTAAAATTTTTTTGTAATATATATGCGGGTTTCCTTCGAGGTTTTTATTCAAATTTCGTGGGGATTTGGAGATAGATTTGGACTGGTGTAGCTCCCCTTCCCGGAAATTTTTTGAATTATTTTTGAATTATTTAGTTGATTTAAATGGTAATTTTTAGGATTTTATAAATAATTATTTAATTAATTATTACGGTAGATGACGTTAGCCATAGTTGAGTTTTGAAGTACAAGGTGACCAGAGATAGTGGCACAGATAGTGTAGTTACGTGCTTTGGCTAGTGTATTAGCTGTGGTAAGGAAGACCCAGCCATAAGAGTGTCCTAACTAGAAAAACCAGGCCAAGTTGCGACATGACTATTATAAATAAGTTTAATTAATTATTATTAGATTTATTGACTTTGCAGGAACCCGGTTGAACCAAGTTAGTCCGAACTGGGCCGAACCGAATCCAAGCCTTTTGTAGGATGTAGTGAGACCAAAGACGACCATGTAGGCATATTTTATGTGTGTACAAATATTTCCTAAATTATTTTAGGTATTGATGTGCATTTTTAACTATTTGGATATTTGTACAAAAATTAGTATTTTTATTATTAAATGTTGTTTTACAATATAAGTATAATTTTCTAGACCTGGATAAAGGTGAGTAGTATGGATTCACCAAACCACCAGTTAAGTATTATTTTATAAATTTGTGGTGATTAAATAAATATGTTTATTGCTATTAGATATTATTATATTGGTTAATTGAGTATTTTTGATATATATACATATACATTTTTTTTTTTGATATATATATATATATATATATATATATATATATATATATATATATATATATATATATATATATATATATATATATACAAATAGATGTGTGTAAATATAGATATATATATGTGTATATAAATATACATATATGTGTGCATGAGTATATATATAAATATATATTATATATGTGTGCATGTATATATATATAAATAAATATATATTATATGTGTGTAAGAGTATGTATATATAAATATATATATATATATATATATATATATATATATATATATATATATATATATATATATATATATATATATATATATATATATATTTATATATATATATATATATATATATATATATATATATATATTTTTATATATTATATATATATATATATATATATATATATATATATTTTTAAATATATATATATATATATATATTTTTTTTAAAATATATATATATATATATATATATATATATATATATATATATATATATATATATATATATATATATATATATATATATATATTTGTGTGTGTATAAGATATATATATTGTGTGTATATATAAATATCTGTAGTATATGCATACCTATATGTGTATATATATACATGAATATATATACACATATAGGTATTCATATACTACATATATTTATATATACACACAATATATATATCTTATACACACACACAAATATATATATATATATATATATATATATTAGGCTAAAAAAAATATGTATATTAGGCTAATAAAAAGAATAAGAAAAAGAAAACAATACTAATATAATTTCTCCAAGCCCAGCCCATTACATCCCCAGCCCAAAAGAACCGAACCCAACTTCCTCCAAGGGCCCGACCCTGTCCCAAGCAGCAGAGGATATGAAAACGGATGGATGGGTTTATATATCGAGAGGAGGAGAGTAGCCAAACTCGAGAAAAACCCTAAGCTAATGGCGCGCCACGCCTCTCCCGACCCTAGGAGGCCGCTCGCCGTCAGCGCCGCCGCCGCACGTCGCCGGAGATGCGCAGGAACAGCAGCCAAAGGCAGCCGCAGTAAACAGAGCAACGACAGCAACAGTCCATCGACCCTACTTCGTGGCAGGTTCTTGCGACGCTCGATCGCCCGTTTCGAGATTCGTCACTTCGGGTATGTAGACTACATATACGACATTATTTCCTTTCAATTCGTTTGAAGTCTAGAGGACCAGAACCCTAGGAAAGTCTCGACGAACATCGACGAAAACAATGCCAATACACTCCGTTTTGGCTGTCAGATCACCAACTTCGAAGACCGTTTCTAATTGCCTATTGATGTTTTCTTTAGAACTAATTAAAAATAGTTGGATACAACCTATAGGGCTTTGTAAATGTTTTTACAGAATCGAATTTTTTCGATCGTACGTCGAGAAATTCGACTCCCAAAACTGATAAAAAACTGTTTTCAAAATAGTGAATTTTAATAAAAACCTTCGATACGACGTGCGTTCCGCCATTCCGGGTGACGTGGTCGCGAACCAAAAGCATCGAAAGGTGCGTAACGGCTTCGTCGACGTGTGGGCTTTAACGAAATTTGAATTGGTCGCGTGTGCGCGACGAATTTGATACGTATCCGTCAAAATTCACCGTATCGGCCTCTGTACAAGTTTTCCAGTTACTTTGTGCACGCTCGTTAGATCGAGACAAAACTTGTGCCAACAGGACCATATTATTTTTCTGGTCCTGTATGCCATGTTTGGTCCAATTCTGAGACAGTTGATCGGACCGCCGTTTTGTGGGCCCCACGGTCCGACTCAACGGGTGATTTTGTGCATGGCCCACCGGGATCCAACTTTGGATATACGGTTGGATTCGTATCAAAAAACCAGGCCTGTTGACATATAGTTTGACGACTTTAGAGATCATTGACTCTTGCACACTTTTCGGTACAAAGCGGGTCCAACGGCATACATCGTTTTTGCCCAAAATTATCGTTTTGCCCCTGTGTCCAGAATTGGACTTAAGGACAGATAGTCCTAGCTAATTTGACTATTCTGAGAATGTTGGCAATGTCTGTTTCAGCTTTCGGAGACATTTGTGGATTTTGGACTTTATGGCGTACCAGTTGACGGTATTTATTGGTTCTTCGTGCTACCACCAGGCAAGTATACCTTGCCAACTTGTACAATACAATTTATATGCATGTTCATTATCTCACTGCTGTTCTTTTCCTTACATTCGTGATTGCTTTATTCCATGTCTAGTACACTCATCCTGTTATAGTTTTATATTACATGTTTCTAGTTGTCTGCACATTCTTGTTTCTTTCTGTTATGATATTTCTATCTGTTACACTATGTTAGTTTCATATGTATTCCTTAATAGAGTCGTCTAGTCCTACACCACGATTCTCTCGACTTGATTATAACTTGACTTGACTTGACATGACTTGAGTAGGACTTGACTTTGATATTCTATAGATTGTGAGTACTTACCTTGACTACGGTCTATAGGATTTTTATAGTAGGATTGGCTACCATCTTGGTTGTGAGTACTTGCCTTGACTGCGATTGAGACACTATAGATTGTGAGTACTTGCCTTGACTGCAGTCTATAGCTTTGACCTATTAGCCATTTCTAGTATGGCATGCCAATGTCTTAGGATCCTTGTGTTTAAATCTTGTGTCTTAGTTCATTTTGTCTCGTAGATATCCTTGATTGTTCCTTACTTCTTTGTATATTTGTACTGTTACATGTTGGCTTGTATATTATGTATCTTGCTAGTCCTCTGAGAACCTGATGATCTTTTCAGGTTTAGCGACTGCGTGGAGTTAGTTAGTAGAGCGGGATGGTAGAGGATTACGATGCATGATACAGGTATTTGCTTGTGATATTTCTTTATTATCCTCTCTGCTTTATATTCAGTACCATGTTATATTCTGCTTATTTTATAGACTCATATTATTCTTGGAGTCTAATCGGACAATATGCTAATGGGCTGCAGACCATGACCCATAATTGTTCATTCTTGTTTTATTTGATTCTTGTGGATTGATATACAGTTTAGATTAGACATGATACCCATGACCTTGACAGCTTATATGTACTCGAGTCGGGCTGGAGTCCGCTCGATTCGTAGCTGGCTAGCTCACGAGCTCGCGACCGAAAAGCGGGTGCGGGTCGTGACAACTGGGATTTAGCCTAATCTAGTAGAGAATCATAACAAGATTTGGTAGGAAAAGATTTGAATTTATTTGATTCAAATTCGTGAAAGTTTGAATCTTTCCAATCTCTTAAAATTCTCGGCCTCAAGTTCCCAATTGGGCTCGGGGAAGAGGAGCGTGAACAGTACAAAGAACTGTTCACAAATAATTTTTTTTCCTTATCTTTTTTTCTATATATATATATATATATATATATATATATATATATATATATATATATATATATATATATATCCTTATATAATAATACTCCAAAAATCACAAAAAAAATATTAATATTCTTTGCTAGTGTAGGGTTTATTTATAAAAATATGTACACACATAAAAATATATATTTATTTTCCTAGAACGGAAAATAAAAGATATTTTTAATACCAATTATAGGATCAATAATAATAATAGTAATAATAAAAAGTAATAATGATGATGATAAGAAAAATGAATAAACCAATAATATGTGTAGTATATCATACGACACCATCTTTCCTTGGCCCTAGAAAATCTTACAAATACTGTAAAACGCGATTTAATACCTATAATGTTCGTATAATAACTATTTAGAAATTATTTGTCAATTCCTAAAAATAAATATAAAGTGTTGTACACTCATAAAATATGTCTTCATGGCATCTTTTGATGCACTAATTGCCTACATGGACTTAGGTTGGGTTCTGGTCCAGTTCGGACGAATTTGGTACCACCGGGTCTCCTAAAAGTCAATATTCTAGTTAATAAATAAATAAATCGTCTGTGGGGGTTAAGTCGCAACTGGCCTGGTTTTCCTAGTTGGGATACTGCAATGGCTAGGTCTCCCATATCATGGCTAATACACTAGTCAAGTCACACGATAACACTTTTCGTGCCAAAATTCTTGGTCATCTTGTACTCCAAAACTTAACCATGGCCAAGGTCATCTATAATAATAACTAATTAATTAAAAATATTCATAAATTCCATAAATTCCTGTTTAAGTTAAATAAATAATACAAAAACTAATTCCAAAAATTCAGGGGTGTTATATTCTACCCGCCTTAAAAGAATTTCGTCCTCAAAATTAAAATAACTCACTAAGGTAAAGGAAAACATGTCTATGGTTCTAAGATGTCTCTACGGTGTGCTAAGTCTCTATGGTTGTTCATAATCAAACATGTAACAAGCAAGCATAAACTAACATTCTACTATCTATCGTTATCATAAAACTTTGAGTTGTTACCTTCAGTTGCTCTTTGTGTTGCTGCTCGGTCTTTAATCCTCATGGCAAAGGCCTATCCGGGTTGTTGTGCTGCCTGTTGTCTCATCTGCACAAACTGCGTCGCCTGGTCCGTGAGTGGTCCACATGGATATCCTCCATGAGCTGGTGCTATTTGTCACCCTCGGTTTTCCTTATACGTATTTTGGTATATGTGTACGTATCTCGGACCCGTATTTCGACTTGTCCTGGCTAGTTAGCCTTGGGTTTTTGCATTGGTATAAGTTAGTTAGCATTTCGTGGTTCGTATGGTCTATTTTAGCTTGGGCATGCATCGGGTTCGGTTGGGTTCGGCTTGGTTTGGCCCGGTTTGGGTTGGTATACAAACCCCTACCTACTACCATCCATCATTTATTAACCCAACAACCCTTCTCTCTCCTCATTCATTTCTCATTAACTCCTTTTCTTCTTCTTCTTCCTCAGTTCCTTCTCCACCATACACCCACAGTAGGCAAGTGCACCTTACTTCCACTTGAGGACCCATTTTTATGGTTCCATTAGCTTCTTCTCGTAGCCTCAGAATAGTTTAGAACTTGGCACTTTTTACTTGGATGTATGGATTTTCGTAGATATAGTTTTTAGCATTCTTGATCTTCATGGTTTTGATCTACTAAACTTGGTTGTTTCCGAGAATGGAGAGTTCCATGTGGTAGGAAATTCGATTTTACGCAAGTTTGGCTTTTGAATGGTTGGATTTCATCAAGTCTTGGCCGAGATGGGGTTTCTTGAGTTTTTTGAGTCCCATGGCCGCATGTCTCGGCCTTTGGGGAGAAGACAAAGTTTTACGCACACGTCTTTACATGCCAACGTAGTGTTTTCCCTTTTATGCACACGTTTTACGTGCCAGCGTAGTATTTTTTCTTTACGCACACGTGTTCACGTGCCAGTGTAATCTGTTCTACGTAGAGTTCATCGAAACTCTACGCCGGGGCTACTCTCGCTCGCGTGCAGTCCCGCTCGCGTAGAGTTCTACCTCGCGTAGAGTCTCGCTCGCGTGCAGCCTTGCTCGCGTAGAGTCTCGCTCGCATGCAGCCATGCTCGCGTAGACTCTCCCGCTTGCGTAGAGTCTCGCTCGCGTGCAGCCTTGCTCGCGTAGACTGTCCCGCTCGCGTAGAATCTCGCTCGCGTGCAGCCTTTCTTGCGTAGAGCTGTCTTTTCTTGTTCCTGCCCGCGTAAAGCTATTTTTACGCTCGGGGCCTCTTGGCCTGTCGTAGTTTCACTAGCGTAGAGACCTTGAACCCTTGGAGTACCCCGTTAGTCCTTTTGTGTTCTTGCACCTTTTTTCATGAGCTTGATAATCACGAATTAGATTAATATGATTGGGATGATAATTGTACACGGCATGGTATAACAAGTAACTAACTTGACATGACATGGCATGACATGACAAGTAAGCATGATGGGAACTATTGAATGTTGTTGCGACGGCTAGCATGACATGACAAGAATGAAAGGCCTGGATACTGTGGACGATCGTGTTTGTACAATAAACCAGTATTGTCTTGCATCATGTCTAGGGCATGGACCCTTGAGTACCACGGTCAGGGGTACCTACTGAAATTGACTAAGGCTAATAACTAGAATAATCCAGTAGTCACGAAGAGATTTCCTAGCTACAGGCAATCCCGTTATCTGGGCGCCCCATCATAGAATTTGTAGCCTGTCGTCGAGTAGGGCACATTTCCAGCATACTGTCATGTGTTGCACCCTCCAAGCTACTTAAGGGTACATGTATTTCTTGGACGATGTACCCACATGAACTCAACTCCTAATTTTGTTCGGATAACCTGGATGGTCTGCAGGGCTTGTGGCTGTTGGAACAATCTCATTGCATATTGCTAGTAACTAGGCCTGTGATAATCCTAGTTAGTTAAAGTAGCAAGCCGTACTTATTGCTTGGCCGTGAATGTTGGATGGAGTCTAGCCAGTCTAAGCCTTGTCTTGTTCCAGTACTTGGCTACTTCGGAACCTGATTGCTTATGCTTACCTTATCAATAACTGATCGGAATAATTTCTCATCTTCCTGACATTATTGCCCTATTTAGATTTCATGCCTTATTTATCTTCTTATTTTATGTTCTGATATACTGGTTTTAGTTCTTAAGTGAAGCCTCCTTTGTGGCACTTGCTCTTTCTGGGATCTGACCCAGCTGGTTTTGCATAACCAGATACCGGAGCAGCTCCAGAGGATCTTTCTACCTTCCAGCCAGATGGTGACCACTAGGCATAACCCTGGCAACGAGTAGGTTTTATTTTGGCTCTTCCACTCTATTGTAAAATTATTCTTTTAAGGTGTTTAGCCGTCGAGCACGTGTTAGCTCGTTTGCAACTTTACTTACTGTTTGCCTACGAGCTGTAACATGATTGACAAATCCTAGGGTTGATCATGTATGACTGAAACTCTTGCTAGTCTTCACATTTTGTATGACTAGCTTCATGATCATCTGAATATGTAATGTTTGGGATGCCTTACTTTGTATGTCTGATGATCTAACATCTTGTAACATTTACTTGCTTGAGATTGAGACACTAGGCTTGTTCATGACCATAAGAGACTGTTGGCTTGTAGATGAACCCTCATGTATCTAGATAGCCGTGACCGTATATCGAGGTAGATTATACCTCAATGTACGTAGCTGGCTGTGTCTGTCCTCCGTTCTCCAGTATTTTGCTTCTGGGGCGTGACACTATTGGTGCCGGTTGTGCTGGTATAGCGTCACTCTTTGGACAATCACGACGTTGATGCTGATCTGATCTGATCTGTAAATTAAACATAGGCCTAGTCTTTGGCGATAATCTCTTTGGATATGTCATTTCTTCCTGCAGTACTGGCAGATTGGAAGTTCTCGGTTCATATATAGGGTGGCTCTTAGTTGTTGATGTACGATGATGCGTCTCTCAGATCCTTCTGCCGATGCTTTTGCTGATGGGGTCGCTAGCTCCAGTCGCTTCTCGCTGGTTCCCTTCCGATTGACTCACTCTAAATGTCGTGCTGCTGTAAGAACACCGGAGTAAGTGGTAGGTGCAGCGGCTCCAATAAGCTCTGAAGCAACCCCCTGGTTTTTGTGAAGCAACCCCCTGGTTTTGAGCATTTTTAAAACTTGATCATATTTTCAAGCTTAGAAAGGCGCTTTATGGACTCAAACAAGCACCGCGTGCTTGGTATGAATGCCTACGTGCTTTTCTACTTGAAATTATTTTCTAAAAAGAAGGGTTGATACAACTTTGTTTATCAAAACTTCAGTTGACAGTATTTTACTTGTACAAATTTACGTTGATGACATAAGTTTTGGTTCTACTAACAAAAAACTTTGTCAAGATTTTGCTAAGTGTATGCAGAGTGAGTTTGAAATGAGTATGATGGAGAGCTCAACTACTTCCTAGGACTTCAGATCAAACAATACTCACAGGAAACTTTCATCAATCAATCTAAATACACGAAGGATTTAATAAAGAAGTATGACTTCGATAACGTAAAGCCTATCAGTACACCAATGGCTACATTAACTCGACTTGACATTGATGAAAGTGGCAAACCAGTCGACCAAATAAGTATCGAGATATGATTGGTAGTTTACTTTATTTAACTGCTAGTCGTCCTGATATCATGTCTAGCGTTTGTATCTGTACACGATATCAAGCTAATTCTAAGGAATCATACTTATGCGCCGTTAAGCGTATCTTTCGATACCTTAAGAAAACTTCTACTGTCGGCTTATGGTATCCCAAAACCACATCTTTTGACCTAATTGGCTACTTAGATGCTAAATTTGATGGATACAAAGTATACCGTAAAAGTACAAACGGTTATTTTCTAGGTAAAGCTTTAATCTCTTGGTTTAGCAAGAAATAAAATTCTGTAGCATTATCAACAACCGAGGTTGAGTATATCGCCGCACGACGTTGTTGTACTCAAATTTTGTGGGTAAAGCAAACCCTAGAAGACTATAATCTGTACTATACTAAGATTTCCATTTACTATAATAATACTAGCATTATTAATCTGACTAAGAATTCGATATGTCATTCATGCACTAACAACATAGAAATACGTTACCACTTTCTACGTGATCACCAACAACATGGGGATATCAGTCTAGAGTACATTGAACAGATCATCAACTGGAAGACATATTTACAAAACTACTAGTCGAAAATCGTTTTAATTATCTGTGTCGAGAGTTAGGTATAGTTGAATTTTCAGAGTCGTAATGGGTTATGTTTAATAAAAATACTTAAAACTTAATGATTTATTAATCAAAATTATTTTGGGTACAAATTGAAAGGGTCCTTCTATCAACAAGGCATAAAAACCTAAGCGACACGGTGCCAAGTGTCTTCGGACTACCGCTAGCTAGGATTCGGCCCCTACAACTAACCCAAGATAATGGATATTAATTAATCAAAGAATTACAAGTTTATAGGTTGTTTTTTATCATTAATTACTCAAATATTGCCTAAAAATCTAGTTTCTGAACTCGGACCAAGTTCTGGCGGAGTTCGGGCTGAACTCTGTGGGACAATTTTTATATCAGAATTCGAACCAACATCCCCCTTTCTATTCTTCTCTTTCTTCTTCCTCAAGAGCAGCTGCCTGAAACGCTAAAAACCCTAACCCTAGATCCTAGTTTACTACTCCTTAAGCCTCAAAATTCAAAATTTCTTGGATCTAAGGCTCTCTGAAGGCATTCTCTTCCACCTTTGATCTCTTTTGAGGTATATTTCTCATTTTTCTTTCTCAATTTCATCATGGCTCCTAGAATCTTTAAGAGAAAGAAAACTAGGATACTGCCTCATCTTCTACGTCTGAATATGAATCCGTCAATCTGTTCAGTCCATCTCGTCCTGATGACGATGATGATTCTGACCCGACACTTTTTGTTTCATTAGAGAGATCAAACAATTGGTTTGATCACTTTTGGTATCGAAAAATTTGTCTAGATAAAATGATAAATTTTACTATTTTCACGGAATACTTGACTACTTTTGAAATCCTATAACTTCGTAAATTTTTAGAAATTTCCAATCCTATTTACGATAATGTAGTTCGTATGTTTTATTGCAACTTGCAAGAATTCGAAGACTATATTCATTACTCTATTAGCGGGAAGGAATTGAGTTTAACTCTGACGACTTGAGCGAATATTTCCAAATGTCGAATAACGGTGATGCTCTCGTCGACATTTAAAGTTCAATTTCCTGACGGCATAACATTTGAGACATTCAAGGTCGCGTTGTGTCATCCGGATCCAGTTCCCCGAAAACTGTTGCACGCACGTAACCTAAACCAACACTTTTATAAGTTATATCATATTATCATTTCATCTTTTCTATCCAAGACGGGATCGACTGACGAGATACGTTCTTAGAACTATCTGCGATGTATCATAACCACTTTGGGATTTCCTTTTTTTTATCCAAGACTATGCTATCTATGATGATCAACTATCAGAGGACAGGCCGTAACCCCCTCTATCCTATGCATCTGACGGCCATTATCCATAAATTTGATATTGATTTAGAGTCTTGTCTTATCTCTAGAATGCCTTTAGAGCTTTTTAGGTCTAGGAATTTCTTTGACCCTCCTAGTGATGCTCTACCTTTACCTTTACTAGCTCCAGTCGTAGCCCCAGCAAACGCTGCAAGCCCCTGCAGCCCCGGGTCATACTATTGACGAGCTCTATTAGTGGTTAAATGCTTTTTTCGCTCTCTAGGGACATCAATGTCAGGCCGATCTGACTCACTTTAGTGACGCTGAGTTTTGCCATATTTCTCAGGCCCAGGTCTTGAGAAATGCATTGGCAGACATCAAGTGGATGATGGTTCACCATCATACTGCTCCAACGACCATCATCCATCATTTTAATTTTGATGGACCAAGACTTGGTGATACTTTGTCACATGCTTACTTTGACCCGACGACCGCTTATTTTGATCCGACCGAGTCACCTGCTGCTGCTCCGCCTACTGATGCTTCTGGTGGTGCTGATGGTTGATTTTTTTTTGATATTTTGGACTAGTATTTTGTGTGGATTTGTCTAGTTGATGATGATATGAGATGTAGTGACACTTTTTACTTCTTATGCATTTTGGACCTCTTTATCTGTAGTGACATTTTTTATATTATGCACTTTGGACTTTTTAGTTGTAGTGACACTTTTATCTTTTTATGTGATTTGTTCATTTTCATTTATTACTGCTACTGCTGATGGTCTAGTATAATACTACTTGAGCTGTTGGCTTATCATATTTGGAATTACTCTATTTTTCTTTGTTGTTGTTGGATTCATAAATTACGGGGGAGCCGTATTTTGAGTACATGACAAAAGGGGAGAATGAGCATACCAAAATAATTTTTTAAGATTTTTTCAAACATGTGAGGTATAATTTCAAAGTTTAATGTTATATTCATTATATTAGGCATAGACTCAAAGTTTGTCAATTATCAAAATGGGAGAGATTGTTGGCCCATTGGTCATGATCACACCTGATCTTGATAATCAATGTCAACTTTGGTCAATGCACAAAATATATATACTGCTACAGGTTTATAGGTTTCAAGTCTGTACCTACTACTCCTACAAGCTACAAAAGTCTCGTCATCGTCAAAGAACCAAAAAGCAATAGAATTATGATCAAGATTTTTATATATTTTTTGTATTTTATCTTTATTGAGTCTAAAAAAATATGTAAGATTGATCAGGATCGATACTAGCTTAGATAAACTCAGTCCACAAAAATCATAGCCTACCTATCCACAATATATATCCAAAGACCATATTCTAAATTAGCCCAAAACCTAACCTTTTGGCCCAAACTAGGTCTGATAGAAATCGGCCAGAACTCGGCTTGAGTTCGGTCATAGTGGTTTCAACAGATTTTTGAATTCCCTCTATATTTGCATCCAACGTTTGAATGCGAGATTTCTACATTTGAACTCTGCCCGAATTCGATCTATAAAAATACTATAAATAGAGAAGAACTTTCACATTTTTAAATAATCTATTCCTTCTCTTCTTTATTCATTTCTAAGTGTTTTCTATGAGCGACACATTCAAATCTAGCCTATACCACTCTTAGACAAGTCAGTACAGTTTCTATTTATCTAGAGTTTAGTTATGAAGAGTTGTATCGGAGGCTAAATTAAAAAAAAGGTTCCAGTTTTCAAATCGTCTTCTGGAGTCGGTAATGCACTTTTCCCCAAGCATGATGTTGTAAGAGTTGCAAGAACTTAGTTAAAGCTTGTGCCATAGTGGATTAACGTGAGCATGAGTACTCGAGACTGGATTAGTCCTCCACGAGGAAAACCAGTATATATCGTTGTGTCATTGAGTTTGATCTTATTAACTCTTACTTATACTGCAAGTTATTTTCTGCTATTTTATTTCCTATTACTTAACATAGTATATAAATTTTAATTATGACATTTATTCCGCTTCACACACACACACTCTATTCACCCCCTCTAGAGGTGCTCAGCGGTCCTACATCTTCTTCCTTCACTCGAACCAGGTGGTAGTCCAACTTAAGATCCAACTTGGTGAAATAGTTTGTTGCCGATAGTTGGTCCAACTTCTTAACCATGATAAAGGGTACGAGTTTTTCATCGTAATCTTGTTTGCTGTCCGATGATCATTACCCATTTTCCTTCCATCTTTGAGACAAATAGCTAGAGAACCAAAAAAGATCAGCTGTCTATAAAGATAGAACCAAAACCCTCACTCTCAAAGGTAGAGATGATTTTCTACTAAAATTTAGAGAACCCTTAATTTATTGATTTGAATAAACTTGATAAACCTTGGCACATTTGTAATAACAAGTCATGACATCCTCCTTTAGCCAAACGATATGAGACTAAGGTGAGATATACAATAATAGTTAATTGGCACTCTCCCACAACCGAAAGCATATATATCAATCATTCCTATCTTGGATAACAATCGAGCAAACAAAGGTAAGCAGTGGTTTGGTAAGAAAATCTGTCAGCTGAACTGAAGAAAAGACATATTGTAGGGTAACTTTCTTTTCTGTCACATTTTTTGAATGAAGTGTCAGTCTATTTCGATATGTTTAGTTCTTTCATAAAAGACTATAATCTCAACAATATGGATCACACCCTTGTTGTTACATTAGAGAGCTGCTCGAGAAGACGGAGTGACTCCAACATTTCTACACAATGAGTTTAGTCAAATCAATTCAGAGACAACACATATCATGGTTCTATTCTGCCTCAGCAGAAGAACATGTATCATGGTTCTATATTCGGCTTCAAAAGAATGTATATCATGGTTCTATATTCGGTCTCAATAAAAGAACGAGCAACTACATTCTTCTCTTACTCCTCCATGTAACCAAATTGTCTCCTAGGAAGATATGGTAATCGTTAGTAAAGTGACAATCATCAATTGATCCAACAAAGTCAGCATCTACAAAGGCTTTGAGCGACAATATAGAAGGTCTATACAGAATGCCATGTCCAGGAGTTCCCTCTACGTAGCCTAGAATTCTTTCAACAACATGAAGATAAGAGGTCAATGGATTTTGCATGTACTGGCTCACCGTACTCACAACGTAGGCAATATCTGGACGAGTGACAATAAGATAATTAGCTTTACAAAAAGTCATTTATAATGTTATGGGTCGTATAGAGGAGGATCTAATGAAGATCTCAATATGGATAGTTTGACTATAGAATCCATAAAAAATTTCCTAGTCTAGAACCTAGGAATCTTGTCCCAGTTAGAAAATCCAACACATATTTGCATTGAAAAAGCTATAAACATTCGAAACTCTGTGATACCTTAATTCCAAAAAAGTATCTCATTGGCTCAAGCTTCTTTATATAAAAATAAGAGTCTTATTCTTTCACCTTACAAATACCAACAGAATCATCTTCGGTGATGATCAAGTAATCCACATAAAAAGTAAGATGACTATGTCTTGATACCTCTGATGCATAAACAAGTATTTACCTGAGTTATTATAAACAAAACAAATATGTTACAAGACTCTACTGAATTTTTCAAACAACACACGAAGTAATTGATGGAACTGGAGATCCTCATAACCATGAATTGGTGTGCATATCAATTGATAAAAGATGAACAAGTTAAAGCGTGATCTAACTCTTCAATGGAGGAAACTAGGGTTCACGAATTATACCTGAAGCGATGATAAGTAGATTGTAGTTTCAGCAACCTCGATCAGTCAGTGATCTCAAGATCTTCTACCGTATTCCTTCCTCGGGTTGGACATCGTATGGGCGACGATCTTCCAACATTTTCTTTCCTTGACTGACCTCTCTTCTCTCCTTACGTGAAGAACAAATTTAGAAAATGTTTCTTTTTCTGATGCATATGACGGCCAAAGAATATAGCATATATATATATAGGCTTCAACAGGGACCATAAGAAAAATTAGGGTTAGGTCTCCGAACGGACTAGGTATCCCGTGTTCAGCCTAAATACACAACCCAGGCCCATTAACAATAGCTTAGTCCACTAAAGAGATATTGTTGCACTACATTCCTAATCCTAAATTATGTTTATGGGCTCCTTCTCATTATATGATTGTTCTTCTCCCCATGTTAAGATATCGAATGTCCGTCGATCAAATTAAGTTAGTGACAACTATATTGATCGACATTTTTTATCCTCATTCGTACCACTCAACTTTATTTGTTATGTCGGATATAATCTACCTGTAGGGTTTATATGCCAATCCTTATGAGCTCCTTAAGGGGACATTAACAACCCGATGTATTGGGACACAGATTCCTTATAAATCAACAGCCCATCATACACACAATGCCATTACCCAATCAAAGGTTATTGACCCATAATGAATCTTACTCTTTTATGAGAAATTAATGCACACTGTATATATGTGTCTGTTATTATATCCGAATTAAAAGCACAAGCATTCATAATAACGGAGATATTTATTCTCTTATGTAGTTAGTACAAAAAGAACAATCACAAGTGGTCATGTTCAATACGCACAAAGAGCACTAGTATAAACCTATAGTTAGGATAGACTAATGCCAGATTACACTACAACCATACCAATGGTTTGTCCAAATTCATCTAGGTTGTGAACAATTTATATATTCTACAGTGAACTGATAGTATGATCTTCTGTGTGACACCACACCCATATTATCTACAATATAGAATATCAAACACTTGCATTAATATTATAACAAATATAATATGCAAATATTTTCCCATATAATTCTCATTAAAAAAAAGAAAATATCTAATACAAAAGTGATGCTTTTAGTATATAATCCTAATAGTAATTGCTTTAAACCATACAAGGACTTCTCTAGGAGACAGACCATAGACTCCCTATAATGCTTTGCTCTGTATGGTGCATTATGCTGGTTTGTTGGCTCGAAAGACCTAGTTGGACTTGAATTCATGTGGAGAAATCAATTAGAAATCTATATGATTAGGACGAAAATATAATTCATCAAATGGTGTGTGGTTTTAATTTTACTTTCCTTTACCTTCATACTTTAACAAAAAGAACTCTTCTTATCTTTGTTCTATATTCCATAAGATTGTTATTACTAATTAAAAGAATCAGATAAAAGTGAGTAATCTTATTGATGTTAACTTGCTATATAAAAATATGGAATATTATAATTTTGTTACAAAGAAATAAAATTATAGAAAAAGGGTTTGGAAGAATTGCATTGCTTTATTTTAGTTTTTACCATGCATGTTATATTTTATTAGTTTAGTTGTATTTCATGGTCATGGACAACTTGTCATAAGGTTTAGCCTTCCTCGAACTGTATTCGAGACACTGGGACCATATCATATTAGGAGAAAATTATATAGAATGTGCTTTACGTATGAGATATTATAGGACCGTTAGTGGGACTAGCTACCTAGACTAGAAGGGCATGCCACAATACTATATATAGTCCTTTATGGTGTCAGATTCACCAGTAACCATTATATAGATAGGATGTATGCTAATGACACTATCTTGTAGGCCTAGCAATTGATACAAAGACGGACTCATAACATTTATATATTATGAATATTGATCCTTATTATGTAGGAATGGGCATACGACATATTTATATCTTACAAATGTTAATCCTTGCTATACAAGGACAAACTTGTAACATATTTATATATTATGACTCTAAATCCTTATTTTGCAGGGAATGATGGTGGCTTTGGATAAGACTTACGGTGTAAGGTACAAATTTATGCTTTCTATAATGTTTATGAAATTGTTAACTAACCCTTGAGAAAGTATAAAAATTATATAATAATTTTACCTATTCTCACATGATTACTATTTTTGTTTATGCGAGCCTGGTTGAGACTGCTCACTAGTGCTGACCCCCTCTTCTACAGGTGTGGAGAGTCACCTGGACAATTTGAGGTGTTTGGAGCTTATTTCATAAATTTGGTTTATTTTGATTTATTTATAGTCACGTTTATAGCACGATTCTCGATGACATGCCATTTTTTTAGTCCTGGTTCTTGTATTTTTATTATTATTATTGCATTTTTGTATTGTACATTTTGGGTCGTATATTATGTATCTTCATACGTCCCTTCTGAGGACTTGGTTTCCTTGGCTAGTTGATTGCGTAGAGTTATTTTACCAATCGTGATGATGCTTGTTTCTTCGGATTCATGTATCTTTCGTGATTATATCCATTATTTACACTCTTCTTGTTAGCCTACTTTATAGACTCATGTTTTCTTTCGAATCTATTCAAGCATATAGCATGTGGTGCACACCATAATGCACATTGTCCATTCTTTTATTCTATATTCTTGTGGATTGAGACGTAGATGTATTATTGAGTTATTTAGATGCTTTAACCAATTTTGGAGAACGTATACATATTCGAGTTGGGCTAGATTCCACTTTATACATAGCTGGCTATTACCACATACTTTAGTCCTTTTGTATTTTGGGACTAGAGTGTGACAAAACTTGTTGGAGGATAAATGTGGCTTACACACAAATTTGTAACGATTTTCATTTACAAGGAGAATAAGACATCTAGGGGAGGGGAGGATGTTGCTCGACAGGAAAGCAAAGAGGAGATCAATCGATGGAGGGGGAGGGGGGGACAAAACAGTGTGCTTCCATCGATATTATAGTGCCCCACCTCTAGCAATGGTACCATGTTGGCTTGTGGCTTGTTGAACCCAATCGAAATTGGATAATTAAGACGTTGGAAACCTTTCAGTATCTAATCGATCGGGATAAATGCATGGAGAACCCTATTCATGGATTTGTTTATGTTGAACTGAGTTCAAAATATAGTAGATTGTGTCATGGTGAATGAACTCTATATAAGAGTCTCTTTCCATACCTTTTATTATAGTTTTTATTGGATGTTTTTGCTGCTTGCTTTTAGTGAATGCATTTTCACTATTATTTTTGATGAATGATTTCTTTTCGTTTTCATCGATTTCTATATTCATTTTGAGAATTCTGGGAGAAAGAGAAAGGAAAGATGAAAGATGCATACTGATTTGATATTGGTGTCATTGCAGGAGGACACATAACTGAGGCTTGATCCTTACGAAGCAATTTTCCTTCTCTCGGTAATTTTACTAACCGTGGGTGGTTGTAACCTTTTTTTCCTTCTTTTTTATGCCTTAATATAAGACTTTGTTTCCTTACAATGTCTTAGATCGATGATGCCTATAGAAGTAATAGATAAAACAATGCGTATGTTTTAATGCTAAGAATTTGAACCACATTAATAGTAAACTGTTAAGTGCATCTATTCATGAAATCAATATAGTAAGATCTTCGTACAAGAAGCATTATAGATGTGGTTTGGTACCATAGAATAGTTAGGTATATTTTGGGACCAATAGGTCGTCAATTAGAATAATCCTGAATGAGAATTGAGATATGTGAGCATAGTCTGGCGGAATGAAATGCAAAGTATAGGTATGTATTGTTTTATTTTAGTTTCTTTGTTATGCATGATATATTTATTGTTAAGTTGCACATGCATTGCAAGATCATGAACAACTTTTATACAAGATTTGGCTTTTCTCGAAATGGTATCCGTAGCACCGAGACCATATCGGTCTAAGGGAAAATAATTTAGAACGTATTTTACGTACGAGGTATTGCAAGACCTTCATTGGAGCTAGCTACTCATACTAGAAGTACTACAAAAATACTGGGTTTTAGCGTCAGATGAATTGTTGTTGAGTTGCTACTAAAAGCATCAGTGGCGACCATTCGACGAATATAAGACATATTATGGGCATCGATAATTGACCAGTTGCCAAGTGCATCACGGACCAGAATAATTTTAGTAGTACTTGTCAAGCCCCGATTTTGTCGATTCGACATGTCACTACCGGTTGTGATGTCGTATAAGCATAAGTTGTGCTTGTATAAGGCATGTATCGTGTACATTTGAATATATCGAGGTTAAATAAAGATCAATAGAGATTAGGCAGAGAAATTGAATAACACGACTCGGTACAGAAATGATAATTTTTCATTGATAATGTTTATTAACATAGAGACTGAGCAACGGAGTAAAGGGATACAACTTTACATTAAAATTGAGATACATTGCTCCTTACATCACATCCCTTTACTAGAAACAAAGCACACAAACACCTTCTACTAGAGTCTTCCTTTTACACTTGAAGTGGGACCTTGAAAATGGAGTGGACGAGCCCTCAAAATGTAAACAATGCTTCAAAACAAGAAGAAAGTTTTGGTGCAGCTTGTCACGCCCCGATCCTAGAGGACCGTAAAGTTACCACTGGACGTGATGTCGTACAAACCTAAGTTCCAATTGTGCAAGGCCAGGACTTGTATAATAAAAAAATAGACATAATCAACAACAACACAGTGGAACTTTTAATTCAGAGTTAGTAGCAGCGGACAATATTGCAGGAAACCAAATGAACATAATGATATAAGTGTCAAGCCCTAGTCCCAAAATAAGTGAGACCGATACGTAACTTGGCCAAATAATATGGTCTAGAGTAGGTTCCTAATTTAATTGACTCGTCTAGACGTACCACATTGTGGATGTGGACTTCAATTCACGACTAAACTACTCATATATCAGGCAAGTATCTAAATCTCATCCACAAACATAAATATAGGAAACAACTGAGATAGGTACTGAAATATAATATATTGAGTTTTAAGTCCATAATACAACTAAAATAGTCTAGTAGGAACAATCCCATTGGTGCATGATGGAATAAAAGTACTGGAAAAAGGAGAAACTAAAAGTAGCAACAACTAGACCAGAGTATCTACTAACTAGATAATGATACTAAAGTGCCAAGGCAGAAGGCCTACCATGGATCAGAGAAACTCTGATGGAAGAACCTCGAGGTCCTCTGCTGCAACAAATCCAGTATCTAATCTCGGCACGTATACTATCGGATAGAACTCCATGTCTAAATTTGAAAGAAAACCAGGTTCTCAGAGGAATATAACAAGATACTACATGCCATAATAAATACTGAATAAATGATAAGGGTGAGCTAACCATCTAAGTGAATGCAATCTGAGGACAACTTTGGCATGTATGGCTAGGTGTAGGCCTAATAGAAAATCTTCATATATAACGTTAGTAACGTTCAGCGATGTCACAGGGCATCTATAAATTTAACGTCCGTAATGTTCAGCGAACGTCAGAGGGCATATATGTAAATATAACGTCTGTAACGTTCAATGAATTAGGGGCATATGCATATATGTATATATATATATAATACATATATATATATATATATATATATATATCTAATATATATATATAGATTTTAATATTATATTATATTAAAAAAATATACATATATATATATATATTTTTTAATATATATATATATATATATATTATTTTTTTTTATATATATATATAATATATATATAATATATATATATATTATATATATTATATATATATATATATATATATGGGTCCTTCTACAATACATAGGATGTATCAATACATCCCAAACAATTGCATTGAAAATTGTGAAAGGTGTTTACTTTGACTTTGACTTTACGTGTTACTTTAACTTCGGCTATAATCTGAACCATTGGATCAACATCCAATGATTCAGATAGGATGTATCGATACAAATTTTTACATAGGATGTGTTGAATAATTTTCCTATATATATATAATTATATATATATATATATATATATATATATGTATATATATATTATACATCATGCTAGTAGTCCCTCCGGAGACTACAATTTACCAATTTGTTTGTGCCATACACCTACTAGTTATCCTTTCCGCACAATACAACTGTACAAGTCGTAACTATGACGTGGATATTTCGTAACTACAATGCCAAGTCAAAAGTAAACTAGAGCTATCCATAACTACACACTATACTATCACATGTGTTGTACGTACCGATAGCTAGTCGGATACGTTAACTCACATCCCTATCATTAGTTCACAAGGTGTCGTGAGAAGTATGAGTCCTGGTCTTGGAAGATATTATAATATCTCCACAACTTTGGGTGTGACTACTAATGACTAGGTCAATACACAAACCAAAAATCGACGACTTCGTCGACTGCACTCGAGGCTTTCTTGAACAAGCATAGGTATAATATACATAGGGTAGAATCACATGAACAATAATCATTAAATTTAAACAGTAAATCATGGCAAGGTGTACTTGCCTGGATCTTCGAGTTGGGGATGCTACGAACCTGATCTAGAACCCAAGTCCGAACAGTCCCGAGAATATATAAATATATATTAAATCAGTCACTATGCTACGACTCAGTAATCATACATAATGGTACAACTTACACACATGATTTTGTTATTTAGAGTCTAAAACAATATGGGTTCTAACTAGGTCAACTAGGTAGTTTGACTAATTAAGCATCAAGAAAAACGTGTAATCACCAAGGTCTCTAATAACCAACACCCTCAAATATATATCCCATAATTTAAGTATACATGGGTGCTATGTTGCTCCTTAAACATGTGATTTCTAGGTGTTCTTTCCACTAGGGTAGGTAAAAGTATGACACGTTCACATTCTCAAATCAAATTAAGCAAGTGTCAACATAACCCATGGTGGCTTACTAGTGTTCATTTCTCAAGTTTTTTTAATAAATGAGTCAACATCCTAATACAATATGGCATTGATGTAGTGCCCCATCCCGCTCAGTTCAACTAGAGGAATCGAAAAGCAACAACATTTGGACTTAGCCATGTAATGGCTTTATCGAAGTCCCGCTCAACTGAGGCAACTCCTCGTTCAGGTAGGTGGCTTCGATGAACTTTCCTCAGCTTGGCCTTCACACTAATAAATGAATGTTTTCAATTGTATTGAGTATGTATGCTAATAAAAAGGCAAACCCATATTGTTAAAATGAATAATATCGTTCTGAGTCAGATTGTGTAAAACATGAAAATGTCACTTGTTGCATATATGTCTCTCTATTATGAGTTTTCAAAGTTGGTACATGATCTTTTGACCTCATGATTGAATTGATCAAAGTTATGCCACAGGCTATGGACTAGTTTGTTATAGCAAGAACATTTATATGGTTTCATTGCTGTTTTCCACGGTATCAAAGCTTGTCATATAGAGTATGACTTAGTTGGTGGCACGACATGAAACACAGTTGGTCAAGTTATGCAGGAGGACTATCAAATAGCCATTCCTGGGTTTGAGTAAGAAGATTATGATAACAAAGAAAGTTCTCAGGACCGGTAGTCGCCGAGGCAGTCTTCAATTTTGGGATGCATTGAGATGAAAAGATGAGATGACAATTGGTCTTATAAGTACGTTAGATTGAGTAGAGTCTTAATGGTCATGGATAACTTATGCATAAGATTTTAGTTCCTCGAACGATTGTCGAGATACTAGAATCGATTCAGACCTTAGGGAACAAGTTTGCCATGTACGATGTATTGGCATGGGACATTGTGGAGCGGTTTAGGTAGTTTGACTAAAGGATGACTCCGAAATGCTTGGTAATTTGGGGTATTCAGTGGGTCTAGCTACCTTTCTACTGAATGATAGCCGTCTAACCCATCAATATCCATGATGGCTTAAATTACCAGTAACCTTTTATAGATGAGTCGGTATGTCGAACGACAATCTGTATGTATGGTGTTGGTTGAGTCACAAGAAGTATAAGCATGACACGAATGAGTCAAAGAAATGTGTGTATGATTTGCAACACAAATATGGAGACTAAGATTTGGCTATAGTATAGAAACGTGCTTCGATATGAGAAGCGGTATCGGTTATTTGAGTTAATGACATAATTTTACGAGTATGGTTTGAGTCAGTTGTATATTGAAATAGAAAAGACCGTTTGGTAGGTATGAATGGGTTACACTGTGTTACGAGGCACAACCTCGATGTTGTCACACAAATGGATCTTATGACATGACCATGATGTTTGCACAAGAGTTTTATAGCACGGTCTCAAAGAATTTGGAGCACGATCATGATATGCAACACGAAGTAGTGTTATAGTTCTGGAATAAAATTGATCCTAGGACAAGATTAGAATGTCTGCAAAAGAATAGTTGCACTCACTAAAATATGTTGGTTTTTGTATGGGTGGCGAGGGGCTCACCCACCAATATGGTTGTGTACTGATATCCCACCAGTCTTCTTGTGCAGGTTCATGTATCAACACGTCGGGATGGAGCACGCTTAGACGCGTTGAGGCATGGAGTTCCTTGGCATTTTGATGTATGCTTTTGTGTTGAAGTCTTCACCTATACGGGACATAATGTATGGATATCGCCTTCTAAAGAATCCGTAAGTGGCGAGCCTTAAACCTTTGTATTGAAAGATAAGAAGGGAGCTGAGTGATTGTATTCAGAGATATTGTGAGCCTGAGCGAATGTAACCTTGGCCTTGTGCCTTTTTGTAATTCCATTGTATTATCAATAAAGAATATTTTATTTCCTATACATTTTGTGTTATTTAACTTCTCTGCTTGGGACTTCTGTACGACGACCCCGTCGCAAGCTGTTGTAATCGATCGTTATGAAACTCGCTTTACGCGAGCACAACCTAGGCTCGTACGGCATCACCCGTAGTGTGGACGATCGGTTTTACGGAACCAAGACATGACATAATGGTATCAGAGTACGATTTTACATCCTTGGAGTTTCGATTGAATTCTTTAACTCTGATGTTGACTTTATTCTTCATGTTGTTGGTACACTCTCTCTCAATGTTTCGCGGGATGTTCCATACAATAAGTCTATATATTTTGTAAAAATCTCACGAAGAAAAATTTGGTTGAACAAAGGATGATTTTACGGAACCGGTTGACTAAGTTGAGCTGGACAATATACATCTAGACTTGCATCGATATTAGCAATTGTGTATGGAATCAAAATTTTTGGTTAGGAATGAGTTGGACCCGATTAATGAGATATTGGGAGATAACGATAAAGGTACTATTAAAAGTTGATATAGTCAATAAGATATAGATGGATCGTGCTTGGATTTTGAGGAATGGTTCGAACGGAGATTCAAAGTGATCGGCTGTGATTCGAACAATTTTTTTGAGGATTTATCGAGTGACTTCATCCCTGAGTCACTACTAAAATACAGCAATTTGGCGACGGAAGATTAGCGACGGACCGTATCCGTCGGCCATAGCGACGGCCTCGCGACTACCTTGTGACGGGCTACCGTCAGAAAGTAATGGATAATTTTTTTTATTTTTTTGCATCAAAATCAGTCGCACATCCGTCGGTCATTTGAGAAAACTTTAGCGACGGATTCATGTCCGTCTCTAATATGTCGAACATTGTGGCGGCAAAATCTGTAAAAAATGGCACGCCCTATTAGCGTCTATCTAGCGACGGACGTTCGTCGGTAATCCAGTGTTTATTTAGCGACTATCTGCCGACGGATATATCCGTCGGTAATCCGTCGCTAAATATTGTAACCTAACTTAAATTGAACCGACGGAGGAAATTTTTTTATTCCCCCAAAAAACTCTCTCTCTTCCCCCTCTTTCTTTCTCCGACGAACTCTTTCCGACGGGTACCACATTCTCCGGCGAAGCTCTCTCCGACGGGATATCTCTCTCTCTGGTATGCTCTCTCTCTCTCCCTCTCTCTCTTTCACTCCTCTCTCTCTCTCTCTGTTTAGCATAACATATAGGGTTTCGGGTTGGTGGGGGGTCGACTGTCGCTGGGGTCGCGGGGTGGGGGGAGGGAGTGGGGCGGGGGACAGGTAGGTTTAGGGTTTCGGGGCAGGGGTAGGGTTTTGGGTCGCGATTGGTTGTGGGCCGGCTGTCGCGGGAGCCGGCGGTGATGGGGGGAGGGTAACAGTCTAGTGCTCACTATCAGCTAATTCCAATTTTCTCGAATGCTTTTTTTGTATGCTCATCTGTCAATATTATATTATTAGGAGCAGTAAAATGAACTTAATATTGGAAAATTTTACCTTGATGAAAAGTGGTGTTAATAGGATTATCGGATGATTTAAGCAAAGATTAATAGGCGATATCAATGATAAAATGGTCATGAATTAAGAAGCTATTAAACCTATCTTTGAAGAGCCATAAAACGAATTACCGTTTGTAAATGAATGTCCATGAATGAAAAATTTTGGGTTTTAAATGTCATCAAGTAGGAGTAATGAAGGGCATGGTATTTTCCAAACAAATACAACACTTAAGTGCACATGATGCAAGATCTCTGTTAGGCCAGCTTATTATTGACTGACATTAGCAAGCTATGTATGGACCAGTGGGATAGTGTCTGGTTCCAAACATGTCTAACATAAGTTGTTGCACTTACAAAGTCATCAAAAGAATGCTGGTAACTAAAGATAAGCTTCACATTTTTGGTATCAGTGTTGACACCATGTGTGTACTCTGTAACAAGGATGTTGAGTCTATTGCTCACTTTTTTTTGCCTGTGACTACTCTAGAGCAACCTCGGAAAGCATCAGGGACAGAATAGGCCTAGGATCCAAAGCTGGATAATAACTTAGTTAAGAAATGGGGACTCTAAAACCTTGGTTGAGGTTCAGACATTTACCAATCCTAGTATCCCAAAATTTGAGATATCTGCTAACTTTGGCCTACCAAATATTGACGCCATTTACATCTTAGGTCCTACTAATATGATACCTCACTCGAGAATCTCAGGATCTTGGACAAGAATCAGTAAAATGCTTAAGGTTTTGCTGATTAACTACAAAAAAAAGTTTTCCAAACATAACTTTTTTTGGCATTTCAGATTCAATTGAAGGGAGAGCATTCTTTTTGAAATAACATAAGTTTAGAATACAATTTAGAGGTAGACAAGTATAAGGTTGTAATTCAAAATTTGAACAATACAAACCATAGACACACAAAAACCAAGAAAAGGATAAATGAAGAGAATTTACTTACTCCATTAAGGTCCCAACCTTTTGTACTAACAGATTTCAAAAATGAATACAGTAAACAAAAAAGGTAAGTAAAATGATGGGTAATATAGAAAATGATGAAAGAACCAATAACAACTACGTAGAGGCTGCTAAAGAGATCCAAGGAACCAGATATTAAAGTACGAGAATTATTGGTATCAGGATGGCCTAATATGTTTGATATGGGGACAAGCCACCTATAAGTTTGATATAGGAACAAGCCACATAAAATTACAAGTATGACTTTGGATGCAATATTAGTATCAGGAAAGAATTATTGGTATCAGGATGTCCATGCTACAAAGAACAAAGGACACTATTCTTAAGGCTACTGACCAAGTAGAGGTCAATGTAGAAGAAAATTTGGCAAGTAATTGCTAATACCAGATAAGGCAATTTTATTAAGCGACCCCCATATAGTTGTAGGTCAAATGCAAGACGACTTTGCCAAGTAGATGTGCCAACAACTACATATATATAATGGTAGTACTACTTCAAATCCACATGAAAGAATTCAGCTTTGTTTCAGAACGTCGTGAGACAGTTCGGTCCATAAGCGGACCACCACCCAATAGCATGTTGCCACCAGAAGCAGAGCCCCGTATTTCTTTCAAAGAATCTCCTAATTGTTCCAGAGCTGGGTTCAGAACGTCGTGAGACAGTTTGGTCCATATCCGGTGCGGCGTTAGAGCATTGAGAGGACCTTTCCCTAGTACAAGAGGACCGGAAAGGACGTAGAAATCTGTTTCATTCATATGTATGATAGAATAGGGGGTTAGGTTAAATAAATGAACC